>JAGSMP010000345.1:0-475725 GCA_029286625.1 Parnassius orleans | reverse complement strand
CGCGGCTAAATGCTTTTGTAACGTGTCTCGAAGTTGCGACTAATCTGACCCTCGTAAACGGCGTGGCATTCGTCACAAACAAGTTTATAAACACCCGACTTTTGACGAATATCTAACTTATCTTTATTATTACAGATATTCCTAAGAGAATTGTTTGTTTTGAACGCAACGTATACGCCGCTCTGTCGAAGAGTATTAGTTATTTTTTCAGATATGGAGCCTAAGTAGGTCAAACTGCTCACATATCGACGAACACTAATTAAGACTTAATTTAAGACAATGAGAATCGCCTTAATACTCTAAAACACTACAGAGTTATTAAAAAAACACGTCAAAAAAATTTAAAAATGCTCTTCCTGTAAAGTTGGAAAACATGCAGAAGTGACCCTTTGTTCACAAATGTGCGATATTCAGATTCAGTATGAAGGTATGAAGTGCTAGCGCAATCATTTTAGTCACCGACGAATATGATGCTTACGCATATATTAGTCTGTGGTAGAGAGTAATTGTTTTCTGTGGTCTGTGGACATTGTGAATAAAACCATAGACTTAGAATATACTGGCGTATATACGACCTGACAGCCCGAAATTATAAATTGCAATAAGTTCTAACGTACTACGTGCTCGGTGGTGAAGGAACACATCATTAAGAAACCTGTATGCCTAAAGTAAAAATATTTCGAGGACATGCGCTGCGCAACCGACTACTTGTTCTATAACCGTCTCAGAAATGAGAAGAGGCCTGTCCCCAACTGTGGAACTTATATAGATGCTAACTTTTTTACTTTACTTTTTCTTTACTTTCCTCAGTTCATTTCGTCAACAACGAAGTAAGTTTAACAAGAATAAATATCTAGATTACTTACTCAAAACTTAGAGACTATAATCAGCTATAGATATCTCTATCATTTTCCCCGATTTACAATACTGTTACCTGTGTAGTTTGAACTAACCTTTGTCAGATAATAATAATGTCCTCCGAACTGAATCGGTTAGTCTTAACGGAGACTAGGCATTTAACATTTGACAAAATTATATTGCACGGGTGTGCGCAAGCACAAGTACACTCGCTGTTCCCTCACTCTCATAGTCATCATCCGATAGGACGGCAAACCGACACGGTCGGTGTGAGATCAGGTGCAGGACCAATGGCTTTTGTGCTTTCCGAAGCTCAGGTGAAAAACACCGCAAATTTCCTGCCTCCGGGCTGCTGCTATGATTTCTTGATAGAGTAACATAATAACTGATTTTAGCCCAACCAGTGATTCGAACCCAAACCAAATGATCAGCAGTCGCAATTACGACTACTATGCCAACGAGGCAGTCAGTTTCAGTGCACCAAATCATTATTGTTCTAGAATTATTGATTGTTTATTATATTATTTGAGTATGGCTTGGAAATTTCACTCTAAGATCTGTAAATCTGTGCAACTGGGATGCTGATTTATATTATTTAAATAATATTATGGTGAACAAGTAGAAGTAAATACACAATGCTTTTCTAAGTTAGACGGAAAGTTAGTATAGGATACTGAGACGGGGGATAAACTCGATAGTCGTGGAGAATACTTAACTTCTTATAAAGTTAGGTACTTCCTGGTCAACGTTACTTAGAACATCATTCGAAAACCATAGATGGGTCCTATAGATCACATAATTAAATTAAAAGCACGAATACGTTGGTGGTCGACAGCGGGGTCACCGTCGAGTATGCCAAGGGACTCGCTAAGCTTTAGTCAGAAAGTAGAGCAGAAATCGTCGTGGCCAAAATCCATGAGTTAGGACTATAAATAGACACTACTCGCGTCCGTGTGGGTAAGTGTGAACTAGGAGTAAAGCCTTGAAGTATTTAGGCCTAAACCCTTCAAGTACCGAGACCTCGTATTAAATGGGTAGTATAGACTGCTATCCAATTTAGGGGACAGAAGGAGGAAGTGCGGTCACATCTATGTGGCAGTAATATGTTCGTTAGCCTTGTACTGTACTATTTTTAGTTCTCTCATTCTTCTTTTTCTTTGTCGAAACACTCTTGGCAGAGGGTTCATTACGAAGATACATCTGTAGGGGTAGATGTTACGTGCAGTGTATGATACCTACTCTAACTTTGACTCTATGGAAAAGCAAACGGAGAGCTCAAGCTAGATCAATGTTCTATTATACTCATACCGTGTTTTACTTCTGTCTAACAATGAGAACAAACCAGCATGCACGAGATAGCATTTTTTTGCCCGATATATTACCTTCTAATCCACTGACAGAAATAAAACTTGACGTGAGATTACATACGCCTTACAACGTATTTAACTTTCGTAAAAGTCTTCTCTGCCATTTTCAAATCACGCACGCGAATAGACATATTGACAGACAGACAAACGAACTAAAAATTGCGATATTGTCTTCTGTGCCGCCCTAAATATCACTTTTTTCGTGCCAGAAACGCAGAGTAGCGCATTGCTACATACCACAATCCACTCACCACTCACTACGGAGCAGCCACGTGGGTTTCTCTTTGTTCACCGTAGGTGTCTAAGCTTTTTTTTAAATAAAATAAAATAAATTAACTGAAATTTTATCACTTAATTCATCTTATAACTTAATTCATACATTGTTTTTTGTAGACATTAAGTTTTGTGACTCATAAAAAGCGTAAGTTATAGCATCTAAACTTTTTCAAGAAAAGAGCTGATACAACAAACTAAGGAATCGAAATATCGGTTACCATTTTTCATTACGGGCCTGAACGTGACTAATATGAACGATCTGTAAGCGTTTCTGACGCAAATAAATTATGCATAAATCATACTAGACGAATGCATGTGGGATTATTTATTATTAGACTACACATTATACGTTAAACTGCATATTATATATAGTCGGCTCGGTAATGCAGTGACCAGTATTGGAGTAGTAGCGGCTTTGAATACCGCATAGAATAATTGTTTTATCACCTTCTAATAATTGTTCCGGACCTGGATGTTTGTCCAATTGCAATTTATAAATGTAAAAGCCTAGTATAGTAGAAATATTATGTATCTTAGTATGAAGGTAACTTTTTAATTTCAAATACTTTTGCAACAAGACATAATTTCTTAAAGCTCTAGTTGTTATTTTGTGCCAATGGTAGCTCGTACTTTACAAACACTTAGGCTCCGAACAATATTAGTTAGATACTCCGGTACTTCACGTGTACATTTTCTTTGAAACAATATTAATAAATAAATTTAAATTAAAAAGTTAATAATTACATGTTCTGGTATTATATCGCAAGCGAATCAAGAGTATCATCATTATTACACTACGTCACCAGTTCACTGCTTAATATAGGCCTCTCCCAAGCAAATCCACAAACCAGTCCTAGCTAGATACATCCTTTGACGCAGATAAATAATATTTATTATGCATAATTTCATTTAATTCACTTTATTTCTACACGTTACGTTAATTTTGTTATTACGTTCTGAAGCCAAATTAAATATTATATGAAGTACAAAAAATGTCTGCAGACTTTTTTATTTGAAATTGAGTCCAAATGTCTATCGGCGGCAGTAGCCACTGACTATCAGTTGACTGCTTTGATTGTCACTTCAATTATACAGGGTTATTTTTCAAAGAATAATAATATAAATAATAATATACCGTTATTGCAGTTTTTCAAAATACGAATAAATAAGGCTTCTACTTTTACTCGAAATCAACCCAAATTGAATGTGATTTATGGCGTACGTTTCTGCCTACCGATCGACCCTTACGAATGTTTGCGTGCGCAGTAAAATCAGTTAAAATAATGCATTATCACGCATTTTGAATTTAAAAGATCTCTGCAAATTTGGTCAATTATAGCAAAATAATCCTGTATAAGAAAATGTTGCGACGCTTGGCAGGCGGGTGGACAACCGCAGTTTTTTATTTATATTGAGTTGTTATCAGGAAGACGCTGCTGCCCATCTTCTGTTTTATCTTCTCTCTATTGTCTAATACGACACCCACAGGATGATATGGGGTAGTGTTAAATGAATCATGAATATTCTTCATCTTCATTATCAGCCTGTAAAAGTCCACTGCTGGACATGGTCATCTCTTGTTGTAGGGAGTTCATCACTCATATTAGGAATGCAATTAACATTACTAATATTCCCGTTAACATCTACAGGTAAGCTTAAAATGCTTGTGTTCGTAGGAGTAGGAGTTAGGGGTAGTTCTTGGTAGTCGGATGGCGGATTCGAACCCACGACAGTTTGACTTCGCGGTTCGCCATAAGACTACTGTCGGTACTACTGTGGATTGATGATTGCAGTGTCAGACGAGAGCACATTTGGCGCTGCTGCCCATCGCCAATCTGGAGTGAACAATGAATGTAATTCAAGAAATGCATGTAAGTTAAAATGGCTGATGATGTAAAGACATTCTTACTGAGAAAGAAACAACCAACACTTTGTTAAACATGACTAGGGCGGTTAGGATTAGGCAGCGAAATGTCAGTTATGTTAGTCCCGCCATTTTGGATTTTAGTAAATAAAAGTGAGCCAAAATTTGTCTATACCGCATAGATGTGGAGCAGGAGCGCAGTAAGCTTAAATATATTTACATAATATGTATTACAAATACATTATATAAAATAAAATTTTACATTTACTACATACATTGTTTACATACTGTCAGTGACAATTGTCAAACACATAATAGTCTGTGGTCAAACGTACGGTTAGAACATATGGGGAGTTTTGGCGGGAACTTGAGCGGCGGCGGTTTGCTGCTCCTGTATTATTGTTTAAATAATGGTTTGAAGTGGATTTTGATATGTAAAAGTGGTGCGATTTTGTGTATTAAGTGTCTGCGCATGTGAACTATTAGTGGAAACGGTGCAACAAGTGCTCTGATGGTGATGTGATTCTCAAGATTAGGTGTCTGTCTGCTTAGGCGCCTTGAGATACCATCGCCAACTGTCAGCTGTCTGCTGACTCAAGTTGCCGTCAAAACCTCCTAAGGGCTGCACAGTGTGACGCATCAACATATTGTGAAGCAGTGTACTATAAAGAATAATTATACATTGTAACTTCAGGCTCAGAAGGGCTAGAACCCAGAGCCTTAAAGCCAGTTACAAAAAAAATTAGAAAATATTATGGTTAGTACGGTGGGACGTATATCTCGAAGAATATAACTTGACTTTATTACTAGTGCAAAAAGAAGGACCTCCATAAAATTACTATGTCATTATTAGCTCGAATGTTTCTCTAAGCTCTACACAAAATGCTAACAAAATTATTTATTCAGAAAATACGGTTGGGCACCTAATACTGCCTAAATGTAAAATCAATTTTTATGATACCTCATTAGTAGTACCTCAAAATGTATATTTTGTGCTTTTAATTTCACTCTTTTAGGCACTTACGTAAAATTCACAGATGTACGTAATATTTTTCAACATACATTAAAGAGATTTATCTTTTCCTATGTACATTTTCAATAATTATGATAACATATCTGGAAGTGATAAGTCGGATGGATCAGAGCAATGGGCCGGCCATATAGCTCGAAAAACCAACAACCGAAGTGTAATTGATGGAAAACCGATGGTGAATTAAAATTGTTTTATAACTGACATCGAAGCCTGCCGCTAACTGACGTGGTTTGCGATGGATTCGTTTCCACGGTCACTTTTAATTCTTCATTGTCAAAAGGGTCTCCGGCTGTCCACGGGGTTTGTTCTGTAGGTCAAACTTTCCAGAAGTAATACGTTGGAACCAAAACCGAACCGTGTTTTCTTTACAGTAGCTTTCCCATACACATTATTAATCATTCGAGTTGCTTCTGCAGCGCTTGTGCCACTGTGGAACTTGGATTCATTAATAACGTGATATTTTAAAATTTCCATATTGTGAACCAAACGATGTCAAAGAAAAATCAAATAGCGCAAAAACAAATGAATCACTAAATTCGAAACACAAATACACAAGCCTAGATTTGAATTTGGAATTCCTAACAAAACGTCAGATATTTGAGATCAAAGTGGCCAGTTCGACAAAACGCCAATTTCATATGTAAGGACCTAAAAATATATTTGTATAATACCATAATGATATTTCAAAAAATTAAGATGCGGACCAACCCGTAGCTTTTCGTTTTATTTAAACTGTTACCTAAGATTGCTTATAAATCTTTTTAAAAAAAAAACAAATATTGTTCTTATATTTGTGTTTTTAAGATTTACGATAACCTCTTTTTAAAACTAAGCCGTTTTGAAAAAAGAATTGAAACCTTAAAAGAGGTTTTTCCTATAAGCACTTTCCGTAAAATGCGGCTTCAGTCCATTTTGTCAAGCCTGAATCCAGTTTAATTAAAGTTGCTGGGTCAAATGTAATACAACGATATATTTTTCTGTTTTGTATTTGTTATATAAAAAAAATTAACTTAAAATACAAAAAAGATCTATGACTATTCTTTCTAGAATAAATTTCTGTTATTATAATCTTGCCACAATAGCTCACTACGCTACGCGTTGACTGGAACAGAATGCCGACAGGCATTAAGTACGCCTTTTGTTACCTTAGTTGTATGATATGACTTTGAATAGACTATAATGCAATGAATATAATCGTTGACATAGGCCTTTCCAGAAATGCATTAATTGGTAGTTTTTTTACATTTTTACTAAGCAAGCAAGAGATGGGTAGGTGTTTATTTATGTTTTATTCATGTGTACATTAATATTTTGTATTTATTGAACATCAAAATTGACTAAAAAATTATATTAAAAAAGAAACATAATTGTTTATGAAGATTAACCAACAAAAGCATTCGTAGATCGCCAAGTTATTGAACACCCCGATAACCTTCAGCTCCGCAGCGACACGTAGCGGGCACGTTATTTACGCTCACGTGAATATTGAACGTGTGAGGTGACATTTGCTTTGTAATAAATATAAATTAGCTTCATAAACTCCGATCAAAAGCATTTTCAAATGCAATCTCATGGGGAAAATGTAAATTAGAACACTTCAAAATATTAGTGCTCTGGTTCATTCCGTTTGGTTTATTCTGTGAAATACCCTATAGCGTGTAATTATACTGGCCTCATACCCTTCAAACAGAAAAACAATAGTGTTATCACTTCTGCTTGGCGGCAAATATAAGTAAAAAAAGAAACACCTACTAGGCGAACTTCTTAACCGAAAAAGATTTGTTTTTATAGGATAGGGTGACAAACGAGCACACAGTCCACCGGATGGTAAGTGGTTGCTGTGACCCATAGACATCTACATCTATCCTCAATAAAGAATCAAAATGCAGATGCGTTGTCACCCTTGAGGACTAAGATGGAATGCCTCGTTTCCAGTAATAAGGGTCTCCGGTTCTCTACACTCACCATATGAAACACAGCAGCATGAAGCTGCTATTTTACGCTGGTATCCTGTGAGAGCGTGGTCCTACGTACCCCGGTCGAGCCAACCCATTCGTGCTAAAACTATACTATTAATATAGCTGCAGCATGACTCTACCAAACAAATTATGCATCCAATTGATCATCGAATTCCAAGTTGTAACCTGGGCACAGCATTTTAGTAAATAATTTTTTAAATCTTTCTTTTTTACTATACATATTTTATATTTTTATTTAAAATATATATGCGAATAAAAAGTTGAAGTTTTGATATTTATGTTGTCATTTATTTATCAGCAAAATTCAAAGTTCTCAATAAACCTCGCGATTCATCACTGGAATCGTTTACTAAAAAATCTATTATATTATATATTTATATTTAAAAAAATCAAGTTCATTAATTCATTACAAGCCACTAAGCCACAAGTCAATAAGTCCACTGCTGAATATAGGCTTCCTCATAGTTTGCCTCGTAGGGGTATTAGCTATAGATACTAAGCGTGACAAGCCGGTTATCAACCGCAGTTTTTTTATTATTTTGAGTTGTTATAAAGAAGATGCTGCTGCCCAACTTCTCTATCATTTCTCCTTTTTTCTTATTTGGAAATTATTTTCATCTAATTTTATAACAAATTTCTACGTTTTTAGGTCTACAGTTTTAAAAAATGTATTATGTGTATTTGTTTACATTCATACGTTTGTAAGCTCTTACGCTGAACTTTTCTCGGACAAGCCGTGGTAGCTTAGGGTCTAAGCGCTCGTGGTAAGCTTAACAGTACTCATGCAACCTGGATTCGATCCCCGCCGGCACCAATGAAAACGTTAATTGCAACTTTAAGCGACGGTGAAGGAAATATTGCTGATGTTTCGGGAATATATGAAGTCCGGCTAAACTCACTCGAGCGCGGCGGAATAAATGCGTCATAAGCCTCATAAAAATGATAGGAAGCTTGTGCCCAGCTGTGAGATATATAGGCTGTAACTGTACGTTACAACGTACTTTTTTTTATAACGTATTTTAAAGCTGAAGTGCGAGAGTTTTCGGCCTCTGTAGAATTATCCTCAAAACAAAGCCACAAGCATCCCTGTAGTAATAATGAACCTCTTCACCTTAAAATCTTAATAAACCTCTTAACAATACATAGAACATCGTTCTCTATAAAGGAGAAATATGTTTTTCACATGTGATAGATTTCGTACGGTCTAGAAACTCGAGAAACACCGTTCCTCGGTGTTTAAGCCTCTGCTTTGTTAGAATCGATTTACTATTTGAAAGTGTCAAAGCGTCTTGCGTTTAAGCAATATCAATTAATCGCTTCTCCACTTATCGTGCTTATTTACAGGTGACGTTAACATCGATATTTTTATTATATGTCTTTTAAATTAATTAATAAAAAACAAATAAAAAATGGTATAATAGAGCCATGGTAGCTCAGGGGCCAAACGCTGGATATAAATTTCACAGTGCTAAACATAGGCTTGCCCTAAGAAACGCCTCAAAGCACAGACCTGATCCACCTGCATCCATCGACTTCCTGCATCTCTGAACGGGTCGTACTAAGCTCCATCGCTGTCAACGTATTCCCACCGGTATCCCGCAAAAAAAAAAAAGCTTATTCCAAATTAAAAAATGTAAATAAAAAGTGTTACAATATCGAATGTATCAGCCTCTTAACAATGATGTATATAGTGTACATCATTGTTGTGAAGTACATTTAATTTAGTAGTTAATTTTATTTTAATAATTTAGACTTTTAATTTAAATATATTATAAGTATATATATTGTAATAGTTATTAACGATATAAGTGGCGAAAGTGAGAAGTTTTTCACTGCTGATGATGACAGTTTTGGTTCTATGGTAAGTGATAGTGGAAGTTCTATTTCCACTCCTCTGTCAGAGTTTCTTGTTTCGCAGTTTTCTGATGTCCCTAACAACTTCAACGTTGTTCATATAAATGCACAGAGCATTCCGGCCCACTTCCCCGATATGCTGACGACTTTTACTTGTAAAAATATACATGCTGTTCTTATTTCGGCTGAAGCCCTGTCTTCCCTCTACCTGTTACAATCTTCCTGGCTTCCAATTAATACGAAACGATCGCTCGGTAGGTGGCGGTGGAGGTGTCGCCATTTATCTATCTTCACACATTCATTTCACTATTGTCGATATGTCTGCACAACCACCGCCGCCTAATGCCGGTGAGCATCTTTTTATTGAAGTCACACTATCTCACTCTAAAGTTCTTCTGTGTTTATTACTGCCCTTCTATGCGTATTGACTTCTTTAACTCATTCCAAAATATCTTAAATAAACTTACTCCCTCCTATTCACACGATTATAATGGCTGACGTTAACACGTGCCTCCTTAAACAAGATGCCAGGACTTCTTCTCCTCAGTCAATCTTATATTCTAGTAATCTATCTATTTTACCGCTAAATGCCACGCATCATTTTCCAAACTTGACTCCCTCTCTCCTTGACCTTATTTTTGTTTCCTCTTGTACTTTGTCACGAAACACGGTCAATATACGGCCGATGCATTTTCATTTCATGACCTAATCTGTCTATCTTATAGAACCCGAACTCCCAAATTTAAGCTAAACATTCTACTGCAGCGTAATTTTGGTGGCATGGATATAGGCAGTCTTAGTAAGGATGCGTGGCTTTGGGACTGGTCAAATCTTTATAGCGCAGATAATCTAGATAATAAGGTTTCAATCTTTAATTCTGCCCTTATAAAAATCTTTGATGTGCATGCACCTGTACGCGTAGTCAAAATTAAACATCGTCCATCACCTTAGCTTACTGACGATATTAAATCTATTATCATTAAAAAAGCGATAGCTAAGGCTAAGTTTAAACGTAAGCCGAATGCGTTTAATAGGGAAAAGTATATTAACATTCGCAATCACTGCAATAAGGTGTGTAGGGATACTCAACGCCTTCATATTCATAAGTCACTCGAAAATGGTGATACAGCAAAGGTCTGGAAATTTCTTAAATCATTGGGTGTTGGGAAATCTATGAATAGTCCAAGGACAAACGATTTAAATGTTAATTGCTTAAATAAACATCTCTTTTCTTCGTCCTGCTTAGATAGCACTACAAAGGCTAATACACTGACATATCTTTCAACTATTCCCACTCCCAATCATTCTTCTTTTGTTTTCAAACCTTTCTCTGCTTGTGACGTTAAGAAGAGCGTTCTATCTATTACTCCAATGCAGTGAGAAGTGACTGTGTCAGTTGTAACATGATTCTTCCCATTCTTGATATTATTCTTCCTATTATTTGTCATATCCTTAACTTCTCCATTTCTACAAGTAGTTTTCCATCATCTTGGAAAAATACTGAAATTATTCCTATTCGAAAGAATAGTAATCCTGCATCCTTTTCTGAATATCGTCCTATCTTTTTACTGCCCTTCTTATCTAAAGTCCTTGAACGCCTTGTTTACACCCAGTTCAACAGTTTTCTTTGTGAAAATCTCTTCGTAATCCTTTACAGTCAAGATTTGTACACGACCTGGACACAGTACTACCACAGCATTGGTGAACATCACCGATGATATCCGATTAGGAATGGAACACGGTGAAGTGACTGTTCTTTATTTATTAGTTTTCAGTAATGCTTTTAATACCGTTGACCATGATATCCTACTCGGCATAATGCGCTCTCTTAACGTATCTCCAACAGCGATTGGTTGGTTTCGGAGTTACCTGTCTGGTCGCCAGCAACGTATACGTATCGACGATGCATTATGATCTTGGTCTAACGTATGTGTTGGTGTACCGCAGGGAGGCGTTTTATCTCCTTTACTTTTTGCAGTTTTTATAAACTCAATATCCAATAATTTAACTTCTTTCTACCACCTTTATGCAGATGATCTACAAATATATACAAAAGCTTGTCCCAACGATCTCCCTAATGCTATCAATGTTATTAATGCAGATCTCGATTTAATTCTTGAGTAGAGTAATGCATACGACCTTCACATTAACCCAGCAAAATCGCAAAGCATTATCGTGGGGAGCGCGCAAATGTTGGTTAAGTCGAGCCTAGATTAACTGCCTCTTATAGTATTTGGTAAAACTATTATTCCTTACAGAGATTCAGTAAAGAACTTGGGGATCCACATAGATAAGAATCTGTCGTGGGGACAGCACATCAAAAAAATTAATCCTAAAGTTTATGCCTCGGCAGCTTCCTTGCGTAGATTACGTAACTTTCTACCCATTTCCACCAAAACTATGCTTGCCAAGTCCCTTCTCTTCCCTATTTTTGACTAGGCAGACGTCAGCTATCTAGATCTCACCGAAGCTCAGCTCGATAAACTTGAGCGAATTCAGAATTTTTGCATAAGGTTTATATTTGGATTGCGCAAATATGACCATGTCTCTCTTTTTCGTACTAAGCTGAAATGGTTGCCAACACGACTTCATCGGAATGCTCATACTTCATCTTCTCTATAGTGTTCCCTTTAATCCTTCTTACCCTTCTTACCTCATAAATCGTTTTGAGTTTCTTCGTGATTCCCATTCGCGTAACTTGAGATCAGTAGAGAGCTTGAAGTTGAATTTGCCACTATACACTAGAAAATTTATGAACAAGTCTTTTACTGTACAGGCCGTTCATTTATGGAATGAACTCCCATTGGCATATATGGAGCATATCGATTTTCTATCACAGCAATTTGCCCTACCCTTGTCATATTCATTGGTTGTTTGGAAGAAATTTCTGTCAGCAATAAGACCGGCCATTGCATACTTCTTTTATATATATAATTTCTGTAATTTTTGTATGGTGTGCAATAAAGAATATTAAATAAATAAATAAAACAAATAAGTAAAGAGTGTATAAATTATTCTGCATTCATCTTTACACATGGACCAATTCAATCAATTTAATCCTCACACGTGGTAGAGCCATAGTGCAGCTGTGTTATGGTTGTAGTACGAATGGGTCAGCTCGATCGGGGAAGGACCACGCTCTCACGGAATACCAGCGCAAAATGGCAGCTTAATACTGCTTTTGTATAGTGAGTGTAAAGAACCGGAGACCCTTTTTATTGGAAACAATGCATTCCATCTTAGCCATCAGGGGTGAAAACGTACCTGTATTTTGATTCTTAATTCAAGTAAGATGTAGATGTCTAATGGCCACAGCAGTCACTTATACCTTCAGGTGAACTGTGGGGTCGTTCGCCACTCTTATGCAATAAAAAATATTTTCTTGTGCTTTTGTATCTACACTCTTTACATCGTTTTAAAAAAAAAATCGTGCAATTTTAGTCCATAACAATGGTTTTTAATTTCCTTTTTCAACGACCACTCTAAATGAATTAATAATCTTATGACTTTAATTGGAACACTTTCATAATTTAATCAGCCAGATTGGCACTTGCGACGTCTGTTCACGGATACTTCAGCGACGACAGTTTGGACGTGGAATATTGGAACCGTCAAAAATAGCTTTCCACGTCCACGGGAATACTGGTTTTTATTATTAAAAAAATTTGTTAATTCCATTAAGTCTTCTGTCAAGTTCCGTCTAGTCTTGGTTAACTTTAATTTTCATAAATTAAAATTCATTAAAAGTAAGAAAACTTTCTGCCCCGTAGAGGAAGCTCATGTGTTCACTGGTGTATTTCGGTTTCAGAAGAAAGAGAACAAGTATGAATACTGCTCGTGAGGTTTTGTATCTTAGTCCTAGTCCGGGTCATGCTATGCTTTTCTTCACACCATTCGAACGCATGTTGTTTTTTTATAAAACTGAAATGTCAAACGAACTCACAGTCCACCTGATGTTAAGTAGCTACTGCAGTCTACAGACATCTGCGGCCAAATTCAAACAAAAAAGGATACAGATGCTTCACCTTTGAGGACTAAGTTGGAATGACACTTTAGACCACCATTTGAGCAGCACTTGAGAACGGTTCAGAGAGAATGCTTTGATATTCACCTATGTTATACATTTTATTGTTAGTGTTAGTGACCAATAGTTAATAAAGTGACAAACGAACCAAATTCAAACAAAGAAGGCTACAGATGTGAAGCCATATCTGAGGACTAAGATAGGATGCCTCACAGTCTGTTATTGCATGATCCACTATATACAGAGAGAGATAGGAATCCACTCTATACATTTCAGACCGGCACACAGCAATGCAAGCAATGCTATCTGGTGGCAGATATAGTTAGTACGGTGGTACCTGCCCAGATAGCTCCTAGGAAGAAAAAGAGTCCAACGACATGGTAAACACGTGATAAACTAGTATATAGAATTGCAACGGACAATGGTGCCGGACAATTTTAATGGTGGTGGTGAATTAGAGAATCGAACTCAATTTGCTCGCGTACTATGAATATTTAAGGTGGGCATTCCTATGGTCATGATATAAAAGAATTATAATATGTATTATAGGGTATATTTCTTATAGATTGCTAAGCGTGTAAAGCTTTTCTTCTAAGTATTATTGCATGTTACTCTACAGCCTTACAACATGTAAACCTGTTGAGCTCTCAGGACTGGCATTCAGCCAAAATGCTTGGAATCCGGTGTAATAATTTTCATTCGTGGTACACTTTTTACTGAACTTTAATAAGATGTTAGCTTAGAGTAATTACATACATACGTAATGATTTCTTATATTTACGCAAACACTACACATTGAATAAAACTAATTTTACGGATTATATCGCGTTTAATTTTACTATTTTGATTCCCGACGTTTCGGGTGCTTTACAGCACCCATGGTCTGAGGACTGAGGTGATTGACGTCCCGATGTCAAAGTTAATACGAGTACCTTCAGCTTATTAATTATTAATTTTGGTCCGATCTGCAGAATGAACTAACTGTGGCTTGAAGTCTTACAGTGGTATGCTTGAGTTTAGTTTTAATTTTATTAATTACAGGATCCCAAGCAGATGGTTGTTGTTGATGTTTTTTAATTTCAATAGCCTCACGTATCATCCTTGGCAGGAATCGATGTTCTTTCGCGAGAATTTGTGATTTATCAAATCTAATGTAATGGCGGGGGCCGTCTAGGATATGATCACAAACTGCAGACTTCCCGGAACGTTGGTGCTTCACGTCAGCTATGTGTTCTTTTACGCGGGTTTTTATTGATCGTTTTGTTTGCCCTATATATGAGAGACCACATTCACAATCAAGCTTGTACACTCCTGCATCTTGTAGAGGAATATTACACTTGACGGATGGTAAGAACTGACTAATCTTCTTCGGCGGCTTGAATAATGTTCTAATAGAAGCTCGCTTCAAGATGTAGCTAATCTTGTCTGTAACACCTCTGACATATGGTAGTACAGCAGGCACACGCTCGACTGTGGCGGCTTCACTCGGTCACTGTGACGTAGGTGCGGGACCCGAAGCTTGTTGTCGTGCAGAACCTGCTTGACGTGCAAGCTCGGCGGCCAGGTGTTTGCTGTCACAGATCCCTCGTGCTCTCTGTAACAAAGATTTGCCCACGGTAGCTAACTGTCAACATTCTTCAAGCCGCCGAAGAAGATTAGTCAGTTCTTACCATTCGTCAAGTGTAATATTCTTGATAATGGCGTGTAGCGGCGGCGTAAAATAAACTACTACCTCCTACCAAATAATATATATTATTATTACTTAGAAGCTTTAAGACCCCATACCATCTCATAAAGTATCGTAAAAGACGACATATGGAAATGAAACAGGAGATAGACAACAGTATCTATCTCCTGTTCCATTTCAATACTGACAACAACTCAAAATAATAAAAAAATTGCGGTTGCCAAACCACTTGCTAAGAGAGGGAACTATGGCAAATATTCCCCCTAAGTTCAGCAGTGGACTTTTGATAAGCTGGAATTAATGAATTAATGATGGATAATATCTTAAGGGAGCAGAGAGGAAAACGGGTAATGCGTTGGTAATCGATTGATTGGTAGTTGTGATCTAGCGACAAAAGAGAAGGCAGATCGCAGTCGTGCCGCTGTTATTGTACTATCGTAGCAGTGCCCTCCATGTGCGTTCCTTGAATCAAACCAAGTGTCAATTAAACAAACAGTTATTATTCCTGTAAAACCCGTAATAAGTTTAAGGATAATTTGGCGGAAATATACCTGCTGAATTTAAGTAGATTTCATAGTGACCTTTTTACGATATATTTTAAATTATACAACGATAGTACGAAATTCCGCATTATTTGACTACGTTTTTGTTGTAAGATGTCAGATGAAGCTTTCATAAACTTTCATTGATTTAAATAAGTATTACGAACCGGATTAATAAAAAACCCAAATTTTACTAAGTCATAGACTAAATGTTTCAACTAAATATCTCTAAATATCGACAAAGTTTTTGTTTCGCTAACGGCACATTAATAGAGGTGTCTATGGAATGGAAAAACGGCAACAGCCTTATAAAAGAAAAAGGTGAGGATAATACAGCTATCTTATTTTATACCATGTTAAACGTCATATGTATAAAGAGTTCAGCTATAAGTATTTTGTTCTTATTTTAGGACTCTCTCTATGCTAAGAAGAATAACTTCGCCTCCAGGTCCTTCAAAAGAGTTATTGCCAAGGCAAAGTCAGAGCACATAGGCAGAATTGGCGAGAAACTAGTTCACCTTCCTTCGGGAACCCGTGCATTCTGGTCTCTCGCCAAGGCTGTCCAAGGGAATTTCTGTAAGCCATCACTACCATCTCTGCACAGGAGGACGACTCACTGGCCTACGCCGCAAAAGAGAAAGCCGACCTTTTCAGGCTCCCTTTTTGCGTCCAACTCAACTCTTGATGACGGGGGGAACACACCGCCGACCATTCCGCGGTGTGAGCAGGATGTGCGGTTCTCACAGCACTCGGTTCGCAAAGTACTCCTCTCCCTGGACATCCACAAGTCGAGTGGGCCTGACGGAATCCCCCCAACTGTGCTGAGGATGTGTGCTCCGGAGTTGGCACCGGTTCTAACGCGTCTTTTCCGGTACTCCTACTCCCTAGGCGTGGTCCCAAAATCATAGAAGACAGCTTTTGTCCACCCGATCCCTAAAAAAGGCGACCGCTCAGACCCGTCCAACTACAGGCCTATCGCCATCACCTCCTTATTCTCCAAAATAATGGAATCCATTATAAACTGCCAGCTCATGCGGTACCTTGACGATCACCAGCTGATTAGTGACCGCCAATACGGTTTTCGTCGAGGTCGATCAGCTTGTGATCTTCTGGTCTACCTGACTCATAGATGGGTGGAGACAGTAGAGTCCAAGGGGGAGGCATTGGCCGTTATTTTGGACATTGCGAAGGCCTTCGATCGCGTTTGCCACAAAGCGCTTCTTTCGAAGCAGCAGGTTCGGCCTCACATGGAATACTGTTCCCATCTCTGAGCTGGGGCTCCCCAATGCCAGCTCCTTCCACTTGACCACATCCAGCGCAGAGCGGCTCGAATCGTCGACGAACGAGTGTTTTCCGATAGGCTCGATTCATTGGCGCTGCGAAGAGATGTTGCATCCCCTTTGCATTTTCTTTCGCATTTACCACGGGGAGTGCTCTGAGGAATTGTTCGGATTAATCCCAGCCGCCAAATTTCACGAACGCACATCGCAGCAGAACTCTCAATACCATCCACACCATCTGGATGATTGGCGGTTCACCACTGTGTGATTTAGAAGCTGTTTTCTTCCTCGCACAACTTCCTTATGGAATCGATTACCACCAGCGATTTTTCCGGATCGATACGACTCAGGGACCTTCAAGAAAAGAGCCTACTCCTTTTTAAAAGGCCGGCAACACATCCATAACACTGTGTCTATAGTCAAATCAGACGCATCTGTATGTAATATAAATTCATTTTCTTCATTAAAATTTCGATACTGTAAAATGGGTGTTTTACAGTAGCATTGACTAGTCCATTCAAATTTAGAGCCTTTTCTACAAAGTTTATTTAAGTTTATGTTTATTACATATTTGATATTTTTGCTATCTGCCGGTTAACCCTATATACCTATTATCCATATAAAACAATGTATCCCGCTGTAGTTGTTTGCGCGGCAATAGATGTCATAATGTGTCAACTCAGTACGAATAAAGTAATCATTGAGTGAAGACAGGTTTCTTTCATTATTACACCTGCAAGCAAAGGTGCACATTATTATCGAGTGTACATGGTTCTTCGAGCACGGATTATTTAGCTTACCCTATTTTAATTACGTAAATTTGCGAATGGATGTAATTGAAGTTATTTTGAAAAATACGTAATAAGGACTAATTAGTAAAAATAAATGAACATTTTCGAAGAAAAGCGCTGAAGGAAAAGTAAATAACAGTGGAAGAACGTTAAAAATCAGTTATTAGCGAACAAAATTACATTACACGATTGAATTATAAAAACGTTACTTTTGTGCAACGGTAATCTTAAACGAAGTAAATTAAACTAATATTAGGTCCTTACATATGAAATTAGCATTTTGTCGTACTGACCACTTTGATCTGAAATATCTCCTCTTTGGTTAAGAATTCCAAATTAAAATTTATAAATTCATTTAGCTGGTATATTTGAGTTTTGAAAACAGTCATCCATTTGTTTTTTCCTAATTATTTTATTCTTTGGCGTCGCTTATTACCGCACAATGGAAAACATGAAATATCGGTATATTTACGAGTACGAGTTCTACCGAGGCACCAGTGCTGCAGAAACAGCTCGAAGGATTAATGATGTGTACGGCGCTGGTGTCGCAAAAGAAAGCACGGTACGTTTTTGGTTTCAACGTTTTCGTTCTGGAAATTTGGATCTGCAGAACCAACCCCGTGGACGGCCGGAGACCAAAGAGGAAAATGAAGAATTAAAGGCTATTGTGGAAGCGGATCCATCACAAAGCACTTCAGAGATAGCTGCAGGCTTTGGGGTAAGTGATAAAACTGTATAAATCCACTTGAAGCAAATCGGAAAAGTAAAAAAACTTGAACGATGGGTACCTCATGAATTGAGTGAATCGAACTTGCAAACACGCGTCGACTGCTGTGTTACTTTGCTCAACCGACACAATAATGAAGAGATTTTGAATCGAATCATTACTTGTGATGAAAAGTGGATACTGTAGGATAATCGGAAGCGCTCGTCGCAATGGCTGAACCCTGGAGACTCAGCCGAATCCTGCCTAAACGAAAATTGACTCGGAAAAGTTACTTGTGAGTGTTTGGTGGACTAGCGCCGGTGTCGTCCACTACAGCTTTCAAAATCTGGCCAAACGATTACGGCAGATATCTATTGTCAGCAACTGCAAACCATGAAGGAAGAACTAGCTGCTAAACAACCGAGATTGGTCAATCGCTGCACAACAAACAACCACTAAGTTAGATGAGCTACAATTGGAATGTCTGCGACATCCACCGTACTCCCGGACCTTGCTCCAACAGATTACCATTTTTCTGGAATTTGGACAACTTCTAACAAGGAAAAAAATTCAACTCCGATGCGGCAGTCCAAACCGCCTTCAAAGAGTTTATTGATTCTCGCCCCCATGGTTTTTTTTAGTAAAGGGATCAATGAACTACTTATGAGATGGCAAAAGTGCATAGATAACAACGGTGCATACTCTGATTAATTAAATATTATATTTTACAAAAATAAATTGACTTTATATTCCTCCCGTACAAAACGCCAATTTCACATGTAAGGACCTAATATATAGTGAGTCGGCGAACAATTATTAGAGTGTTTATTAACAACTGTGACTGTTTTAAGGTGAACTTTGGACCTATTGGTAAGAATAATTACCTACCTACATACACGTTGAAAGTTAAGAAAGCTATTAGAAAACTGTGAATTATTACTAAAGTATTTTATTTGTATTGTTGTAAATAAAAGATATTAAATATGGAGAGCGTTGAAAATCGAATGTTGCTACAAGTTGATACATTTGAAAAAGTACAAAAGACGTACTTAGGACAGGATATACAGAGTAGAATGGAAACTTTAGAAACATATTGGAAGGAATTTAAGTCCAGTCATGAGAAATTAGTTATGGCTGTTTCTAAAAAGGATAGACACATGTTGCCGTATTTTGCAGAAGATATGTTCGATAAATTTGAAGAATTATATTTTACGTACAAGGGCGAAATGAAAACTTCATTAAATTAATTAATGGCCGATATGAAAAAACCAGACGAACTGCACAAAATAGATGAGATGAGACCATGTGGTTCCGGGAGTGATATAAAATTACCCAGTATTTCGGTTCCAATTTTCGAAGGCAGCTACACGGAATGGAAATCGTTTCACGATCTCCATTCCGTGTAGTTGACACAAGAATGAATCATTAGAAGATGTTCAGAAACTACATTATCTTAAGAGCAGCCTGAAAGGAGATGCAGAAATTTCTATCACGGATGCAAATTATGCTGAGGCTTGGTCCATTTTGAAAAGCGTTATAACAACAAAAGGTACATTGCTAATTGCGTATTTAAAAAGTTTTTAAAAAAATCTTGGCTTACCAACAGCGCAGTGGGATGCAATCATAAATTATGTCATGGTGTCAAAGCTGGATCCTGAAAGATATAAACAGTGGGTAATTACAATAAGTAAAGATAGTACTGATGACTTACCTGATTTTGAAGTACTGAAGTCCTTCCTGGAGACACGGTTTTGCATGTGTGAGATGTTGGAACCTGAAAATAAAGTTTACAAACTAGTTAAACCTAAGACGTTTCATGCGAATTCTACTAGCGATAATAAATATTGTGCCTTCTGCAAAGAAACTCATTTTATATTTAATTGCAAGGAATTCGCTAAGTAACCAATAGAAGAGAGATACAGTTTCGTCCAGAAAAACAACTTGTGTTTCAATTTTTTATTCCAAATCTTTCCGTATTTAAATGCAGGCAGTCAAATACATGTAAAATATGCAACAGACGACATCTCTCTTTATTACATCGAGATTTTATAAGACAAGCAGGTGAAGTAAGTTCAAATACAGAAACTACAACAAATACACAAGAATTTAGCAAAGTTGCAGCACATATGTCAAGTGGAGAACAGCCTGCTCAACAAGTCTTGTTGGCGACAGCATTGGTAGAGGTGTCTTCGCGAACGGGACAATTGCACGTCTTTCGGGCTCTGATTGATCAGGGCGCGGAGGCCTCATTCGTGACAGCGCGAGTGGTTGAGTTATTTGGTCTGAAGAGGACTCAAATCAGCGGCGTGTTGTCAGGAATTGGTGAAGGTAATAAAGTTTATATTAATCATTCAGTAGGATTACATATTAAGTTGAGGCATGAAAATGATTTTTCTTAATGATGTTATTATGATGTTAATGCTTATGAAATGAAATCATTGACTCGTAGACTACCTGCTAGGGAAATAAGAGGGTACGATTGGCCTCAACTTAAAAATGTGAAGTTGGCTGATCCCAGCTTTAAAGTCCCAGGTCGGATTGATATTCTACTCGAAGCTGACGGACCGGGCGATGTAATCGCTCAACGCACACACCTAGGCTGGATATTGACAGGTGATATATATACAACTCCTACTAAAGCACAAACAATTATTAATTTACATGTCACCAGGCTCGTAAATGAAGACAACAATCTATTGAAAAAATTCTGGGAAATAGAATCGGAAGAGTACACAAGCAAAATAGCATGAACAAAGGAAGAAGAAAGATGTGAAAGACACTACATAGATACAACGACAAGGAATATATCGGGAAGGTATGTAGTCCATTTACCTTTAAAGCATGGTATTGAGGAAACCGTGAAGGCGTGCGGGGAGACTAAATATCAGGCCATCAAACGATTTAAGCCGTTGGAAAGGATGTTTAACAAACATGAAGATTTGAGAACAGTGTATAAGAATGTGATACATGAGTACTTAAAGATGGGTCATATGAAGAAGGAAATCTGTGTTGTCGGCGATATAATAAAAATGTATTGTCAAGTAAGGATGACTAACAAACACACAAATTTACAACGTATTGTTTGGCGCGATGATATTTCTGGAAACATAGAAAGTTATAAATTACTTACCGTAACGTTTGGAACCGCTGCAGCACCATACCTTGCTGTACGGTCTATACACCAGCTGGCTGATGATGAAGTTGACAGGTACCCCCGAGGATCTGCTGTCGCTAAGTGTTGAAATTAAGAATCTGTTAAAAAAAGGCGGCTTTCAAATGCAGAAGTGGTCTAGCAACTCTGATGAGTTGCTGAGGTTTCTTCAAGATGACAAAGACATTCCGAAAACTGTGGACAGCATAGAACTAAAATAAGATAAGGTGATAAAAATACTTGGTCTTACATGGGACAGAAAAAGGATACGTTCAAGGTTACAGTCAACATAACGGAAATCAGGAAACCTGTAACAAAAAGGTAAATATTATCAGATGTTGCCAGGCTTTTTGACCTATTTGGATGGCTCTCTCCAGTGGCTATCACAGCTAAAATTATGATACAGAGACTGTGGTTAAGTAATCTTGGCTGGGATGATGAACTACCTTCTGAGCTAGTAGAGGAATGGCTTAGTTACAGAGAGACACTTCAAGAGCTGCAAGGCATTGAAGTCCCGCGCTGGATTAAAACGACGTCCCGCTGTAAATAAGTGCAATTGCATGGATTCGCAGATGCCTCTTCTGTTGCGTATGCAGCAGTGCTCTATATCAAGGTTTTAGATGAAGATGACAGGGTCCACGTCACAATGGTGGCATCTAAAACTAAGGTGGCACCATTGAAACAATTGACGATTCCGAAATTAGAACTTTGCGCTGCGGTGTTGTTGGCTATTCTATATGATATACATATGGATAAAATATATGCCTGGACTAATTCAATGGTGGTTCTGTCTTAGTTACAGTCTCAACCAAGTCGATGGCAAGTGTTTGTTGGCAATAGAGTGTCGGGCATAATTCAGTTGATAGACAATGACAGGTGGTATCATGTTCAATCAACCAACAATCCCGCTGACCTCGCGTCAAGAGGGGTAGCGCCAATTGAAATGGCAAGCAATGACATGTGGTGGGCTGGACCGGAGTGGTTAAAAAATAAAGGAATGGAATAAAAAATAAAATAAA
This sequence comes from Parnassius orleans, assembly GCA_029286625.1. Taxonomy (NCBI): domain Eukaryota; kingdom Metazoa; phylum Arthropoda; class Insecta; order Lepidoptera; family Papilionidae; genus Parnassius; species Parnassius orleans. The sequence goes on along the minus strand of JAGSMP010000345.1, from coordinate 453,294 downwards.
AATAAAAAGAAAAATGAAACGTATTTAACTACGGAAGAAATAAATGAAGTTGAAGAAAAATTTATAAAATACTACCAGTACTTAGTGTACGAAGATGAAATTAAAGATCTAAATAAGAAAGGAAAAATAGAAAATAGAAGTTCTTTGATAAGTCTTAAACCTTTCTTAGACAAAAAGGGCTTCTTAGAGTAGGAGGGCGACTAGCTAATGCTAATATAAATGAGAATGCTAAACATCCAATTATAATACCAAAAAAGCAGCATATTACTAAGCTTATAGTTAACGAAGCCCACATAAGAACTTTTCATGGAGGTTTTCTTCAGATGCTTAAATACATCCGCAGCAAGTACTGGGTAGTTAGTCTGAAGTCTGCCCTCAGAGCAATTTTTCGTAATTGTAAGGTGTGCATAATTGGCAAGGCAAAAATTAGGCAGCAGCTGATGGGCCAGTTACCATGGAGTTGATTTTTTCGGACCTGTGCAATTGCGAACGTCAAAGGGCCGTGGTTACAAGTCAACAAAGGGCTATATCTGTGTCTTCGTTTGTATGTCTACGCGAGCTATACATCTCGAAGCTGTTACGGATTTAACGTCACAAGCCTTTATTTCAGCATTCTGGAGATTCGTTGCAAGAAGTAGTCACTGTAGGAACTTGTGGAGTGACTACGGCACCAACTTTGTGGAAGCCGCAAGGGAATTAAAGTGTATGTTCGAACAGGACAAGGCTAATCTGGCGAGGGAGGTAACTGAGCTCATATCAAATGATGGCACAACATGGCACTTCATTCCGCCGAAGGCACCCAATTTTGGTGGGCTATGGGAGGCAGGCGTTCGGTCGGTTAAGAAACATTTATCTAGAATAAACGGAACTACAAAGCTAACCTATGAGGAAATGGCAACACTAATGGCGCAGATAGAAGCCTGTCTAAATTCGAGACCTATCTGTCACTCCGATAACACCAGTGAAACACTGGATCCACTCACCCCAGGTCATTTTCTCATTGGTGAGCCAATAATTAATATACCAGATATAAATTATGAGCACAAAAACGTAGGTATGTTATCTAGATGGCAATTTTTACAAAACAGGATGCAAGATTTTTGGCGGAGATGGAAATCTGAATATCTCCACTCATCGGTCTACATCAATCGGCATAAATGGCAAGACACAGTGCCGTCTCCATGTGTTAGAGATATCGTAATCATTAATGAAGATGATCTCCCACTGGCGAAATGGCAATTGGGAAAAATTATAACACTACACCCTGGTGCTGATCAGCTCGTCCGCGTGGCAACAGTGAAATGCAAGGGAGATAACATTCTTAAGAGACCATTCTAAGTGAATATTACCACCAGTCTAAGTTAATATTACTTCCAATTAAACCGAATGATGAAGAACAATGTCAATGCTAAGAAATGTACTTAAAAGTGGTCAGTTAATTTCACATTTTTTCTATATTACATAATTTGTAAGTAAACTAAAATTACGATATTTTTAATGATATTTCATTACATCATGTCACTAAAATCTCTATATAAAACAACAAAAAAGTCATTAAAAATTGAAATGATGAAATACGAACTTGCGTCTTCCTTTAACTTTCAATGTATCATGCTAACAACAATAAGCCACAGAGGACTTCGTACCTAAACAATGTTGTAATGGTAATGGGAACAATTTTTGTTATAACTTATTTTAAGTTTAAATCTGTAATCTTTTAGTCTTAAGTTTATCATAACATATTAATTACTTTATTGCATAAATAAATGTAAACTTATTTTTCGATTTAAGATTTACTAATATTACTTTGTTCACGCCTATTATTTGTGGTATAAGTGCTGAAATGTTAAATTAATTTATAAGAGTATTGTTACATATAGATACAGTCCACGTTTGGAAGTATGAAAAAAAAGTAATATAAATTAGCATTAAAAATTATATTAACGATTTATTGCTTGTTGTTTTCTACTTCATAATATATCTACTTGATCATAAGATTGTTAAAATAAATACTTTATGGTGCCTAGTACTTCGATATTTTGCAAATAGTAGGAATTTTGTACAAGTGCCCTCTTTCCATACATGTTGCATGTTATAATACGATATGTTTAAAATTGAGCGAAAAGTTGGTTTTACTGTCGAGATTTCAATTCTCATGAACTGTATATATATATTAAGTTTAAGGTTGAGGTATAAGTTGTAACTTGATTACTATTTACATTACATTTTTGTTTTGAATTTTTGTCTTTTTTGAGCTCTTAGTTAAAAACTGTGGTTTTTGGAGGGCGGTATGTTTATTACATTTTGATATTTACATTTTTAACAGATGTCATAATGTGTCAACTCAGTACGAATAAAGTAATCATTGAGTGACGACAGGTTTCTTTCATTATTTCACCTGCAAGCAAAAGTTCACCTTATTATCGAGTGTACAGGTATTGTTCAGGATAGATGAAGATCTCTATGGGTCACAGCAACCACTTACCATCAGGTGGACTGTGTGCTCGTTTGTCACCCTATCCTATAAAAAAAAACTATCGAGTGTACAGGTATTGTAATTTCAGCAAAACTAGGAACGAATTTCCGATAATAATTTACGAAAGTTACAAATCGTCTCACTTCGTCAGCACTTTTCGGGGTGGGATAGCACTGAAGTACTCGAGTTTTTTCAGTGTCAGGTAAAACGCCTTCACATGTCCTAAATAGACCAAACTTTTAGCAAGAAATTTACATTTTTCGGGGTTAATTTTTAATTTTACTTTTCTCAGTCTTTCGAAAATGTCAATCAAATTTTTATTGTGCGGTTCGAGATTTCTACCAGAACAAACTAAATCGTTGAGACATATGAGACATTTTTCATAACCGGACATGGCAACTGTCATTAACTGGCTGAAAGCACTGATTTTAGACACATTGGAAGTCTTTTCATCTGATAATGTTTGTTAGTAGTAAATGCTGTGTATTTTCTACTTTCAGGGCATAATTCCAATTGGTAGTAACTTCCACTGAGGTCTAAATGAGAAATATATTGCACCTGATAAAGAATCGAGTATTTCAGTAATGTTCGGCAATGGGAATCTATCATCTTTGAGCCTGTCATTAAGTTTCCTATAATCGATTACAACCCTCCATTTTTTATTTCCACCACTATCACTCTTCTTAGGTACTAGTCCTTATTTGTAAGAACACCCGAAGCGCTCGCGCTCGCGTTTCTCTGGCAGGGTCGCCATATGAGGTTAGGCGCCGGCCAGGAAATAATACGACTGTTTCATTAGAACGGCGTTTATTGATTGCCCGGTAAAAAGAGTATACATTGTTTTTATAGAAAGATATGCTCAGCTCTAATATTGCTTAAGCTATACATCATACAACGGAACCCAAGGAGCCAGCACCTGGCCGACTTCATGGAGAAAGAAGGACTCTTTATGATGAACTCTCTTTTCCAGAAGCGGTCCCAGAGGAAGTGGACCTGGTCGAGCCCCGACGGTTCGACAAAAATGAAATTAACTTCATTATGACGACTAGACGGCAACTGTTCAGTGATGTCTCAGTGATCGCAAGGGTGAAAACTGGCAGCAATCAGTGAATGGTTAGAGGCATACTGAACCTAAACGTTACGTTGGAGACGTCACGTCTAATGAAGTCAACGCTCCGTCCCCCTCGTGCTCTAATCCAAAGTACCGAAAACTTTCAGCTCGAGTTACAAAACCGTTTTTAGTGCCAAAAGACTGCAATGCAGTGGACGATATGAATGACAAGCTCATGGAAACTGCCCATGCGGTCGAAGCTAAGTTCTACAAGACCTGTAGCAGAAGAACACAAAAACTCTTAAATCACACTCTTTATCTAATGGCTATTAGACGGGAAATGAAGCTGCAGTTTTCAGCAGATTTGACAGCATACAAGCAACTGAACAGACAGATATCCAAATGCATGCGGCGGAACTTACGCAACTTCAATACAGCTCGTATTAAAGAATCGATCGATCGGAACCAGGGCTCCAAAGTCTTTGCCCGAGATCTGTCTGCCAGCATGAGCCAGCTGTCAAAGCAGAAGACCGAGTGTGGCAGCATCGTTTCCGGGACACCTGAAATTTTGATTGAGATTGAGAAGTTCTATGGGCAGATGTACACATCACGGTCGGAGCCAAAAGCAAGTGTGAGTAACGATCCAAGAGCAAGTTTTGTCCGTCTCTATTCCGATGATATCCCGGAGGTCAGTCTGATCAAGATTAGAATGGCTCTCCAGCACCTTAAAAATGGCAAGGCCCCAGGCGAGGATAAAATGACAGCGGAGCTTCTGAAAGCGAGTGGAAAACCGGTACTTGAAGTCTTTCAGAAGCTTTTTAATTCCGTCCTCCATGGTGGGACTACTCCGGAGGCGTGGAGTAGAAGTGCGGTGGTCTTGTTCTTCATGAAAGGCGACAACGCTCTCTTGAAGGACTACAGACCGAATTCCCTTCTGAACCGCGTCTACGTGCTGTTTTCGAGAGTCACTGCGAATCGTCTCGCACGCAGACTCGACGACTTCCAGCCTACCGAACAAGCCGGTTTCCGAAAAGGCTTTAGTACCATAGATCACGTACATACCCTTAGGCAAATTGTACAGAAGATTGACGAGTATAATCTGCCACTTTACCTTGCGTATGTGGACTATGAGAAAGCCTTTGATTCTGTCAAGTTTTGAGCGATGCTACAGTCCCTCCAGCGGTGCCAAGTTGACTGTCGTAAAATCAATTTCTACACTACAGAGTGAATTCGAGTAATTGAACTCGAGCTCACTCATGAATAATGATAATGAATTATTGTGAATATTGTATAGAAATATGTTTAAATATTAAAAAGAAAATATAATAATAATGTCCTCCAGACCGAATTTCGGTCACGGCGACCAGCCTCAACTGAGACTAGCAATCGGCGCAGGACAGGATTATAGTGCCCAAGTGTATGCGCAAGTACAGGTGCACTCTCTATTCCCTCACTCTCATAGTCCAATAGGACGGTAAGCCGACACGACCGGAGAGAGATCAGACGCAAGACAAACGGCTTTGCGTGCTTTCTGAGGCACGGGGGTGAGACACCGCCAACTTCCTGACTCCGGGCAGACACTGAGAATTTCTTGACGGAAAAACTCAGTAACTAATATTTTTTGGCCCTACCCGGGATTCAAACCCGGGAGCTCATGATCAGCTGTCGTGTTTACAACCACTAGACCAAAGAGGCAGTCATATATGATATATCCACTTACCATTAAGTATGCTGATAATAAGTGGATACAGATTAGATGAAAAATGTTACTTAAGATCAAATAATTTTGGTCGTAACAAATTGCGGCGCTAGCCTAATTGATTTTCTAACATCGTTAACGCTAATAGAAAACTTTAAAAATTTATGGGTATGACATATCCCTACGTTAGTTCACGTAAGTATCATGTAACATAACGTGGATTTCATTTATTTTTGGAGCTGTGGTAGCTCAGGGGCTAAGCGCTCGCTGTAAATTTCTCAGTATGCGAGCAACCCGGGTTGGATCCCCGCCGGCTCCAATGAAATTGTTAATTGCAATTTTAAGTGCTGATTTACTACGTACTCTACGGTGAAAAAACAAAAAAGAAGAAAAAACAAAACATCGTGAGAAAACCTGCATGTCTGAGAAATAAAAAAAAAATATTTCGATGACATGTGAAATTTGCCACCACGCATTGGGGCAATAAAACCCTCTCAGAAATGAGAGTAGGCCTGTGCCGCGCAGTGTGACGTATATATAGGCTGAAATTTTACTTTACTTTTGTAATTTTCTATTAGTGTTAATAATTTTATAGTGTGAATAGTTGTGACTTGATATGAAGATATCATGTCACAACCAAGTTCACTTTTATACAACTTACATAGAGCTATCGAAATCAAAAAGAATGTGACGAACATAATGCTATTGTATAAAACTATGCCAGTAGAGGTATTTTGCTGTTTATGTTATGTTTATGTTTTGTTTGAGAAGACGGAAATCGAAAGCGAAAAATATTCTCAATGTGTCATCAAAATTACTTAGTCTATTTAACGTTCCGCCAGCAGGCATCTTCAGTAAAGCATTTTTGAAATCAAATAATAAAAGATTTTAAATATAATATTTACCGTTGTATAAATTTAAGTAAGCAAATTTCGGTTTAAAGTGTACATTTTAAGAAATAAAGCAAGATGTGTTATAACATTTAAAAAAAAAAACACCTCTTCAAATACTGAAGCCGCAGGTAAAAGTTAGTAAGAAAATATTATATCTATAATATAAACATTTAACATAAATTATTTGATTCCAAGTAAGATGTATGGTTGTAGTACGAATGGGTCGGCTCGAACGGGGAAGGACTAAGCTCTCACAGAAATGGTGTTGGTTAGAAAGCAGCTTAATGCTGCTGTGTTTTGTATGGTGAGTGTAGAGAATCGGAGACCCTTTTTACTGGATACGAGACATTCCATCTTAGTCCTCAGGCATTCGATCTTAGTCCTCAGGCATTCCATCTTAATCACAAGGCATCTGCATATTGATTCTTAATCGAGGATAAATGTAGATGTCTATGGGCCACTATATCCACTTACTATAAGGGAGACTGATACTGTGTACATAAAAAAAGTTACTTAAGATCAAATAATTTTGGTCGCAGCAAATTGCGGCGCTAGCCTAGTCCATTTTCTAAAATCGTTAACGCTAATAGAAAACTTAAAAAAATAATAGATATGACATATCTCTACGTTAGTTCACGTGAGTGTCTTGTAAAATAACGGTGAATTAATTTATTTTTATGATTTTTTTATTAGTGTTAATAATTTTATAGAGTTAATAGTTGTGACGTGATATAATTTTTTAAATACACTTATCGAAATTAAAAAGAACGTGACAAACATAATGCTAGTGTATAAAACTGTGCTAGTTTAGGCATTTTGCTGTTTATGTTATGTTTGTGAAGATGCAAATCGAAAACGAAAAATATTTTCAATGTGTCATCAAAACTACTACTACTAGTCTATTTAACGTTTCGCCTGCTGTCATCTGCAGTAAAGAATTTTTGAAATCAAATATTAAAAGATTTTAAAATATATTTACCGTTGTATAAATTTAAGTAAGTAAATTTCGGTTTAAAATGTACATTTTAAGAAATAAAGAAGGATGTGTTTTAATATCTAAAAACACCTCTTCGAATACTAATATAAAAATTAATGCTTCATAACCCTCTCACAAAAAAGGAGGCCTTTGTAGTAGTGGAATGTATAAAGACCTTAACTTTATTTTACGTACTAAAGTACTAAAAACATTTAATTTATAATATTTTAATATTATTTTATAGGGTGTAAAACTCCATAAGTGGTAATATGACACATAAGAAGAAAAGAATATACAACTAGGTTAGGGTTTGCAATCTGTTCCGTAAATTTATATTTCTCTAAAAGAATAATAGATATCGGCGAGCATCATATTTTCCGTGCTTTGAAGTGGAATATTTAAAAAAAAGTGTGTGTGCACTTATGTACGCACGTAGGAAGTTATACTTCTTTAGCGTAACAAAACAAAAATAACTAAGGTAACAATAAGATCCTGGTGACAATTGACGGCTCCGTGGCGCAGTGGCTTAGCAATGAGTTGCAGCGCTAAAGGCCGCGGGTTCAATTTCCGCACGGAACAAGTATTTGTATGGCCTACAAATAATTGTTCAGGGTCTGAATGTTTATACTTGTGAAATCTATGAATGTAAACTGCCCCCACGATACAGGAGAAAATCCTAGTGTGGAGGTAACGTTTTTAAAAAAAATTGTTATTTGTATTTATTAAGATTTTTAACCTTTATTTTTACTCTTAATATTGTTTCACAAAATAAACATACTCGTACATCAATCACGTCTTTTGATGGGTAAATTTAACCTCTTTTTTCTTTATAAAGATATAAATAAATATATTAACGTTTTTATATCATTATGCTGCGAATGCAAAACTGCGATACAATCTCCACACTTAAGTTTGTTTTACAAAACTCTTCTTCTTTATCCACCTTGAATATATTGCAAAACAATTTTTTCAAAATCACTTAATGCTATATAATATACTTAGAATTATTTTAAATACTATACTTTCTTTTGAACATGTCAATTTTATAACTTTTTTCTTTGCCTATTATTCTTCTCTTTAATTTATTTCCACCACTTTTCTCCAACCTCTGTATTTATAGGGAATCCATACTAATATTATAAATGCGAAAGTGTGTTTGTTTGTTTGTTTGTCCTTCTTTCACGTCGCAACAGAGCGTCGGCATGGCATGATTTTTTGTATGGGGATAGTTCGGTGGCTGTAGAGTGACATAGGCTACTTTTCAGCGGAAAAACATCTCATTCCGTGGGAAAATCGAATATGTTGCACAAGTTTGTCCTTCTTCACGTCGCAACAGAGCGTCGGCATGGCATGATTATTTGTATGGGGATAGTTCGGTGGCTGTAGAGTGACATAGGCTACTTTTCAGCGGAAAACATATCATTCCGTAGGAAAATCGAATATGTTGCAAAATTAAATTCAGATAGGTGGCGCAACCGTGATTCTACTAGACGGACGACTGTTCGATGGACGAACACAGAAGGTCAGTTTATCTGTATTATTATGTCTTTTTACCAAAATTAAGATAAAAAATGTATGGATCTGTATTTTTCCACGCAGGACCGGGAAGAGCGATAAAAACATAAAATTCACCAGCTGATTTTCTTCAAACGTTTTGGTGCATCGTAATTCACAGAATAGGCGATAACCTCGCAGACGATATTAAGTAATCCGTTGATGCTCTGCCCATCTGGCAAGGGTTACAGGCGTGATTATAAGTATGGATCAGAAATACTATCACCACCTGTCACGCTTTCACCCTTAACTATTACTTAACAATGGTAGAAACAGTTCTTAGTAAGCCTTATTAATAAGCCTTAGTAATATTTATTGAACGGAAATGAATACAGTTCTTATATGTGGTTATGAATGAATCAGTATTACAATAAGAAAAATTGTGCAAAATTATAAGAAAAATATTTTTGAGAGTTCTTATTAACTAACGTATACATAGTTTAAATTGATTCCGCTAGATGTCGTTACTAGGTTTTAAAACGCGGTAACGAAATGTTTCTGACATGTACTTAACTCCGCCGTTGAGCCGCGCGTAAACTTGTAGTGCATACAGTACCTATACGCTTAAATTTCTATTTCATAGCTTATTCGACTACTTGCTTTCGATTTCGGTTGTTTGTTATTTGCTTTGTAATTTGGTTAGGTTGAATGGATTTATATTGGCTTTCATTTTCAATTTGTGTATTTTCTTGGATCAGTTTTGTTGATTTGGTTGGTATTCCTTTATACATATTTAGACTCTGGCTTTGATTTTGGATTTTGTTTATTTAGAATCGTGAATTGGTTTTCGTTGTTTTAGGTTGTTTAACAATATTTCAAAGGAATATTAATAGTATAGATAGTGTATACGGTACCTATACACTTACTTCTTTTTCGTTGGTTATATTTATATTGACTACTGCTTTCGATTTCGGTTTTCTGCGATTTGTTTTGTGATTTGGTTTAAGTTGATTCGATTTTTGGCTATCTTTTCGGATTCGTGTTGTGTCTTGAATTGGTTTTGTTGTTTTGATTTAAAAAATATTTAAAGGAATATTTGTTCCTTTTAGATATTTTGGTTGCTAAAAAAATATATTTAAAAGGAAATTTAATTCATTTTAGGTATTTTAACGTTTTTTTATAAATAGGTTTTCTTACTTCGACAAAATTTTCAAAGAAACAATTGGTCGGTTTTTAATGACACAGCATTCAATTATGATCCGTTGATTGATTATAAAAATCACAGGTTAGTTGTTATCGGACTGATGGACAAGGCGTGTCGATTTTCCAGCGCTTTAAAATGGAAAGATGAGACCGCAGGCATGTGCTGTTCCAATGGCAAAGTGTCTCTTCCGTTACTTGAGAAACCAGAAGAACCTTTGAAAACTCTCTTTTTATATGATGCTAATGAGTCACGGCGCTTTTTAAACAGGATCCGGAAATATAACTCATGCTTTCAAATGACGTATTTCGGAGTTGACCGGGAAATAATAATGCCGGGATTTTCGCCTACATTTACTGTGCAAGGGCAAATTTATCATAAAATAGGTTCACTTTTTCCAGCTGAAAACGAACAGCATAAATTTTTACAAGTATATTTTATGGGTGACGAAGAAATTGAGGTAGACCGTCGCTGCCAATTTATCCAGGGAGTTGAGAGAGACACAGTGTTCAAAATTCAAAGATTCTTGCATGAACGTAACATTTTAGTCAAAACATTTAAAACTGCTTTAGAAAACCTACCTGAAGAGGTTATAAAGTCGTCATTCACGCAGATCGGACCCTTCGAGGAGAGCATGAAAGGCGCTACAATGCACCTTTGATAAACGAAATAGCAGCCGTAATTAGTGGTGATCAATTTTCTTCACGAGACATTGTCTTGCGAGCACGTGATGATACGTGGCAACGGGTAGCCGATATACACAAGTTTTATGACGCTCTGCAATACCCATTGATTTATTGCAAAGGACAAGAGGTTATCATTTTCAAATTCCACTCATTAACCCGGTCACAAAGGCCTACTCCGAACAAAAAGTATCATGTATGGATTTTTATGCGTATCATATGATGTTGCGAGAAAATGATTTTAACCTCTTAGCCCGGTGTGACAATTATTTCATCAATTTTTGGTAGACATGTATGTGAAGGTAGAAAGTGAACGTCTCCGTTATATATCTTTAAATCAAAAGCTGCGCGTTGAGAATTATATACATTTACAAGATGCAGTTTCTAGCGACGCCAATGTAAACCCAGAGATTTAGGTAAAATGGTAATTCTGCCTCATCATTCGTTAACATTCCTACTACCACATGAGTACACACAAGACGCATTCGCCTATGTACGAACTTACGGAAGACCTGATCTTTTGTTACTTTTACTTGCAATCCCACATGGAAAGAAATAACCGAAATAACTAATGCCGGGCCAAAAAGTACTGACAGACACGATTTAGTTACTAGAGTATTTAGATTAAAAGTACAAAAATTAATGTATATAATTAACAAGAAAATTTTCGGAGGTGCAGTGCTTCATGTATTCAATTGAATGGCAAAAGAGGATTACCGCATGCCCACATTCTAATATGGCTTAAAGAGAAGTTGCGGCCCAGCCAAATAGACGACATAATAAGCGCCGAGATTCCGGATCCTGAGCAAGATAAAAATTGTATGATACCATCGTCCGAAATATGATTCACGGTCCATGGGCACGAAATTCAATATCGCCATGTATGAAAGAAGGAAAATGTACAAAGAAATTCCTAAACAGTTATTAAAAGAAACAGTGCACAATGACAATGGCTACCCTTTATACAGACGCAGAGCTCCCGAAGATGGTGGCAGGAAAGTTACAATCAAATCTCGCTCTGGAGCGTTCGAAACCTTAGATAACAGCTGGATTGTCTAAGATGGATTGTAAAATGTTTAATGCCCACATTAATGTAGAAGCATGTAGCTCTGTCCGCGCAATCAAGTATATCTGTAAGTGCATAAATAAAGGAAGCGACCAAGCAATATTTAATCTCAGGAGTGAAGGTGAGGCAAATCCGTTAATGAAGTACAGACCTTTCAAGCAGGACGTTATGTCAGCAGTAACGAGGCAGCGTGGCGTCTCCTTGGCTTCCCCCACGAAAGGCACAACAGTTACTCACCTTGCTGTGCACTTAGAAAATGGAGAGCGTGTATATTTCACCGAAAAATTTCCAAGAAAGAATTGCATCACCGCCAAAACTACACTAACAGCCTTCTTTCAACTTTGTCAAACCGACCCTTTGCAAAAACGTTGTTATATTCTGAAGTCCCCGCTATTATACTTGGAACACATCTAGGAAGGGTGGAAACGCCGTATTCAAAGCGCGCCTGTTGCAAATTGGCCCGTGTAAAGTCATCAGATGCCCTTGGTCGTGTGTATACCGTCCATGTAACTAATTTTGAATGTTTCTGTTTACGATTGCTGCTGCACCATGTTCGAGGTTCTACAGGATATAAAGACCTTAAAACTGTCAACGGTCAGGAATGCGCAACTTATAGAAGCATGTAGCTCTGCATCTTTTAAAACGATAATCACTGGGATGAAACCATGGAGGAAGCTGTGCAGTGCCAGTCACCAGCCAAAATTAGGGATCTTTATGCAACTCTCATATCATCTTGCGGGCTATCTAATGCACATAAATTGTGGGACAAATATAAAGTATATGGCGGAAGATATTTTGCGAAGGTTATAGCAGACACACGCGAAAATGACATACAATGAACACATTTATAATGAAGCACTTGGAAAAATTGAAGATAAAGTAATGGCAATGGTAGGCAAAAATTAAGCGACTTTGGAATGATAAGCCCTCAGCGAACAACCGAAAATGAACTAAGTGATGAAATTATACGTGAAACAAACTACGATATACCAGCTTTGCAGCAGCAAGTAGCCGAATTTGTACCCGCTTGCTTCCCGAACAAAACGAGTTTTTGACAAAGTATTTGGACAAATTGAATCTGGAAATGGTGCACTTTTCTTTTAGATGCCCTGGAGGAACTAGGAAGACATTTTTGTTAAATTTATTATTAGCGCAAGTACGGAAAGATAAAACATTGCTGTGGCCGTAGCTTCCTCGGTATAGCCGCCACGCTGCTAAGCGGGGCCACTGCACATTCTGTTTAAAACTCCTCTAAATCTAGCCCAGGAAGAATCGCCGATCTGCAACTTTAGCAAAAATAGTGCACGAGGTATAATGCTACGACAATGCAAACTTTTAGTGTGGGACGAAAGTACAATGTCGCATAAAAGCTGTAGAAGCACTAAATCGAACGCTCCAGGAATTGCGCAGCAATACCGATGTAATGGGAGGAATGGTGGTTTTACTGGCTGGTGACTTTCATAAACTTTACCTGTCATTCAAAGGGCACACCTGCAGATAAAATTAAAGCATGCCTCAAGTCGTCTTTTTATGGAACAAGGTGACAAAATTCAGTTTAACTACGAATATGAGAGTGCATTTGTTTAATGATATCAATGCTGGAAACTATGCTGACACACTATTAAAAGTGGCGATGGGCGGTTGGAAACGGATGCTGAGGGCTGCGTTAAATTGACGAGACATTTTGTAATTTAGTACAGAGTCATTCCGAATTAATTGCGAGCATTTATTCAGATTTAACAAACAACATGCATGAAGACAAATGGTTATGTGAAAGGCGATTCTTGCACCAAAAATGAGAGCGTTAACAAAATAAATTCAGATATATTAAGCGAAGTAGCAGGAGAAATAACAGTATTTGTCAGTAGACACAGTTATGGACACAGAACAGAGCACTTCATATCCCGTAGAGTTTCTAAATTCTCTAGAGTTGTCAGGTGTGCCCTCACATAGCTTCAATTAAAATTAGGCGTTCCAGTCATGCTAATGCGAAATTTAGATGCTCCTCGGTTATGTAACGGGACAAGGCTGCGTGTGACACATCTTGGACGGAACATAATCGGTGCTACAATTTTGACAGGTGTAGAAAAGGTGAAAATGTTATTATACCACGGATCCTATAATTCCCACAGATCTTCCTTTTCAATTCAGAAGGTTGCAGTTCCTATTAAGCTCAGTTTTGCAATGACAATTAATAAAGCGCAAGGGCAAACGTTACAGGTAGCGAGGTCAACTTAGAAAAACCGCGCTTCTCTCATGGTCAGCTGTATGTAGCATGTTCGCGTGTGTCAAATGCCCAGAATCTCACATTCTTTCCCCGAATGGAAAAACATATAATATTGTGTACAGTAGCGTCTTAAAATAGTGTTCAGTTAGTTTTTCCAAAATTCACAATCAATTAATCTGAATTCCCACAGATCTTCCCTTTCAATTCAAAATTTCCTACTTAGCTCAGTTTCTTTTCAATTCCAAATGCTGCACCTCTGACGGACCTATTAAGCTCAGTTTCCTTTCAACTCAAAAGGCTGCATCTCTGACGGATCTTTTATTTGGCTCAGTTTCCTTTCAATTCAGAAAACTGCATCTCTGACGAATCAATTTAGCTCAGTTTCTTTTCAAAAGTCTGCATCCCTGACGGATAATTTTCCTTTAATTAAAAAAATATCCCATTTCCATTTGGAATAAACAGGCTATTTTCATGCTTTCCTATACGCTGCGTTTCAAAACATTTAAATAGGCTGACGAATCAATTTTGCTCAGTTTCCTTTTAATGGCTGCATCTCTGACAAATCTATAAAACTCAGTTTTCTTTCAATTCAAAAAGAAATGAATAGTTCATTTCCCAGTGACCATGCGGGCGAAGCCGCGGGTAACAGCTAGTCTGCAAATAATTTGTTGTTCGGTTTCAATAAATGGACAATTCACATAATATTATCATAACCATGTAATTATGTTAGTGGTCAGTAGTTTTCCCTGTCATTATTGAATATTGATTTCTGTGTCCAAAGTTTTTCAAAACGTTTGTAAACACTAATTTTCAATAGAATAATTAATTTATTAATTACTAATTTTTAATAGCAAATAAACTCGACAGATTAGGCACAAATCCTCTATAATAATTAATAAGCCCTAAAATGATTTCAATTCCGTGACATTATTAGGGCACTTACTTTCCAGTATTGCTTTCACTTTATTGTTTGATTTACGTAGTCCTGACTTATCTATGATAAAACCTTAATTCTCAATAGAGTCTTTAAATAAATCGCATTTATCTTCCTTTAATCTAAGCCCTGATTCCTGTAATTTCATATGTTCTTGATGTAATCGTTTTAGGTGTTCCTCTTTTGTTGGGGCCGTTATTAAAATATCGTCTAAAAATACGTAGACTCCCTCAGTACCTGATAAAAGTTGATCAATTGTATTCTGAAAGATACTTGGGGCGCATGAGAGTCCGAAAACTAATCTATAATAACAAAATAAATGTATATGGGTGTTAATACATGTAATTTTTTGGAACCATCTAACTCCAGTTGATTATAGGCTCTAGAAAGATCTAACTTTGTAATTTAACGCCGCCATGATTTATTTGCCATAGCGTAGCAAACAAATCTTCTATTCGTGGTAGCGGGTAATTGTCAGAGTATAAAAAATATTCAACGGCATTGAATAATCGCCATATATACGTATGTTACCGTCTGACCGAAGAACGGGTATGGAATAGTCAACACGTTCCAGAATACATAAATCTAAGAGTTTATTTAATTCTAACTCAACTTTATGTTTCAAAGCTAGTGGTACTCATCTCGGCTTAAAAAACTTAAACTGAGCATCATTATTTATTTTTAAAGTTACTTTATATTTATTTAAAGTCCGCATTTCATCTGTAAACCACTGTGAATATGTTTTCTTCAGTTGTTTTATTAAGTCGTTATGTTGTAAGTTGTTACAGTCACCAATACACAATTTCATATTAAATGACGTAATAAAATCACGACCTAATAGAACTGGTTGTTTTACATCTGTTTTTATAATATAAAAACTAATAATTTGACTACGATTTTTATATTCAATTCATTTCAGTTAAATTCAACTTATTTGCTATTCTTGTTGTACATTTGGTGTTAATTTTAAAAAATTGTTCAAAACAAAAACCCTGCAAGGGCACTGCAAATATTGGCAATTATTAATATTGTTATTACATTAACATTATAGTGTTATTAATAAAACTATCATTTAATGAATATTTACAATTAACTTAAATGTTAATGCGATCATATATATTATTTATTTGCCTATCCTATTATTATTCATTATATTATTTATTCTTATTTCCTATTTCCTACACAATCACTAAAAAACTTCTGCAACGAGTAATAACACTTTTTCGTTAAATATGTATACGTCACCGGTAATAAACAATAGCAAAAAGGAAATATTTTCGAGCCGTTTTAACAATTTAAAATAACGTTACAATGTTTTAATGAACAATTATTGTGAAAATAGGATTCATAAACATTCTCCGGTAGAACAGATACAGCACTGCTATCACGCTATCGACACGACTGCTCTCATCTGTACCATACCATTTAAACAGCCTATATTATAAAAATCGTATGAAATACCTTTTACTAAATCGTTATCATACACCTCCAAATAATTGTTGCTTTTACAACCACTCTTACAAATATTTTAAATGCCCTTTTTTATTACACTTTTGACAAATATAATTTGCATATCAACATTTATCTTTAGTATGGTTCTTATATCCACAAACCAAGCAAGATATGTTTTTTCTGTAGTTTGACGAACGTGAAAACGGGTTGCGCTGCCGCTGATGATATGGCTAGTCCCTCATCTTGCAATAACCTTTGAACTGCAACTCGAGCACATCGTACGCTTTGTGCTAATTCCAACGCTTTGTTGAATGTGAGTGAATGACGGCATTCGCCAATCCTAGCTCAAACTTGTCTCTTAATGCCGTCTCGAGTTCTATTTTAAAATAACAAAACTGTGCGAGATGTCGAACCCGGGCCGCCCATTCAGTTAAGTCTTCGCCTGGTCTTTGTTCCGTTTTATAAAAAACATATCTTTCCGCAAATATAAATATATTTGAGGAAAACTGGTTGTCAATCTTTTCAATAAGAGTCTTGTAAGCTAAGTCTTCTAGTTTTACCGGAAAAACTAAATCGCGTACTAGGCGATATGTATCTCCTGCTAATGATGTGAGCAAAAATGCTCTTCTCATAATTCTTACTTTGTCAGTGTCGTCACGATCATCATTTGCTATACAGACTGGACAATACGACTCTTAAAAATATCCCACGCTTGCATGTGGTGATCTAATGTGAGATTGTTGCCGAACAACACATTTCCTTTATTTGACATTATTTATTTGTAACTATTTAAATTTATTGCACTCAATAATGCGTGAATAAGGTCCTCGTCACCAAATATTGTGTATTTATGGTGATTTCACCACTAAAACACGAATGAAATTTATACCTTTTATTGTTTGTTTTTTCATAAGCCTACAATATGGCTTACATACTCTACATTAATATAAATAAAACACGTGTTGTAGATTCATATATATTTGAATATCTACCTTAAGTTCTCACGAAAACTTGAGAGACAATTACCAACTGAAGTTGTCGCTTTTAGGTGTCAGAGTGCGCGCCCATCATAACAACTTCATGGTGTCGTTTTTAGGTGTCGGTGTGCGCGCGCATCGTAAAAATTCACTCTCATCATTTTCCACAAACGCCCCAAAAGTAGTATAACTTCAAAAATTTAATCTTGCTTGACTCAATTTTAACCTTTCATTATTTTATACAGGGAGTTCTCATAATCGTCAACAGATTTATTTGAATATGTCTTTATGCGATTGAAAGTGGGATGAAAAGGGTAAGCTGATGACAAATATGACGGTTAAACAATGTCGTATCGTTTTAGTACTTTGCGGTGAACACGCTTTTGTATTCTGTTTTTATTTCTATATTCTCCACAGAAAAATACTTTTATTAAATTATTAATTCGCTGTTCGATTTTAGGACAACAGTAGCCAAATATTGGGTCTATGAAATATATGTATCGTACTCAAACTAGACATCGCAACATAGTAAAAGAACAAAGTAAAAGAAAAATATATTAAAACAAAATCGTTAATTAAAACAAAATCACAGCTTACAATCTACGTTACGAATCGACATTTTCAGTTTTTTGTTGTTTAAAAAAAGTATATGGTTCATAATATACAGAAATTTCAAATTGTTAACTAGTTGAGTTGTTAAGATAGATCTGGTTACCAAAACTTTGACGGCGACACATTTATTTAAAAATAAAAAATTACATATTTTTCTCTATTCAGTGAGATCTAGCCAATAACACCTCACATTCTAGAGTAAAGGAGACAGTTTCTTTTTGTATGGAGAATGGGCCCACCACGAATTTTAGTGAACCTCAATGAAATGTATGTTGATTTATTCCTTATAATCTATAGATTACAAAATTAATATTAGTTTATATCGCATCTAACGGGAATTCTGAGAAATTAAAATTAAAATATGAATATCACAATAACCTTAAAACAAACTAAAAGCGATTTTCTAGTAGTTTTCACCAATATTATGAGTTAGAATAGTGTATATAGAATAGAATAGCTTAATAATTAATAGTATTAAACAAAGTTGTAGGTACATTCAGCAATTATAGATATTTTAAGATAGATGGAAAATCCTTATAGCAGTTCCGGCAAAACAGTGCACAGACAAACAAACGTGGTGTGGAGACTATTTTTTACAGGTATTAATTGATTAGTGAATATACATCACACACTATTACAGTAATTAAATAAATATGATATAGAGATAAAACCAAGATGAATAACGGATAATATGTCTATTTATAATATTACCTTTAAATGCTATATAGTAAGAAAGCTGTTTTGAACTGGTTGTATAAGGATAAAACACAAAGTAAAATGTCGCTGCATATATTGTAGTAATTATTTCCAAAGCAGTCTATAGTGTAATCTAATAGTGGAACAGACAGACAGGTGCGGTGTCAAGACTTTGTTTTAATATGTTTTGGTTGATTAGTAAAGGTGCAGTGTGTAAACTTTGTTTTAAAATATATTTACTGATTAGTTATCATACCCCAAACACCATTAAAGCCAAAATGACTAGGTAATATCATGTTTATCTATGCTATTACACACTGATAAATATGAAGTAAGATGTTTTAAACTGGTTGTGTCAAGGATAACAAAAACACATTTATAATTTAATTGTATTTATTTTTGTCAGTCATTATCATTTCAAAAGCTATTTTCAAAATAACTTGATAATAACATGAATCAGAAGGATATTATCAATGTTGTGAGATATGGTATAAGACTGTTGTATTCAATATCCATATACTTTTGTCTCTGCCTACGAGCAGCTCTGCAAGATTTCAGCCTACAAGACATACACATTTATTCTAAGCGATCCACCTGAAAAAAGTTAATGAATATTGTATAAGACTATATATATAATATACTTCAATGTCAATAAACTGCATTTCCATATTTCTGTCAGTATTTTGTTGTCTCTGCCTGTATGTTAAATAAATAAGAAATTATTATAAAATATACACCATTAATCAGCTCCATATGATCAAATACACAAATGGTAGTTATGGATTTACATCAACAATATTTGACTATGTAAAAGTTGTCTGATTTCTTATTTCACTAGTTTCATATAGGGAAAAGGATATTATTTTATATTAATTATCTGATAGTAGATGACAAAATAATATTCCTTCTGCAGAGTTAACAACACATCAGTCTAAGGATAATAGAAGCATCTGATCAACAAGGATATAACCATTACACAAGTAAAATGGCTTAACTAAGTTACAATACTTATGCGAACTGTATATTTGCTTCTAGTACAAGGAATAAGTACTTATTTACACGTAAATATATGTACTATCTATACTGTCTAACTACTATGGCTGGTATAAATTCAGGATCCATGTTTGATGCCATTTGGTATTGTCAAGTTTATGGAGCAACTTGCTGAATACATAAGGTATTTATACCTAAATGCAGTTAAATGAATCGCTCTTCAAAGCCGATGAAGCTACATCAAATAGAGAAATCTTTAAATCCCTCGACCCATAGATTCTAATTTTCTTAAAACATACAGAAAAACTTCATTTATGTATTTATTCTATCTATTATTTAATTTAGATTTAATTTAGATATTATTAGCAGCTATATTAATAGTATAGTTGTAGCACGAATGGGTCGGCTCGACCGGGGAAGGACCACGCTCTCACAGAATACCAGCGTAAAATAGCAGCTTAATGCTGCTGTGTTTCGTATGGTGAGTGTAGAGAACCGGAGACCCTTTTTACTGGAAAAGAGGCATTCTATCTCAGTTCTCACGGCTGACAACGCATCTGCATTTAAATTCGTAAACGAAGATAGATGTAGATGCCTATGGGCCACAGCAACCACTTAGCATCAGGTGGACTGTGTGCTCGTTTGTCACCCTTATTCTATAAAAAAAAAAATACTTTGTCACTTTTAACATACTAATAAGGTTCTAAGACCTGTGTTTGTCATTTTTTTTAGGTAATTCATCATAAATTATAGATCTTATTTAGATTTTCCAAAATTCTAGGTGTAAAAGTAAACTCTTGTATTACATACATACCTTAGAGAGTAATTGTGTTCTGTGATACATACTCTTATATTAATTAACTAAACTCATTACTTTTCATTTTTCAATTTCGAATGTCATTGGCAATTTAACCATGCGACCACAAAAAAATAAAAAGGAAAAATAGATATTACCCATTATATGTTAAACACTTGTGCATCGATGAGACGATATTTATTTTATTGTCTTGTAAACAAACACATATAAACTTTTAGCTATTAATTAATTTTGCTAGTTTGCTACTAAAAATTATTTTAAAGTATATAACAATTAACTACAGACTTTATCCTTAAAGTAGTGATGCAACTCGAACTCTGTTTTCACTCGATTTAATCGAGTGAATCTGTGTAACTCGGTACTCGAGTGAAAATAAATTTTACTCGAATCCGCTTGCACTCGAGTTACCGAGTCAACTCGACGCACCGTGTGGATTCGGAGAGCGCTAGATAGATGTCAGTCCACTAATTCATTAATTCTATCATCTAATCAACCAATTCACATAGTATAAGGCGCCGCGGGCGTGAAACTTGCATCTGGCATGTTGTAGTCAAATATGAACTTAGTTTGATTTATAATATCGTGATTGTGCTATCATTGTTATTTTTTTTTACTTCGAATAAGTAGTGCATAACATAAAAGGTGATTTAAATATACTTGTTTGTTTAAAGTATGAATGTTAACAATGAAACAACAAAACAAAACTCGTCAGTGTGGCTTATTTTGAAAAATGGAAGCGATTTGTAAGATATGCGAAAAGCAGTTTATAGATTTTGAAATGCTACACATGTCTGTAGTAAATAAAAAACATGGAAATACTACAAATAAATAAATAATAAATATTTATATTTTATTTCATATTGTCACATTACTTATTTAATAAAGGTACCTATTTAAAAAGTATATTAATATAGAAATTCCACTTTATATTGTATTAAAAACTATAACGAAAAAAACTTAAACTAGTAATTTAATTATCAAACAGTATTATTATTATTATTTAAAAATGCTTGAACTAAGGTAATCGCTATTATCAACTCGAGTGATAAACTTCAATCGATGCAGGGACTGTAAATAGTTAATTCGCATAACTCAAAAACTCGAGTACAACTACAGTGACATGATAAAACCCGAGTGACTCGAGTCACAAAATTCTACTCGAGTCGCATCTTTATCTTACGGTCAATTCAGTGTCTGTCTACAATTTAGTGATGAACTCGACTTACTAATTCGAACAATTTATTGATATATTATGTAATATCAACAAGCTGATTAAGTATAATACGTGATAGTTAAATTATTAATAACATTAACTATACGCTACGTCATAAAGTTAGAGTGATATTATTTTATGAAAATTGTCTATACGCAAACCAATAAAATATAACTACCTATTAAGTTAAGTAATAATAATTATCTTGGATAGAGGAACAAATATAAAAATAATTTGTAACAAACTGACACAACTTCGTTCCGCCAATTCGAGTTGCGTAACTCGAGTACTATTCGAGTTACGTGAATTTCAACTCAAGTTAACTCGCGTCGAGTTTCTTCCGAGTTGGCACATCTCTACTACAATTTGTTTTAATATTACATTATCTGAACCAATGACAAGAACACAAATATCAAAACAACTCTTTTTTTCAGATTTCTTAATTCCGTTTAGATTTTCATAAAATCTTTATGCTATTTACAATAATAAATTGGTATCTTTTTTTTGTATACAATACCATTAAGGGTCGCGAAAATTTCTAGTGGGCCCAAAAACGATTGACTCCTTTTGTAAACTCATTACGTCTACGAGATAGAGATACAGAATCCAATTTTTAACTATAATGCTCTTATTAGCTTCGCATGTATCTGTCTATCGATCTATCTATATATCGGAACCATTAAATGTAATTTTCACCAACTTATATACGGCTGATTGACTCAAAAATTTGCAATAATTTAATAACTTTATCCTAGTATCCTGATCAGGAATACCAGGATCATCATCATCATCATTACAGCCCTTCACAAGTCCACTGCTGAACATAGGCCTCCCACACGGAATGCCACAAAGCACGGTCCCGAGCCACCTGCATCTATTGACTTCCTGCATGTCTTACCAGGTCGTCACTCCATCTAGTGGGGAGACGCCCTACACTTCGTCCGCCGGTACGAGGCCGTTACTCGATAACCTTTTTTCCCCATCGGTTATCGGTTCTTCGAGCTATATGGCTGGCCCATTGCCACTTCAGCTTACTAATCCGTTGGGCTATGTCGGTCACTCTGGTTCTACTGAGGATATCCTCATTTCTAAGTTTATCACGCAGAGAAACCCCGAGCATAGCCCTCTCCATAGCTCGCTGAGCGACCTTGAGCTTCCTCATACGGCCAGTAGTGAAGGACCACGTCTCAGTTCCATATGTATCACTGGCAACACGCACTGGTTGTACAATTTAGTTTTGAGGTTTTGAGGTATGCCTGACGAGAAGATGGGTCGTAATCTCCCGAACGCTGCCCAGCCGAGTTGAATCCGTCGATTGACCTCTCGGTCGAAGTTGGACTTACCTAGTCGGACTATTTGTCCCAGGTAAACATATTCGTCGACAACTTCGAGCTTAGTGCTCCCAACAACTACCGGCATAGGTGTACTCGTACATGGACATTAAACATGATTTTGTTTTGTCCATGTTCATCTTGAGACCTATCCGTTGGGAGACACTATTGAGGTCATTGAGCATAGTGCTTAGGTCCTCAACGATTCTGCCATAAGGACTATATCGTCGGCAAATCGAAGGTGGTGATGTACTCGCCATTGACGTTAATACCGTATCCTTTCCAGTCAGTAGTTTGAAAACGTCTTCCAATGCAGCAGTGAAGAGTTTCGGGGATATTACGTCACCCTGTCTTACACCTCTCTGCAGTTGGATATGTTTCGTACTCTGATTCTGTACTCGGATAGCCACCGTAGCCCTACTGTAGAAACACTTCAGCACCTCGATATACCGACAGTCCACTTGGCACCGTTGAAGGGACTGCAGCACCGCCCAAATTTCGACGGAATCAAAGGCTTTCTCATAGTCCACATACGCCAGACATAGTGGCAAATTGTACTCTTCGGACTTCTGTACACTTTGTCGAAGGGTATGTATGTGGTCTAGGGTGCTAAAGCCTTTTCGGAAACCGGCTCGTTCGGGAGGCTGGAAGTCGTCGAGTCTGCATGCGAGACGATTCGTAATGACTCTCGAAAACAGCACGTAGACGCGGCTCAGAAGGGAAATCGGTCTGTAGTTCTTCAAGAGAGCGTTGTCGCCTTTCTTAAAAAACAAGACCACCGCACTTCTGCTCCACGCCTCCGGTGTAGTGCCACCATGGAGGACGGAATTAAAGACCTTCTGAAAGACTACAAGTACCGGTTGTCCACCCGCTTTCAGAAGTTCCGCTGTAATTCCATCCTCGCCTGGGGCCTTGCCGTTTTTAAGGTGCTGGAGAGCCATTCTAATCTCGCTCAGACTGACCTCCGGAATATCATCGGAATAGTGTCGGATAAGACTTGCTCTTGGATCGTTACTCACACTTGCGTGTGGCTCAAACGATGATGTGTACAGCTGCCCATAGAACCTCTCAATCTCACTCAAAATCTCAGGTGTCCCGGAAACGACGCTACCACACTCGGTCTTCAGCTTCGACAGTTGGCTCTTTCTGGCAGACAGATCTCTAGCAAAGACTTTGGAGCCCTGGATCCGCTCGATCGCTTCTTCAATACGAGCAGTATTAAAGTTGCGTAAGTCCCGCCGCATGCATTTGGAGATCTGTCTGTTCAGTTGCCTGTATGCTATCAAATCTACTGAAGATTGTAGCTTCATTTCCCGTCTAACAGCCATGAGATTAAGAGTGTGATCGGAGAGTTTTTGTGTTCGTCTGCGGGGGGTCTTGCAAAACTTAGCTCCGACCGCATGGACAGTTCCCACGAGCTTGTCATTCATATCGTCCACTTCATTGCAATCTTCTAGGCACTGAAAACGGTTTTGTAACTCAAGCTGAAAGGTTTCGGGACTTTGGATTAGAGCACGAGGGGCACGGAACGTTGACTTCATTAGACGACACCTCTCCAACTTAACGTTCATTGGCAACTACGGCAATATACCCCTCAATGAAGAAAGTTACGAAAAGACGGCCCCAGTTTGGCAGCCCCGCTATTCCTGGCTACGGTGGCGACCATGGTAACGGCGGGGCAGGGGGTGCTATTAATCTCCGGTGGAAGTTCGGTTGCCACCTACGACGACTCGACCTGGCAACATATAACGCACGCACTCTGAGGACTGACGAGAAGATCCTGGAGCTGGAAGAAGAGATAGACAAGTTGCGCTGGAATATTATAGGATTATCCGAGGTCCAAAGAAGGAGGACACGGTAATCCTCGAATCCAGCAACTTGTTCTATCACCGGGAGGCGACCATCTGTCCTAAGAAGGTGTCGGATTTATCGTCCACAAGTCTCTCGTTAACAACGTTGTAAAGATTGGGAGTGTGTCGACGAGGGTTGCGTACCTTATACTCAGAATCACCAAACGGTATTCGCTGAAGGTCATACAGGCTTACGCACCAACCTCGGCACACCCCGATGAGGAGGTGAAGGAAATGTATGAGGATATTTCTAGAGCCATGCATTCCTCCAAAACCCACTATACGGTGTTAATGGGAGACTTCAACGCAAAGCTAGGCACAAGAGAGAACGGTGAGCTGAAAGTAGGGAAATTCAGATTAGGGCAACGGAACCCAAGGGGCCAGCAGCTGGCCGACTTCATGTAGAAAGAGGGACTCTTTATGATGAACTCTTTCTTCCAGAAGCGGCCCCACAGGAAGTGGACCTAGTCGAGCTCGACGGTTAGACAAAAAATGAGATTGACTTCATTATGACGACTAGACGCCAACTGTTCAGTGATGTCTCAGTGATCGCGAGGGTGAATACTGTAGCGATCACCGAATGGTTAGAGGCATAGAATAAAATAATTATCAAGATCATCATAGCTCATGATCAATGCGTGTTAAGTTTTTTAAACTCTTATATAATTTTAAAAATCGTTAATAGAATAACATAAAACGTTTTTTAATAGTTTACCGATTACACGCTTAAAATAAACTATAATAGCAATTGAAATTACTTTCTAGTATATAATCATTGTCCCGAAATTCGTAGCCGGTAAAATATCACAGAAACCGTAATTTCCGACTGGTACGTTGAAAACGTATTTCGATTCACAATTTCTTGTTGGCAACGCTTCTACAAGGAGGAAACAGCTGGGACCTGTCTCAAAGAAATTTATGTCATCGTCGTATCATATTAAAATTATGCGCTGAACGCAGATTTTAGAAAATAAAATAATCTCTGAATTTTGATTGTCCCAAAGTAAGCCTTCTCAACAGCCTATCATAATAATAATTATCATCGAAAGTAATTTCAAGACTTATGTCAGTCAAAGGCCTTTTCAAGAATTCATAAGTGAGCATAAGAATTTCCGATGTAAGACTATCTACCACCCTATATCACATGGGTGTTGTAAGAGGGACGGAGGGAAACAGAAGCACGATATAGGCCGCAACATCTTCCTAATAACAACTCAAAATTGAATTAAACTACTTTTACGGATTATATCGCGTTTAATTAACTTATTTTATTAATTCCCGACGTTCGGGTGCTTTACAGCACCCATGGTCATGAGGGACTGAGGTGATTGACGTCCCAATGTCAAAGTTAATGGAGTACCTTCAGCTTTTTAATTATTAATTTTAATTTTGGTTAATAATTAAAAGGCTGAAGCCTCCGTGATGGGTATCATCCTCCCAGCTTCCCATGGGTATCTTCCTGGTAACTCAGTGGGTATCATAATGGTTAATCAGCATGTGTGATGTTCGCGTAAATATAAGAAATCATTATAACAACTCAAAATAATAAAAAACTGCGGTTGCCAACCCCTATGTTCATCCCTATGAGGCAAGCTATGGGAAAGGCCTATATACATTGAGTTATATGTACTACGTACTAGAGAAGCTATTCCAAACAAAAAATGTGCGCTACTCTATATCTTCGCGCATGCGCGGTAGATAGTAAAATATTACGATATTATTACCTATTTATTCACTTGAACAACAAAAAATTTTATTTACTTGACTACTGAATAGTTATTTACGTAAGGTTTAAACTTTAATTTGAAATCTCGTCTTATTATCGCCGCTCCACACTGCATGAATATTGAAGCCACAGTAAATGACACTAAAGTAAGGTGTACGGATTGCAGTACAGTTCAGTTGAACATAGTGAATGTTCGGAATGCGAAATCTAGTGCGTAGTACATATATATCAATGCCTATATAATAATAATATTAATAATATTATTATTATATAGGACTCAGTCCATAGAGATGTTAGTATAACAATAATAAAAACTTAAATCTAGTGTTAGTATTTAACTTCTTTTTTTTATTTTTTTATTTTTTTTTTATAGGAGAGGGGGCAAACGAGCCTGCGGTTCACCTGATGTTAAGTGACTACCGCCGCCCATGAACAACTGCAACACCAGGGAATTGCAGATGCGTTGCCGGCCTTTTAAAAGGGTAGGCTCTTTTCTTGAAGGTCCCTAAGTCGTATCGGTCCGGAAAATCGCTGGTGGTAATCGGTTCCACAGGAAGTTGTGCGAGGAAGAAAACATCTTCTAAATCGCACAGTGGTGGACCGCCAATCATCCAGATGGTATGGATGGTATCGCGAGTTTTGTGGCGATGTGCGATGGTCAAATTGAGCAGCTGGAATTAGTCCGAACCATTCCTCAGAGCACCCCGTGGTACATGCGATAAAATACGAAAGAGATGCAACATCTCTACGCAGTGCTAGTGAGTCGCCGATCGGAAAGAACTCGGTCGTCGACGATTCGATCCGCCTGCGCTGAATGCGGTCAAGTTGAAGGAGCTGGCACTGGGGCCTGCCCAGAGATGGGAACAGTATTCCATGTGAGGCCGAACCTGCGCCTTGTAAAGTTGCAGGCGGTGTGCCGGCATGAAATACTGCCCGCTCTACTGAGCACGCCAAGCTTTTAGAGCCTAATTTTGCCTTCTCTTCCAAGTGACCAAGAAACTGCACGTCACTCGATATGTCGACGCCGAGGATTCCGATACTGGCTGAGGCAACAAGGGGAGTGCCTTGAAACTGAGGAGATACGACAAAGGGGTTCCTTTTAGCGGTAAACGCGCAAACTTGTGTCTTCTGGGGATTGAACTGGACTAGATTTAGTCGCTTTAATCCGAGACTTTGTCCAACAAAGTCTCGACTTCAGACACAAGTTTGTTCCGGTACTCGGCGGCGTTTTCCCGAGAAATACTGGCACGGCCGGTGTATAGAGCATCACCAGTGCTGTCATCCGCATAGCAATGAATGTTACCGGTTTGCAACATATCATTGATATGCAGAAGAAACAACGTTGGTGATAGCACGCAGCCTTGTGGAACACCAGCGTTAATAGGCTTGTAATCGGAGCACGCACCGTCTACTACGACGATGCTCCGATCAGCCAGAAAACTGGTGATCCAATTGCACAATTTCTCGGGAAGCCCATAGGAAGGAAGCTTACAAAAGAAGCGCTTTGTGCCAGACCCGATCGAAGGCCTTCGCTATGTCCAAACTAACGGCCAATGCCTCCCCCTTGGACTCGATCGCCTGCACCCATCTATGTGTTAGGTAAACAAGAAGATCACCAGCTGAGCGACCCCGACGGAAACCGTACTGGCAGTCACTAATCAGCTGGTGCTCCTCAAGTACCGCATGAGCTGGCAGTTAATAATTGACTCCATTATTTTCGAGAACAAGGAGGTGATGGCGATAGGCCTGTAATTGAACGGATCAGAGCGGTTACCTTTTTGGGGATCGGTGCACGAAAGCTGTCTTTCATGAATTCAGGACAACGCCTGGGGTAGGAGTACCGAAAAGACGCGTTAGAACCGGTGCCAACTCTGGAGCGCACGTCCTCAGCACAATTGGCGGGATTCCGTCGGGCCCACTCGACTTGTGTATGTCCAGGGAGAGGAGGGCTTTGCGTACTGAGCACTGTGTGAATCGCACATCCGGCATAGAGCACTCACACAGCGGGATGGTCGGCGGTGTATTCGCCCCGTCATCAAGAGTCGAGTTGGACACAAAAGGAGCCTAAAGGTCGGCTTTCTCTTTGCGTCGTGGGCCAGTGAGTCATCCTCCTGTGCAGAGATGGTAGTGATGGCTTACAGAAATTTCCTTGGACAGCCTTGGCAAGAGACTAGTATGCACGGGTTCCCGAAGGAAGGCGAAATAGTTTCTCGCCAATTCTGCCTATGTGCTCTGACTTTGCCTTGGCAAAACTCTTTTGAAGGACCTGGCGGCGAAGTTATATATCTTTTTAAGCATGCTGGTGTTTACATCCCGAGCCGCCGAAGCCTCAGCCCAGGGCTGATAACACTCCTGCTTACTGCGTAATGCAGTCTTACAGGAGCGACCAAACCAAGGCTGCGATCTGCCACCGATGGGTACCACAGATGATGGAATAAATGGTTCCATTCCTGTAGCACCACATCGGTGACAGAGTCAACAACAGCGCTGGGATCATCCGGCGAGAAGCAAACCCGCCCCATGGGTAGGATGCAAAGAAAGACCGCATTCCATCCCAATCCGCCGACCTGTAATGTCAAACACGGCGACAACCTGCAGAACGCAACCGCGAGGAGAGCGTGAGTGGCACCACACTCCGGATCAGACAATGGTCCGAAGAGCCAAGAGGCATCGACAAACCTGATATCCGTCCGGATGAGAGGTCAGAAGGTCCAACAGGAAGGTGTATGATCCTCCACATCTGGAATCCGTGTAGGCGAAGTAATCAGTTGTGTCAGACCATATGCCAAGGCAAAGTCATAAACAGATCTCCCGCATGATCGGTTAAACGTGAACCGAGCCATTCAGCGTGGTGGGCGTTAAAATCGCCAAGTATCACGATCTCTACGGATGGGATCTGTTGGCAAGAAATCTGTAGCCATTTGGACGTGGTCGATGAGTCGGTCTGTGTCGGCATTACCGCTATGGGACCTATACAGGCACCCGTAGACGCGGGGATGGTCGTCGCTGTCTAAGCGCAGCCATAGGATGGACAGGTCCGTACCTTCAAGACTGCCGAGGCGTCGAGAACAGATATCCTCTCTGACGTATACGCAAACTTCAGCCCGAGGCACAAAGAAGTGTTCCAATTTGTACCCTGTAAGAGAGATACGAAGTATCAGCCGGAAAGGACACCTGCGTATTGGTCAGAAAGAGCAAAGCTGGCTTCGCTGTCTCTAGATGGTAGTGGACGGCGTTAAGGTTCAGTGAAGTCCCTGATGTTGCAGAAGTCCACGGATAGCGTGGCAGGGGTCGCCATGGTTTTATTGCTCTGTTTGCCCGTGCAGTGTTAGTATAGAGCGGTTTGCCCCAGAATACGCGGGGCAGCCTGAGCACCACGCTCAGGAAGAGGGTAGCTTGACCGTGGATGCTCAGTGAGGATTCTCCATTACCAGGGTGCTGGTACCCTCCTGGGGTAGTTCTTTCTTTTTAAATTCCGCTACCATGTTATGGAGGGGGATTGGGTATTCTGTGAGGTCGTGGTACCGCCCCGGTTCGAGCCGGCCCATCCATGCTACAGCAGAAGCTGCAGCGCGGCTCTACCACTGTTTTATATTTTTAAATTAACAAATTAAACATTCCGCGTACGTTACATACTTCTTAATTATTTAATTTTATATGTAGACTTAACCAGTGCCTCATAATGGCAGAGTCCCACCTATCAGCAAGTGTGGTTAGGATGCTGTTGGTAGAGTTACGCAGACGACTCAGTAACGAAGCAGACCTTTTATGTATAACGGCATGAAAGCCATCCGTGTGTGCCTCAGCGAACATGGCAGAGGCACTACAATAACGCGGCAATCCCAACAGCACCCTGAACGCATTATTGTATTGGACACGCAGGACGTTGTATGCCCGTTGCGCATATCTAACCCACAAGTTGCATGTGTAAAAGCACTGACAATACGCTTTAAAAAGCGTTACTTTTACTTCATTAGTACATCGTGCAAATCTCTACAGCGAACAGCCAACGCCCTACGTTCCCTTTCTATAACTAAGTCATCGTTTAAGTCCTCTGTTACCCAGTGGCCTAGGTACTTAAATTTGACGACTCTCTTTAAAGGACTATCACAAAGTTTAACAGTAGGCATGGTGAGCTGCCTTTTAGTGCCTGAATTAAAAACCATAACCACGCTCTTTGTTACATTATATTTGAGCCCATGGGTCTTTACGTAGCATTCACAGATCCCCAGCAGCCTTCTGAGTGCACCTATTGTAGAACTCAGCAGCACCATGCCATCTGCATAGCTTATATTAGGTCCTTACATATGAAATTGGCGTTTTGTACGGGAGGAATATAAAGTCAATTTTTTTTGTAAAATATATTTAATTAATCAAAGTATGCACCGTTGTTATCTATGCATTTTTGCCATCTCATAGGTTGTTCATTGATCCCTTTACTAAAAAAACCATGGGGGCGAGAATCAATAAACTCTTTGAAGGCGGTTTGGACTGCCGCATCGGAGTTAAATTTTTTTCCTTGTAAGAAGTTGCCCAAATTCCGGAAAAAATGGTAATCTGTTAGAGCAAGGTCCGGGAAGTACGATGGATGTCGCAGAAATTCCAATTGTAGCTCATCTAACTTAGTGGTTGTTTGTTGTGCAGTGTGTGGTCTTGCATTGTCTTGAAGCAGCAGTGGCCTAGAGCGATTGACCAATCTCGGTTGTTTAGCAGCTAGTTCTTCCTTCATGGTTTGCAGTTGCTGACAATAGATATCTGCCGTAATCGTTTGACCAGATTTTAGAAAGCTGTAGTGAACGACACCGGCGCTAGTCCACCAAACACTCACAAGTAACTTTTCTGAGTCAATTTTCGTTTAGGGCAGGATTTGGCTGGGTCTCCAGGGTTCAGCCAAGTTCAAGTGGATTAATATAGTTTTATCACTTACCCCGAAGCCTGCAGCTATCTCTGAAATGCTTTGTGATGGATCCGCTTCCACAATAGCCTTTAATTCTTCATTTTCCACTTTGGTCTCCGGCCATCCACGTGGTTGGTTCTGAAGGTCGAAATTTCCAGAACGAAAACGTTGAAACCAAAAACGTACCGTGCTTTCTTTTGCGACACCAGCGCCGTACACATCATTAATCCTTCGAGCTGTTTCTGCAGCACTGGTGTCACGGTAGAACTCGTACTCGTAAATATACCGATATTTCATGTTTTCCATTGTGCGGTAATAAGCGACGCTAAAGAATAAAATAATGAGGAAAAAACAAATAAATGACTGTTTTCAAAACTCAAATGTACCAGCTAAATGAATTTATAAATTTGAATTTGGAATTCTTAACCAAAGAGGAGATATTTCAGATCAAAGTGGCCAGTACGACAAAACGCTAATTTCATATGTAAGGACCTAATATCATTTATACAAATTCCATTATTTATATGCAGCAGTGGATTTTTATAGGCTTTAATGGATGTAGTGTAACCCAAACAACCCTTATAATAGGAATAGACACAGAAACAGGAACGTTTTTTTTTCAACGTAGATAGAATAATACTTACTGAAAGTCACGCTTATGTTTAATTACCACTGGTTCGGAAAAAAAAACCTCTGTCCTGGGAAGAACCAGCAAGAAACAGCTTACAACCATGTATGTTACACAATTAACAACAAAAAACAAATGAGAAATAGCCTGGTAGCGACCACCTCATTCTCAGGGGTTATTCTGATCGATAAATTCCATAATATTATAATAACAATTTTTATAAAAACTTAGTTTAATAAAGTTTTTGAACTTTGAGCAGGTCAAATTTTTTATGTTTTCTGGGATTTTGTTGTAAAAGCGTATACATCGCCCCAAGAATGAATTACTGACTCGGTTGATTAGAGTAACTGGTACTACTAACTTCTTAGTATTTACATTATGAATATCACTTATTTTTGTATATCTACTTTTATTTTTGTGTACGTACATTACATATTCATAAATGTATTGAGAGGCCAAAGTTAATATATTAATTGTTTTTTTGTCGGAGCGACTCTTTAGGTTTAAAATCATAGATTGCTCCTATGGCCCTCTTCTGTAAAACAAATATAATTTCAGTGTCAGTCGCGTATTCCCATAGCAAAATACCATACGTCATTACGCTATGGAAATAGCTAAAGTAAATAAGTCCAGCTGTTTGAACACTGGTAAGATTTCTAATCTTTTCTACAGCATATGCTACGGAACTAAGTCTGCTTGCTAATTTTGATATACGGGGGCTCCATTGAAGCTTCGCGTCTAGTGTTATTCTAAGAAAAATTGTGTTGTCGACAAGACTCAGTTCCTTCCCATTTAAAATTACATTAGTATTTAAATGTTTGACATTTGGAGTCATAAATTTCATACATTTCGTTTTAGTGCCATTTAAATGCAAATTATTAACATTAAACTAATTTACACATTTAGGTATAGCATTATTTACTTCGACATATTTTAGTTATTGTCGTTTTAGTTTGAAAATTAATGAAGTGTCATCAACAAATAATACTATATCATGGTTATCTCTTACTATGTAAGGTAAGTCATTAATATATACAAGTAACAGAAAGGGACCAAAAATTGAGCCCTGAGGCACGCCCATTTTTACTATTGACTTGGAAGAGCTCATACTATTAATGACAAATTTTTGCGTTCTGTTACATAAATATGAAACATTTAATTTAAGGCATCTCTTCTTACACCGTAGTGTTTAAGCTTCCTGATTAATGTTTCATGGTTAACACAATCGAAGACTTTGGATAGGTCAAAGAATATAACCAATGCACCATGTGAATTCTCCCATGCACTGAAGATATATTTAATCAGCTCAACACTAGCATCAGTTGTCAAGCGACCCCTTGTGAAACCAAATTGATTTTTATGAAGTAAATATTCCGTGTTGTGTATTTTGTATCTGTTGTTATATTACGTATCTTCTATGATAAAAAAATCTTAAGATATAGTTGAATTATGAGTAAATATATCTACACTCGCTTACCAAGTGTTCGGCGAAGAAACATCGTTAGGAAATGAGCATAACTGAGAAATTTAAAAAAAATTGAGTCTATGTGAAGTCCGCCAAAACGTACTGAGGTAGCACGAAGAAATTTTCCTTGCTCTATAACGCTTTTAGAAATATGAGGAGCCTACACCATCTTTTGGACTAAAATAGGCTGTTATTTCATGCCGCGATTCGTCTTCGCTATTTTAAAATAACCTCTGTTGGCCTCTCATACGATGATTAGTACTTAAGGCGCTGACAAGACCCAAATAGGGTTTCAAAACCACTTTTAGCTAAATTTAATATAGCCAATGGCAGCAGAAAAATATATATTAATCTTGTACTTATACACCATGCAGTAGCGGTGTAATAATAACCCCTACCCCATATAGTCCCGTGAGTGTCGTAAGAGGCAACAAAGTGAAACGGAAACAGGAGATGGGCAGCAGCATCTTTTTGGTAACCTAAAATAAAAAGTGGATGCCATCCCGCCTACCAAGCGTGGCAAATATGGTAAAATTCCTTCATAGAATTCCCCTATGGGCATAGTCTAACTACATACATACTTATGTTCTTCTTAGGCTGTCCTATGGTGGAGGCCTATGTTCAGCAGTGGAATTTTATAGGCTGTAATGAATGCGGATTGAACATATATCTGATAAAACTATTGTTTCGAAAACACGTTTTTGAAAGTTTTTTTCTCGATACACTAAATTAGTAAACTAACCTCTTAAAATTACCCTAAAAGGCCCTAAAAACCTTACGTTTGAATACAGAAAGTTGTTGTTTTTCTTTATTTTCAATCACTTAACTTTTTTTGAGTAATTAATTGTTATATGTTTTCTTATAAGCTGCAAGCGTCGTGTAATCGCACTTCTTTTTTTTTTTCTTTGCAATCGGTCAGTATTCAACTCATTAGCTGTTGTCAGCATCTTTTGGGTTTATGTAGTCTCAGTCTTTCATAATAAACTTATCAATGTTAACTTAAATAAAAGTCAGTTGCCAAGAAGCGACGTTCGCAGTAGATAAAAGTAGATTCGAGATTACGTTGCACGCATTTAAATAATCAGAAATGAAATCGTGATGAACTCTTATTCGTGAAATAAACGTGACTGGAAACAGCAATGATATTTGACATTAATGTGTTCTGTGAGGAGCAGCGAAAAGGCGGGAGACAATTTACGACTGTTCCAATTGGAAGCGTATATTGCATGTGGGAATGTAGACTCTTTATTATCCCACATTTTATTGGTTAAGGGATTATATATATTACTTTATGTAACACAAAATGATTTTTTGTATTTACCTATAATTTCTTACGCTACTAAATGTTTGAAAAAATAGCTTCAGAATATACCCGGGCTGCAAGAATTTTGAAGAATAGCTTTTTAACGATCTACTGCTCATGCTCTAACTCTGCTACTCTATTTTTTTATAATGATGTTTATACTTTTCATACTAGGTACAAACACAAGCTTATAATGTCATGTTGGTAGACTCCTTAGAATAGAATAGAATAGAATAATTTTTATTCAATATAGATTACAATACATAATACTTATTGAAAGTAATTTTTTACTTTTACCACTAGTTCGAACCTCTGTCCTGGGAAGAACCAGCAAGAAACCCAGCGGGATTTTTTTTAAAAAGCACAATTTACATTATAATATTTTATACAGTTGTTATGAAAACATTTAGAAACAGCATGGTAGCGATCATCTCATTCCCAGTGGTTATTATCAGTCATGTAATTTTTAGTAGTATAATAACCCTTACTAGACAATTTTTGCTTAATAAATAATTTAAACCTTTTGATAGAAAAGGTCTGCATATTTTCTGGGACTTTGTTGTAAAAGCGTATAAATTGCCCCATTAAGGAGTTACTGACTATTTAGAGTCGAGTACATGGTATAACTAACTTGTGCTTGTTCCTAGTATTTACAGAATGTACATCACTATTTTATTAAAACTATTTTTCTTTTTGTGTACATAAATTATATTCTCGTAAATATATTGAGACGCCAAAGTTAATATATTTATTTCTTTAAATTTTTCACTAATGGATTCCTTCGGATATAGGTTATAAATTGCTCTTATGGCTCTCTTTTGCAAAACAAAGATAGTTTCGATGTCAATCGCATTACCCCATAGTAAGATTCCATATGACATTATGTTATGGAAATAACTAAAATAAACTAATCTAGTTGTTTCAACACATGTAAGGCATCTGATCTTTTTTACAGCATATGCTGCAGAACTAAGTTTGCTAGCTAGTTTAGATATATGAGGCCCCATTGAAGCTTCGCGTCAACTGTAATTCCGAGAAAAACAGTGGATTCCACAAGACCCAGCTCCTCCCATTTTAAAAGCACATGGGTATTCACCTGTTTAACATTGATTGTAGTGAATTTAATAAATTTCGTTTTATTACCGTTCAAAAGCAAATTATTAACGTTAAATTAGTGTACTAATTTTGATATAGCATTATTCACTTCGCCACACTTCAATAATTGCCTTTTTAGTCGGAAAATCAACGAAGTATTATCAGC
Organism: Parnassius orleans; assembly: GCA_029286625.1. NCBI lineage: Eukaryota > Metazoa > Arthropoda > Insecta > Lepidoptera > Papilionidae > Parnassius > Parnassius orleans. The sequence goes on along the minus strand of JAGSMP010000345.1, from coordinate 417,373 downwards.
AAACAATACTATATCATGGTTATTCCCTACCAAGTAAGGTAAGTCATTAATATAAACTAAGAACAGAAAGGGACCAAGAACTGAGCCCTGAGGAACACCCATAGATACTACCGATCCGGAAGAACTGCATCCATTAATAACAACAACCTTAGAAGTAGTAATTAATTTATGGGGCAGTGTTTTTTAATTTTACAACAAAATCATTTTCAAATTCAAATTATTAAATATTTCATTAAAGAAAAACGGTATCAAAGGGTTATATTATATTATTTAGGAACACAAGAATGAAATTAACCCCTGGGAATGAGATGATTGCTAGCATGTTGGTTATATTAGAATTCATATACTTGTACAAAATTATTGAAAAACTATATGTGCCTACAAAAATAATCCCGCTGTGTTTCTTGCTGATTTTCCCACGGCAGAGGTATTTTCGAACCAGTGGCAAATAAAAAATTGCCTTATAAGTATTATGTAATAATCTATATTGAATAAAAATATTATATTCTTATTCCATTCTAGTCTATTCGTTTGCTGAATGTTAATACGGCGTTATAACTGAACAGTTTAGAAGGTTTTTAGTTTTTTAAATAATCATTGTACGGAAAAACAACACGTACGTTCCTACGTAGCAGTGGTAGAAATGTATTGAATTGTAAAGACATATTTGCCTTAGTAACATTATCCAATGAGAAAACATAGGAATACGTTTCTATGGAGGTATCTTTATGAGGTAATTTCACAATTTTTTTTGTATAGATATAGTATCCATTCATTCCTTCCATTACAGCCTACAAAAGTTCACTGCTGAACATAGGCCTCCCCATAGATTACCTCGTAGGGGATTTTAACATAGTTGCCACGCTTGGCAAGAATGTTGCCAACCGCAGTTATTTAGTATTTTAAGTTTTTCAGGAAGACGCTGCTGACTGTCTCCTATTCCAGTTTTCATCTGTCGCACGTCACAGGATGATACAGGGTAGTGGATATTCTTACACGTTAGATATTGTATGTTCAAGATTAACATTTTTTTTCACTGTTATTAACTGTATAGATTTGATTTGATTGTTTTAAAGTTCGAGGGAATCTCAACCCCCAACAACTGTATAAGCATTGAGCGTTAACTGTATAAATAAGAGGGCTCCCATTTACGGTGAAGAGACTTGAAGAAATTTGATACAAAATTCAATTTATAGTTTAGTATAGAACATATTCTATTGGACCATGAATCAAACCATTATGCTGGGCTAATTTTAAGTTAAGTTACAGCCTATATCGTCTCACTGCTGGGCACAGGCCTCCTCTCATTTTTGAGAGGGTTTTAGGGCAAGGAAGTGTCCGCCTCGCTTCCCCGATGCGTGTTGGCGAACTTCCTATGTCTTCGAAATATATTTTTTTTCTTATTTCTTAGACATGCAGGTTTCTTCACGATGTTTTCCTTCACCGCCGAGCACGTGGTAAATCAGAAGTTAAAATTGCAATTAAAAATTTCATTGGTGCCGGCGGGGATCGAACTCGGGTTGCTCGCGTACTGTGAAATTTACAGTGAGCGCTAACCATCTGAGCTGCCACGGCTCTTAATAATTAAGTAATGATTATAAAATATACAAAACAAGACTTCAATTACTTCTCTTACCCCGATGTCAGATTCTCTTACCCTGCCACCCTACGGCCAATTCATCATTGGTTCATTATCATCATCATCATTACAGCCTATCGCAAGTCCACGGTCCTGAGCTACCTGTATCCATCGACTTGCTGCATCTCTTACCAGGTCGTCACTCCATCTGGTGGAGTGCCACTCTAAACTTCGTTAACCAGTGCGAGATTACCACTCGAGGACTTTTCTTTCCGATCGGTTGTCATTTCTTTGAGCACATAACTCAACCATTGCCACTTTAGATTGCTTATCTGTTGGGCTAGGTAGTTAATCTGGTTCTTCTGAGAATATCCTCATTACGAAGTATTGATTTCATTATTATAATATATACATGGAGTAAATATTTTGACACTGAAAGACAGCGCAGTAAGCATTTTTTATGGGAATTTATCTAAAAAATGATTTACGTTTTAAAGCCACATAGTAGCGTATTATAGCTGAAGCAAAAATAGGTCAACATAACCGGATAAGGATCACGCTCACACAAGTTACCAGCGTGAAATAGCAGCAAAATACTGATGTGTTTCAGACTAGCGTGTTGATGGGAAATTTATCCTAAATGCCAAACTATTTTTTACAGCGTTACCGGTCCTCCTACCAGTAGGGATAAATCTTCTAAGAAATGTATAGTTGATTCATTCCAATTATACGCTTAGATTAGACATGAAATTTCACACTCAATTATGTGAAACGTAGGCAGCCACGCCAATGATGTTACTTATATTAACTTAACTACAATCTTAAAATATCTCTAAAATAATACAACAGATTGTAAATGTTATTAAGAATAATTATTAAAAAATGTGATTAATTTAAGCGACTTGAGATTATTAAACAAATTTTAATTCCCAATTCAAGTACCTTTCACTCCCACTTTGGATCTCGGTTCCACGAAAATTTAGTGCTGAAATATTCCTAGTTAGCATGTGCATTATTGCTCATTCAAGCTTATAATAATTTAAATAAGTAAGAATTTATAATGAAATATATTAATTTTCTCTCTTTCATTTTCTCAAAGGTCTCTATTTAACACGGGACTTATATAAAAAGGCTTTCATAGCTATATCATAGCTATATATATTCATAGCTAGATCATAAAGATGCTTCGTTAAATAAGATACATCAAAAGAAAATACGTTCTTAGTTAATTTCTCAATTAAATTACCTGTCAGTTCCAAAAAAGGGGAATCTCCAAGAGCAATAAGATTTGGTTGTAAATGATTTCAGATGCATATGTGTACATAAGTGCGCGTTCTTATAATAAGTTGGGCAATGTTTTGGCTTGGTTTTTACATCGTTTGTAATTGGCCTTAATTAAAATAACTGATGATATTCGCTTTGCGATGGATAGTCGTTAACTTACTCTTCTTGTCCTTCTAGACTTCAGTAACGCCTTGAATTGTGTTTCATTTTGTTAGCAAATCTGAAATCCCAGAATTTAACATCATCAGTTGTACAATGGTTCAGTTCCTATCCTCGGGGACGCCGGCAACGCATACGTGTTGATGATAAGTTCTCCGATTGGTGTAACGTTGTTGTTCGTGTTCCTCAAGGCGGTGTTTTATCTTCGTTGCTTTTTTCTGTGTTTTTCAATGCACTTTCCTCCTTAATAAATTTAACAAGTATCACCTGATGCACCTGACACAGATGATGTCCAGCTGTATCAGCATTTTAGTTTAAATTACCTAAATTCATCAGTGGACAGAAAGAATTTAGATCTTGCTGCAGTTCATCAGTGGGCAGGCTGTCATGGACTGATATTAAATCCTGCCAAAACACAGCTCATAATCATAGGGAGTAGAAAAATTACATTTCAACTTGACTATTAAAATCTACCTAAGTCACTCTAAACGATGTAGATTTAGAATATGTTAGGCAGGTTAAGAACTTCGGCTTATTTTTTCTGACGATCTAAGTAGGGTGCTACAAGTTAATGAGGTCCGAAAACGTATTTTCTGCACAAAGCGTTCAATAAAGCTCTGGCAAAAATTTATCCCTCAGACGGCCAAGGTTACACTAGTCAACTCTTTGTTGCTTCCTTTTTTAGATTATGCTGATATTGCTTATCCAGATATAACTGAGGAGCTGCTTAGCAAACTCGACCGTCTGCTCAATCTGCGCATACCTATATTTTTGGCCTGCGCAGTAAAATAAATTTGATCATATATCCCAATTTCGCTCAAGACTTAAGTGGCTCTACATCCGTTTTCGCCGGAACACACATCTTCTTACTACTTTGTATGGTATTCTTCAGAAAGAGCGTTTTTCATAATTAAGCTTATCCCGTTCGATGACCAACAAAACTCGAACTATCCCGATGCATAAATCTACATACTACTCGGATTCCTTTACGGTATCCCCAATTCCACTTTGGAATAACCTTCCACGAGATTTAAAAGATGCTACCTCAATAAATACATTTAAACTTAAGGTTGAGGCACAATATTTAAAATTACTTGATTAATGTTATTGCTTTATATAATATTATAATTTCCTATACTAGATTGTATGCATTTTATTGGTATTTAGTTTTTTCTCTTGCGGCTCTACCGATAGCTCTCACCACACTACCAAAAAATAGCTGGCAGAGAATGCCTTTTCGACATTAAGTTCGCCTTTGTACCGTTGTTTTTTATTTGAGTGCAATAAAAAATCTATCTATCTATCTATTTTTTTACCAACCGACCTTAAGAATAAGGAGGTTTTTAATTCGTTTTTATGTTGTTTCTTTTTTATTATGTATGTTACCCGATATTTTTGTTAATTATAAACTGATTATAATAATTATTTTTTATTAAATACGTAATACTTTAGGGGTAATTCCTTATAAAATTGAAAAAAATACATCCTTAATTGTCGAAAAATAGGAGACGAAACTAAATTAACTTTTTAGATGACATTCTAGTTGTTAAAATTCATAGTAATATTATCACAAGCTCAATGTGCTTGTGATATTCTTTAGTCTACTTATAAGCAATAAGTACCGTATCAATATCAATACCGCATCAAGTAAAGCAATAAGCAGTAAGTATCTGACCGTGTAGTGGCGGTGTAAGAATTTCTACTACCCCATATCGTTCCGTAGATGTCGTCAGAGTTGACAGAGGGAAATTGAAACAGGTGATGGGCAGCAGCATCTTTCTGATAACAACTCCAAATACGAGTATTAAAAAACAGCGGTCGACAACCGTATTGACAAGCGTATTAGACAATCTATGGGGAGGCAGTGGACTTTTATAGGCTATTATGGTAATGGCAAGCGTCAAAATTAAAAAAGCTGACTTCAAAAACTAAAAGATTAAAATAATTAATTTAATAAATAATTAATTAAAAAATTCCACATAATTAACTTTTGATATCGGTGACAAGATATAATTTATAAAATAATTAAAGCGTCGGAACTTTCTTCTTTTTTATAGAAAGGGGACAAACGAGCATGCGGTTCACTTGATGGTAAATGTCGAACGACGCCCTTGTACAACTGCAACACCAAAGGAGTTGCATGTGCATTGCCGTTATTTCATTCTTCTATACATTATTTAGAAAATTTTAAGTGAAAATTAATTTATTATTTATAGTTCAATTTAAAGTAGTCGATTGGTAATTCTGTAATTAGACAACTTCCTAAGTAAGCGAGGGTAAAAATTCGTATTTAAAAAAAGACTTTTGAGGGGAAGATGGGGGAATATTTTTTATAGAATGAGGGTGACAAAAGAACACACATTCCACCCAATGGTAAGTGGATGTTGTGACCATAGACATCTACACCTATCATCGATCAAGAATCAAAATTACTCTGTGATTATAATGCAGATGCAATGTCACCCCTGAAGACTAAGTTGGAATGCCTCGTTACCAGTTAAAATTAAGGCTATTTTACGCTGGTATTCTGTTAGAGCGTAATTTTTCCCAGGCCGAACTGGTACGAATGAGTATTCGTACTGTAGCTATATATAGCTGCAGCGTGACTCTACCGCGTATAATGTAAGATTAGGATTAAGATTTTTTACATGATTGCGAGTGGGAATGCGAGCGCGTGTCCTTTTGCTAGGATGTGAGTACGTTCATAATACATTAACATGTTACCAAGCTATTTTTTTCCGTTTGATTTTCAGCGATGCTTATTACTGAACCGAATGTGATTTTGAACCTTAAAATAAAATGGTTCAAATTCCTTTAATTATAAGTGTTTTTGGTTTTTTCGTTGTTTCTCAACCTACTCTCATTTTTGTTATTAAAACATTGGGACATAACAAACATTAATGACGGAAATACAAAACTTTGATGACGGAAGATACTGCTGCACATCTCCTGTTACAGTTTCTCCCTGTTTTCTCTTACGACACTTACGGGACGACTTGGGATAGTAGATATTCTTACACCACCACTACACGGTCTGGATGTTTGTGTTTATGAAATTTATTAATGTAAACTGCCTCCACGATACAGGAGAAAATATTCAAAATGAAAATAAAAAAATATTTTTATTTTCAAATTGAATCGTTCAAATCAATACATTTAACTTTTAAATTTTATTTTTCCCTACTTAATCTAAATGTACATATTTATATATAAAAATAATCTTTTATTTTTAAGTTCGAATTCACAAACGCACCTGTTTTGTAAAGGTAAGTATGTACTTGCAATAAATTCTCTACGGTCTTGAAACTTATCGCGTCCGTAGCAAAATTAATGAGCTTCAAGCCACTGCTGCGCGAAAATCGAATTCCTATTTTACGCTAAGCTTCTTATTTTTATAATGTCAGTTAATATACTTTCCCAATTAATATTTAACTATTTAGATGAAGAATGAAAATACATGCGTATGTTCCATCATCATTATCATTACAGCCCATCAGAAGTCCACTATTGCCACTTGCTGCCATCGACTCCCTGCACGTTTCATCAGGTCGTTGTGTATGCTCCATTATCATCATCATCATAGTAATAATCGATTACAAGTCTATCGACTCCATGCAGGGACACTTGCATTCATCGAGTTGATGCATTTTACATCAGGTTTTCACTCAATCTAGTGGGAGTTCGCCTAATACCGTGCGTGATTAGATGGATGTAATAGACCGAGACTGCCACTTAGTAAAATTTTCCCATCGGTTGTCGGTTCCTCAAGCTATATGACCGGCCCATTGCTACCATAACCTATATTGACACCTTAACCTTTTAAACCACTGGGTTATATTTCTGAAACTGTTGTTCTTCTACTAACGTTTTCGTAGCCGATTTTTGAAACTCCGATCATAGCACTTTCCATAGTTTTTGTTTTACTTACTATTTATTAGCCTTTAAATTATTATAAATGCTAATGAAGCACTAGATGGTAAATTGTCTTAAACCTAAACTGTCTTAGCGCAACAAAAGCCTATGCCTTAAATACATCCATATTGTAATCGGACGCAAAAACCGACGTCAGAGAATTATTCCATTTCTTCGCTTTACGAATAATTAATCGCTGAACCTTAAGCTCCCTCATACAGCCAGCAGTGAAGGATCACATTTTGGTTCCGTAAGTCACTACTTACAGAGTAGCAACCTCGCACCGGCAAAAGAAGTATAGTGCGGCCCCCATTAGATGGAGTAAATGATGATGAACCCCGTGTAGTGGCGGGTAAGAATACCCACTACCCCATATCTTCCCGTGGGTGTCGTAAGAGGCGACAAAGGGAAACTGATACAGAAGATGGGCAGCAGCATCTTTCTGATAAAAGCCAAAAAACAATAAAAAACTGCGGTTGCCAACCCGCTCGCCAAGCGTGGCAACTATGGCAATATACCCCATGGGCGACGACACAAAAAACGGCCCCAGTCCCCGGCGGCCCGCTATTCCTGGCTACGGTGGCGATCATGGTAACGGCGGGCAGGGTGCTAAGAATCTCCGGTGGAGGTTCGGTTGCCACCTACGACGACTCGACCTGGCAACATATAACGCACGCACCCTGAGGACTGACGAGAAGATCCTGAGCTGGAAGAAGAGATAGATAAGTTACGCTGGAATATAGTAGGACTATCCGAGGTCCAAAGAGAGGGGAGGACACGGTAATCCTCGAATCCGGCAACTTATTCTATCACCGGAGGCGACCATCTGTCCCAAGGAGGTGTCGGATTTATCGTCCACAAGTCTCTCGTTAACAACGTTGTAAAGATCGGGAGTGTGTCGACGAGGGTTGCGTACCTTATACTCAGAATCACCAAACGGTATTCGCTGAAGGTCATACAGGTTTATGCACCAACCTCGGCACACCCTGATGAGGAGGTGGAGGAAATGTGAGGATATCTCTAGAGCCATGCATTCCTCCAAAACCCACTATACGGTGTTAATGGGAGACTTCAACGCAAAGGGCAGGCACAAGAGAGGCGGTGAGCTGAAAGTAGGAAATTCGGAATAGGGCAACGGAACCTAGGGAAGCAGCTGGCCGACTTTATGGAGAAAGAGGACTCTTTATGATGAACTCTTTCTTCCAAAAGCGGCCCCACAGAAAGTGGACCTGGTCGAGCCCCGACGGTTCGACAAAAATGAGATTGACTTCATTATGACGGACAGACGACAACTGTTCAGTGATGTCTCAGTGATCGCGAGGGTGAAAACTGGCAGCGATCACCGAATGGTGAGAGGCACACTGAACCTAAACGTTAAGTTGGAGAGGTCACGTCTAATGAAGTCAACGCTCCGTCCCCTCGTGCTCTAATCCAAAGTCCTGAAAACTTTCAGCTCGAATTACAAAATCGTTTTCAGTGCCTATAATTTTGCAATGAAGTGGACGATATGAATGACAAGCTTGTGGAAACTGTCCAGAACACAAAAACTCTCCGATCATACTCTTAATCTCATGGTTGTTAGACGGGACATGAAGCTGCAGTCTTCAGCAGATTTGACAGCATACAGGCAACTGAACAGACAGATCTCCAAATGCAAGCGGCGGGATTTGCGCAACTTCAATACAGCTCGTATTGAAGAAGCGATCGAGCGGAACCAGGGCTCCAAAGTCTTTGCCAGAGATCTGTCTGCCAGAAAGAGCCAACTGTCGAAGCTGAAGACCGATTGTGGCAGCATCGTTTCCGGACACCTGAGATTTTGAGTGAGATTGAGAGGTTCTATGGGCAGCTGTACACGTCATCGTTGGAGCCACGCAAGTGTGAGTAAGATCCAAGAGCAAGTCTTATCCGACACTATTCGATGATATCCCGGACGTCAGTCTGAGCGAGATTAGAATGGCTCAAGCACCTTAAAACGCAGCAGGCCCCAGGCGAGGATGGAATTACAGCGGAGCTTCTGAAAGCGGGTGAAAACCGGTACTTGAAGTCCTTCAGAAGTTTAATTCCGTCCTCCATGATGGCATTACACCGGAGGCGTGGAGCAGAAGTGCGGTGGTCTTGTTCTTCAAGAAAGGCGACAACGCTCTCTTGAAGAACTACAGACCGATTTCTACTGGGCCGCGTCTACGGGCTGTTTTCGAGAGTCATTACGAATCGTCTCGCATGCAGACTCGACGACTTCCACCTCGAACAAGCCAGTTTCCGAAAGGCTTTAGCACCATAGACCACATACATACCTTCGGCAAATTGTACAGAAGACCGACGAGTACAATCTGCCACTTTGCCTTGCGTATGTGGACTATGAGAAAGCCTTTGATTCCGTCGAAAATTCGGGCGGTGCTGCAGTCCTTCAGCGGTGCCAAGTAGACTGTCGGTATATCGAGGTGCTGAAGTGTTTGTACAGTAGAGCTACGATGGCTATCCGAGTACAGAACCAAAGTACGAAACCTATCCAACTGCAGAGAGGTGTAAGACAGGGTGACGTTATATCCCCGAAACTCTTCACCGCTGCATTGGAAGACGTTTTCAAGCTACTGGACTGGAAAGGATACGGTATTAACATCAATGGCGAGTACATCACTCACCTTCGATTTGCCGACGATATAGTCCTTATGGCAGAATCGCTGGAGGACCTAAGCACTATGCTCAATGACCTCAATAGTGTCTCCCAACGGATAGGTCTCAAGATGAACATGGACAAAACAAAAATCATGTTTAATGTCCATGTCACACCTATGCCGGTAGTTGTTGGGAGCACTAAGCTCGAAGTTGTTGACGAATATGTTTACCTGGGACAAATAGTCCAACTAGGTAAGTCAAACTTCGACCGAGAGGTCAATCGACGGATTCAACTCGGCTGGGCAGCGTTCGGGAGATTACGACCCATCTTCTCGTCAGGCATACCTCAAAACTTCAAAACTAAATTGTACAACCAGTGCGTGTTGCCAGTGATGACATACGGAACTGAGACGTGGTCCTTCACTGCTGGCCGTATGAGGAAGCTCAAGGTCGCTCAGCGAGCTATGGAGAGGCTATGCTCGGGGTTTGTCTGCGTGATAAACTTAGAATGAGGATATCCGCAGTAGAACCAGAGTAACCGACATAGCCCAAAGGATTAGTAAGCTGAAGTGGCAATGGGCCGGCCATATAGCTCGAAGAACCGACAACCGATGGGGAAGAAAGGTTCTCGGTGGCAGCCTCGTACCGGCAGGTGAAGTGTAGGGCGTCCCCACTAGATGGAGTGACGACCTGGTACGACATGCAGGAAGTCAATGGATGCAGGTGGCTCGGGACCGTGCTTTGTGGCATTCCGTGGGGGAGGCCTTTGTTCAGCAGTGGACTTGTGAAGGGCTGTAATGAAAATGAATGATGACGATGATGAAAGTTATCACTAGTAGCATAGTTGTGTACTTGAATATTACGTGGCAAAAACTTTGTAGTAATTTTCCAAATGCTGCCCATCCGAGTTCGACTTATTGATTGAGCTCTTGTTCGAAAGTCAACTAACCTATAGTCGGACGATTTGTCCTAGGTAAACATACTCGTCACCAGCGTCAAGCATAGTATTCCCTAAAACTACCAGCATACGTGTGAAATTATACATGATATATGTTTTGTCCATATTCATTTTAGGACCTATCCGTTGCAAGACACTATTGAGATTATTGAGCATAGAGCTGAGGTCCTCCAGCGATTTTGCCACAAGAAATATATCGTTGGCAAATCGAAGGTCATTTCCTTTGTATACTTTTCTGTTCAAAAAGCTTGAAACTACTTTGTGACGCTGTCTTAAATTAACCTCTCAAATTACTACCAAACACATAGTCGACATACACAAGACTAATTAGCAAATTGTATTCTGCGGTCTTTATATAAATTTTTTCGATCGGGGTTTATGTTTATGATTATGGATATGTGTGGTCTATGACTATGGCACTGAAACTTTTTTATAGGCCTCTTACGATATATGGAGAATTTGCATTAATAGCCACGCTTGTTAGGCCGATTGTCAATCGCAATACCAGATGTCTCGCAACTTTAACAATAGTAACCATCACCGGCCTGGGTATTTCAAGCCTAGCGTAAACGTAACAGCTACACCCCCTTGTACCGAAAGCCTTTAAACCTTTCTTACATTTCACTAATATCTTACGTCACTCACAGGACAAAATGGGGTGATGTATACTCATATGCTGCGACTATACGGCTATAAAAAAAAACACTTACGTAATTTAGATGCATTTGTTATTTTCTAATCATTAATGTACATTACTTCATTCGCTTATTCATAACAAGTTATTAAAAACCTACTGCTAATTATAGGCCTGATTGCCTCGTAGGGTAGATATTTGCCATAGTCGCCACGCTCAGCAGGTGGATTGGCAACCACAATTTTTTCATATTATTATGCTGCTATCAGGAAAATGCTGCTGCTTTGTTTTCCCTTTGTCGACTCTCACGGCGCCCACGGGTTTTTATGAGATAGTGGATTCTTATACTCTTATGCCGCCACTACACGTCCAAAATTCCTACCTAAATCATCAATTGATTTAAAATCATTCAAACTCTCTATTTACATTTCATCTGTAAACAGTGTTGACGAATGTCAATTACCACGCAAATGTTTATATAAAATGTTCTGTGATCTTGATTGTCGTGACATTTAATTTCCGTGAGCGTGTTTTGAAGCGTTGGCTTGGTCCCTTGTAATAATACACATGCAACTAAGAAAACGTTATTCAAAACGATTATCTCTAGTTCGAGGATTATCTATGGTACTAAAGTTAAACTTCACGACCTCTAGTTTAACTATGGTACTAACCTCAATTTCGGTACTTCTTAATTTGAGGTTAGCGTTGTTTCATTTGGTGTTTTTAAATCGTTAAAATGGATATTAACATGATTGACTTGATGGATTTAGAAGATTTGGACATGCTAGAGACCACTCGGCGACCTGATAGACATCGATTTCGTGTGAATCCGTTTGACGAAGATTTTAGGTATAAGTATAGGTTCTGAAAACGTTTCGGAGAAAAAATAGTGCGCGTTTTACATGAGGATTTAGAGCACGACCCTCGAGGATGCCATTGAGCCCTGAAATTCAAGTGGTTTGTAACGTGGGCTCGCCGCTGAAAGAAGTTCTGTTTATAATCTTAGTCAATGTACCTAACATTGCGCTAGATAAAAAGCCAAAAAAATACATATTATTGTTTTATTCGTAGATTCAAGACGATACAGCTGATTTACATGGTGTGTCTCAACCAGTAGTCAGAAGGACATGTAAAAAAGTGGCAAATTTTGTCACGGATGTCGAGAATTTATTAAAATGCTTACTACTTTAAATGAACAGCGGGAAACCATTAGGAAATTTCGCAGTTTTGCTAATTTTCCTACAGTAATTGGCGCAATTGACTGTACTCACATAAGAGTAAAGAAAGTAAATGCTGATGGGGGTCAGTTATATATTAATAGAAAAGGATTTTCTTCAATTAATGTACAGGTAATATACAAATATTTTTAATAAGCTGTGATTGTCTCTTAATTACTTTACTTTACCATAATAGAAAATAATTTGTTTGACTATCTTATGGTAATAAATGTATATTAAAATATTCAATCTATATCAGAAAAACATAAAGTACTAATGAGCTCTCATTTTTCAGGTGGTTTGTGATGCTGACCTGAAAATCATGGATATTGTTACCAGGTGGCGTGGCAGTGTACATGACTCCAGAATATTCCGAGAATGTAGACTAAAACAGAGGTTTGAGGCTGGTGCATTCTCTGGAATATTACTTGGTGACAGTGGCTATCCTTGTACTCCTTACCTATTTACACCGCTGCTGAACCCCACAACACCACAAGAAGAAAGATATATAAATAGGGCCATATCCATGCTTGAACACGGTGGAAAGATGCTTTGGTTTGTGGGCAACAATTTCGTTGCCTATTAAGAGGTATGTTTGGAATATCAAAAAAAAAAAAAAACAATTGTTGCATGTGCTGTACTACACAATATGGCCATCGACATGAGAGAAGATGTATTTTCTGGTGAGGGGGATAGCATTGAACAATATTCATCTGAACCTATAGTACAAAGATATATTCCACCATCATTAAGGGGAAATATTAGGAGAAGACAGTTTATTGAAACTTATTTTCAGTAGGTAAACAATTTTTTTCATAAGTTTATGTAACTATTTATAATTGAAATTTATAAAATTGTCAAATTTTTTCAATTGTCGAAAGCTATGTATATTTAATTTATTTTATTTTGTTATTTAGAGGCCGATTTTGGCAAAAAAAAATACAATAAAAATATCAATAAATGTATAAGACGATTATAATAATATTTATTTTTTATTCAGACATAATAACCATTTATAAAAGGAAAATTTTTCTGCTGAGCCGTTGTCAGCTGTCAAAGAATAACGAATACATATTACAATTTTCACCAATATGGAATAAATCCTGGGAAGTATTGTGATAATATTCCATTTATTGAGCAAAATGCTTTTATTTAGGCTGTAAATTATTGTGTTTCAGGAAAAGATGCGGGGTACGGCCCATTCCACATCAATATGAAGCTATGTTATTTAAAGACTTTTAAGTGCTGTAGAGATCTGTTTAGATTTTTTAATGAATATCGTTGCTCCTCTATATTCACAACCGGATTTCCTTTCCACAGGTGCACCGGTCCACGGGTAGTAGGACTATCTATGATAACTAAGTGATTAGGTTTAGTTTCTTTAATTTTATATTGTGTATATTTCATTGTGATGTAAATATAATAAATATTATTTATAATTATTTATTTTAATTATTAATAAAAGATGAACAAATATTTGCCGCAAATAAGTGCCTGAAAAGAATAGCTTCATATATGAGGATATTTATAAACATGTATCTGATATAGTAGGATATTTACAAACATGTATCTGATATAGTCTTAAATATTTAGTTTTTTTTTTATAGGATAATGGTGATAAACACATCCCACACAATCACACACACAGTCCACCTGATGGTAAGTAGCTGCTGTGGCATATAGACATCTACATCTGACCTCTACTACAAATCAAAATGCAGATGTGCTGTCACCCCAGAGATTAGTAAGAGGAATGTTTACTTAGTAGATATCTATAAAAATTTGTCAATAAACAAGGTTTTATTAAAGAAAAATTGTATAAAAGGGTTATTATAATATCAAGAATACATAAATGAAAATAAACCCTGGGAATGAGGTGATTGCCACCATGGTTCTATTAAAATTCATTTAAAAATTGTACAAAAAAAATTATTGTAAAGAAATATGTATATAAAAAAGTCCCGCTGGGCTTCTTGCTAATTCTTCCCAGGACAGAGGTATTTTCCGAACCAGTAGTAAATAAAAAAATGTCTTTCAATAAGTACAAAATTCATTCTATTCTATTCTGGTTCTATACACTCACAAACAAACACAGCAGCGTTAAGCTGGTATTTAACTTGTGTTTTTCTGACTTTCTAATAAAGATATTACTAATTCTAATTTTTTAATTTTTAGGTTGGCTATTTTAATATTGTATTCATGTTCCTCTTCCATCATTTCTAGTTGTCTTTTTTTTAAATCTGTGTTATTTTTAAAATTGTTTGGTGTATATCTTCTCTTCTGTAAAATGAAATGGAATACTTAATGTAAGTTTTTTAGTTATTTTAGACATGTACAAAGTATTATAGAGTAATAAAAGGGCGCTTAACCTTGTACCCACAAAATAAATATTTTTATAATTATTTTTAAATCAACTCATATTAAACTTGTCTTTTAAAATTTGAAAACATGAAACAATTTTCAGTGTTTAAATACTAATTTTCAAATGTTAAAAAATATGTAATTTATTAAAGTAGGTAATTTTTTCCACATACCTATTTTGCAAGCTCTTTTTCCTGTTTTTTGTTTTTGTTATACCCCTAGTAATAACAGTTTTATTGTTGGTTATTTTCACCATTTTGGCACTTTCTGTATCTGTAGTTGGATCTATCTCTACGAAGTAATATAAAATATCACAGTTTTAGAAAATTAAACATGCATAATATTTAGGGGGTGCTAAGAATATCCGGTGGAGGTTCGGTTGCCACCTACGACGACTCGACCTGGCAACTTATAACGCACTGTTATAGATCCCCTTTTTATAGGGATCCGCTGACACAAAGCACACGGTCAGCACTCTCTTAGTAGCTTCAGTACTTTCTCATTTTCAAGATTAGCAATACCAGTCAGTCCGTCATACACTCTCATCCGAAATACTCGCCTCTCAAATTCAATTCTTAATTTGTGTCTTTCTATAATAAAATACAGTTGTAATTTCTAAATAGTTTTTTAAAAGACATTTCGTGAAGCCCCGTATAACATTGGTGGCAACGGTGAAGGGATCTATAAAAGGTCCTTGGTGCCTCTGAGGACTCAATTGTGCAATTACTAAAACATTCTGTGTTGTGATCTCTATAAATACTTACTGCTTAAAACTCGTTTCTTCGCTGAACTTCCGAAAACGATACCCGCCTCCGCATGAAAATTTATGCTAGAAGTCATACAACTGAAAGAAAAAGAAAAGAGTAGAAGAAGAATACCACCCAGCATCTGCACATCATTCGCAAACCGAGTCTACGAAGTCAGCAGTACCAGATGTCTCGCAACTTTAACATTAGTAACCATCACCGGCCTGGGTATTTCAAGCCTAGCGTAAACGTAACAGCTACACCCCCTTGTACCGAAAGCCTTTAAACCTTTCTTACATTTCACTAATATCTTACGTCACTCACAGAACAAAATGGAGTGATGTATACTCATATGCTGCGACTATACGGCAATAAAAAAAAACACTTACGTAATTTAGATCCATTTGTTATTTTCTATTCATTAATGTACATTACTTCATTCGCTTATTCATAACAAGTTATTAAAAACCTACTGCTAATTATAGGCCTGATTGCCTCGTAGGGTAGATATTTGCCATAGTCGCCACGCTCAGCAGGTGGATTGGCAACCACAATTTTTTCATATTATTATGCTGCTATCAGGAAAATGCTACTGCTTTGTTTTCCCTTTGTCGTCTCTTACAACGCCCACGGGTTGATATGGGGTAGTGGATTCTTATACTCTTATGCCGCCACTACACGTCCAAAATTTCTACCTAAATCATCAATTAATTTAAAATCATTCAAACTCTCTATTTACATTTCATCTGTAAACAGTGTTGATGAATGTCAATTACCACGAAAATGTTTATATAAAATGTTCTGTGATCTTGATTGTCGTGACATTTAATTTCCGTGAGCGTGTTTTGAAGCGTTGGCTTGGTCCCTTGTAATAATAACCATGCAAATAACAGAATGTTTTAAAAGCTTATCTGCTTAATGTTTGTACGTATAAACTTTTCATGCGCTTTAATTATAAACGTTGTACCTGCGATTTCATAAGCGCAAGCATGTATCATCTACGCATTCTACTTATACGATTAAATAGAAATGAAAGCTTGTTGTTAACATGGTATAATACCATGTTATTAATCTTAAATATTGATTTATATTATTATTAACGAATATAAGTCCGTTCCGGAGGTGGAGTTCAAAGACGTGCATAAAAGCGTGGCTGTGTCTCGGCGCTGCTTAGAATAGGTGGAGAAACTGATTTGGTGGCAGGCCCTGGTGGGTCCGTGGATGTGTGCGAAAACGTTCCCGTAGTCCATTCACTATTGCGGTGAAGGTGTAATAAGTCTCAAAATTATTGCAATAAAAGGAATATTTCTCAGTATCGACTTTTTAAAACAAAGCAGACTTTACAACATATTAATACCATACTAACGTTACAAAATTGTTTAGTGATAAAAAGTAACGTCGCACTAAAATAAGTAATCTTCAACCACTGTTTTTAGATCGTAAACCCTGAGTCCGATGAAGCTGTAAGAGCCAAAGGCTCGATCATCACCAAAAACCAGAAATATGGCGTGCTGCGGTCCGTATGACACCTGTAGACCTTTAAGAACCACCTTGCGGTCCGTGCTGTGAATCTTGAACACCTTGTTGTGATCATTGTGGTCCGTGTGAGACCCTGCGATCCGCGAAATGCTCCTTGTGGGCCGTAGTACCCTTGTCCAAGCGGACCTAGTGAACCTTGTAATCCCTGCTGTAGATCTTGTTGTCTCCTTGTTTCCGACTTCAGATCGTTTTTTACTAGTACCGTAAGTGTATCTAATGACTCAAATCAATGTATAGCTATATTATGGTTGTGGCACGAATGGGTTAGCTCGACCGGAAAGGACCACATGGTCACAGAATACAAGCGTAAAATAGCAGCATCATGCTGCTGTGTTTCGTATGGTGAGTATAGCGAACCGGAAACCCTTTTCACTGGAAACAAGTCATTCCATCTTAGTCCTCAGGATTGACAACGCATCTGCCTTTTGATTCTTAATCGAGGATAGATGTAGATGTCTATGGGCCACAACATCCACTTACCATCAGGTGGACTGTGTGTTTGATTGTCACTCGTATCCTATAAAAAAACATATATCTATCTATATAAAACACAAAAATGTTTCTACCTATGTCTGTTAAACACGGACTAAATATAGTACTGGAGTTAGTACTATAATATATTTAGTACTGTAGTATAACGTTTTTCTTAGTTAAACCATGAACTAAGAAAAACGTTATTCCAAAACAAAGATTATCTCTAGTTCGAGGATTATATATGGTACTAAAGTTAAACTTCCGCGACCCCTAGTTTAACTATGGTACTAACCTCAATTTCGGTACTTCTTAATTTGAGGTTAGCGTTGTTTTCATTTGGTGTTTTTAAAATCGTTAAAAATGGATATTAACATGATTGACTTGATGGATTTAGAAGATTTGGACATGCTAGAGACCATTCGGCGACCTGATAGACATCGATTTCGTGTGAATCCGTTTGTATTGAGTGACGAAGATTTTAGGTATAAGTATAGGTTCTCAAAACGTTTCAGAGAAAAAATAGTGGGCGTTTTACATGATGATTTAGAGCACGACCCTCGAGGATGCCCATTGAGCCCTGAAATTCAAGTGGTTTGTGCATTACGCAACTGGGCTCGCCATGAAGTAAGTTCTGTTTATAATCTTAATCAATGTACCTATCATTGCGCTAGATAAAAAGCCAAAAAATACATATTATTATTTTATTCGTGGATTCAAGACAATACAGCTGATTTACATGGTGTGTCTCAACCAGTAGTCAGTAGGACATGTAAAAAAGTAGCGGAAATTTTGTCACGGATGTCCCGAGAATTTATTAAAATGCTTACTACTTTAAATGAACAGCAGGAAACCATTAGGAAATTTCGCAGTTTTGCTAATTTTCCTACAGTAATTGGCGCAATTGACTGTACTCACATAAGAGTAAAGAAAGTAAATGCTGATGGGGGTCAGTTATATATTAATAGAAAAGGATTTTCTTCAATTAATGTACAGGTAATATACAAATATTTTAAATAAGCTGTGATTGTCTCTTAATAACTTTACTTTACCTTATTAGAAAATAATTTGTTTGACTATCTTATGGCAATAAATGTATATTAAAATATTCAAAATTTAAAATAATAAAAAATTTAAAATATAAAATTTAATTTTAAATTTAAAATATAAAAATTTTCAACTGTCAAAAGCTACGTATATTTAACTTATTTTATTTTGTTATTTAGAGGCCAATTCTGGCTTACAAATTTCGACAAAAAGATCAGTAAATATATATATAAGACAGTTATTATAATAATTATTTTTTGATTTCAAACATAATACTCATTTATAAAGGAAAATATTTCTGCTGCGTCGTTGTCAACTGTCAAAGTATAACGACTACATACAATTTTTGTCAATATGGAATAAATCATAGACTTAGGATATACTAGCGGAATAAATCCAGGAAGTAATGTGATAATATTTCATTTATAGAGTAAAGTGCTTTTATTTAGGCCGAAAACGATTGTGTTTCAGGAAAGATGCGGGGTACAGCAGATTTCAAGTCAATATAAACTATGTAATATAAAGACTTTTGAGTGCTGTAGAGATCTGTTTAGATTTTTAATGAATATCTCCGCTCCACTACATTCACAGCCGGATTTCCTACAGTCTCAAAATTGTACCGACGGTAGGCTGTTTAAAGGTAAAGGGATTAAATATACATATCAAACGATGCCATAGTAAAAGTATTTCGGCTTCACAGCCTACCGTGAAATTCATAACTCTATTAGTAATTCCTCTAATACAAATTTTCCCTTTTTCGGAGCAAATTTACAATTATCATCGTAATCTACCAGTGGTTAAAGAATTTCTAGAGTTGAGGATGCAGCTTGCTAACACTGTCATGCACTATTCAAAATTGTTTCACTAATAGTGAAAAGTTGGCAAAATTATTTACTTTCGCGTATTCCCATTTTCATTTTGATAAAACAATAAATAAATAAATTACGTCTCAACAAAGAGACATCTTTTCAAAATTTAGATTACCCAATTAATACTCATTTATCTCGACCACGTCCTAAATTTGATTTAAAAAGTAGTTGAGTCGAAAATGTGGATGGCGACTTAAAAATGCATCCCGTATTTTATTCTGAGATGATATCCTGGCTCCTCGTAACATCAAAACTCTTGAAGGCCTTCGTCAGAAGCATCCTTGTGTCAATCTTTCTTAGGATTTACCGCTGCCTTCCGAAACTTCTACGCAACCTTTACAAATTTCTGTAAAATACACTTTAGAAGCAATTGTGTCATTATCGAATGGCTCTGTTGGTGGCACTGACGGAATAAAGCCTCAACATCTTAAAGATCTTGTAAGCGCATCTACCGGTGACGCCAGCAGAGTGATTCTTAATTTCACTACAAAATTATGTAATTTTATGCTTTCTCTTAATTTTAATCCTAACTTCATTCCCTACTTGTACGGGGCAAGATTATGTGCCGTCAAAGAAAAAGGATAACGATATCTGTCCTATTGCCGTTAGTTCAACATTTCGACGCTTAACTTCAAAATTAGCTTACAAGCACATAATCTCTAACCTTAAGACAAAATTTCAGCCTCCTCAACTAGGCTTTGGCACTAGAGGTGGCTGTGAGGCGGCAGTACATTCAGTGCGTACATTTTAACAAACTCTGATGCAGATGTTCTTGTGAAGGTTGACCTAAGGAATGCTTTTAACTCTATCGATAGGGTAACCCTGCTGAAAGTGGCTAACAATACCGCCGAAATTTATCACTACGTTTGGCAATGTTACAGTCAAAATACTAACTTGTTTTACGAAACCATGTTATTGATTCTGCAGTCGGTGTTCAGCAGGTGACCCACTAGGTCCAGCACTTTTCAGTTTGGGAATTCAACCCATTATTTCAAATTTGAAACAAGCTGAACGTCTGGTACCTGGACGACGGTACACTGGGAGGTAGAGCAGATGACGTCCTCAGTGATCTTACTTTATTTTCGAAATTTTAAAAATATTGGTCTTGAACCAAATAACAATAAATGTGAAATATTTTTCCAATAATTTATCTACTTTCACAGAGACACTTTAATTCAAAATTTCAATCATATTTCTCCAGGAATAAAACTGTCAATACGGAATCACTATACCTGCTAGGTGCCCTGTTGTTTTCGATAGTATTAAACCTGTTTTAAAACAAAATTTGATCAGTTTTAAACCACGTTGATAAATTGTATAAATTAAGCCCCACATTGCGCCTATCTTCAAATATTGTCTCCTTGTACCTAGATTTACATACTTACTTGCTCGAGTCCAGTCTGAAATGTTCGGATATTTTAAAAGATATTGATAATAATCTTAAAATAGCTATAGAAAAATTCTAAATTTAACTTTAAGTACAACAGCCTGGACTCAAGCTACTTTACCTATAAAATTTGGTAGGTAGTGTGAGAAATCTTTCTAGCGTTGCATTGCCTGCTTTCCTTGCTTCCGTGCATAGTGTCAGTAATTTATGTAACATAATTTTAAATAATAAAGTAGACCTGTGCTTGCTACTGAGGCAGGGCAGACATGAAAACGCTCTGTCCCGGCGAAAATATTCCATTGGGTTAACCAACAAAACCAGTGGGATATTCCGTTGGTACAGAGGGTGCAGAAAGATTTGTTTCATATTTCCATAGTGACCAAGATAAAGCACGCCTTCTAGCTGTTTCGACTAAGGAATCTGGTCACTGGTTACACGCTTACCATCAAGTAATCTCGGCACATTACTTGATGGGGAAAGTTATCGCCTGTAGGAATCCGACTAGGAGCGGTGATTTGTCAACCCCATCATGCCCTTGCAGCAAAGCGTCGACAAGTTTGGGCCCACGGACTTTGTAAGAAAAGTGCTGGTAGGTTTTCACGGCACGGTTCTTTGAACGATCTCATCTGAAGGACTCTTATCACTATAAATGTTCCTCGGTTTTAGCCTTGTGGAATATTTAGAGACGATGGCAGGAGACCCGACGGTATGACATTGGTCCCTGGGAGAGAGGTAAAGCCCAGGTGGGATGCTACTTGCGTAGACACTTTGGCGGCCTCTCATCTCAGGGGCCTCGTTCAGAGCCGAGCAGCATCAGAGGCAGCTGAACTGAGTAAGTGGCGCAAATATGAGTCTCGAGAGATGACTACATATTTGTGCCATTTGCTGTAGAGACTATCGGTCCGTGGGGTCCACGTGCGATGAAGTTCTAAAGGAAATCCATCCGCGGCTGGTTGTTGCTGCTGGTGATAAGAGGGCTGGTCTTTTCTCGCTCAAAGGCTAAGTATAGCCATTCAGCGGGGAAACGCAGCCAGCGTTCTTGGCACGATACCGCGGAGTAGGACTGTTTGATAATTAAATTACTAGCTTTTTTAATTATAGTTTTTAATATTTTATATAATAAAATATTGTATATTGTGTTATGTAAATAAATGAATATAAATCTATATCAGAAAAACATAAAGTACTAATGAGCTCTCATTTCTCAGGTGGTTTGTGATGCTGACCTGAAAATCATGGATATTGTTACCAGGTGGCGTGGCAGTGTACATGACTCCAGAATATTCCGAGAATGTAGACTAAAACAGAGGTTTGAGGCTGGTGCATTCTCTGGAATATTACTTGGTGACAGTGGCTATCCTTGTACTCCTTACCTATTTACACCGCTGCTGAACCCCACAACACCACAAGAAGAAAGATATATAAATAGGAGCCATATCCGTAGCAGGAACACGGTGGAAAGATGCTTTGGTTTGTGGAAGCAACAATTTCGTTGCCTATTAAGAGGTATGTTTGGAGATATCGAAACAGCAAAAAAAAAAACAATTGTTGCATGTGCTGTACTACGCAATATGGCCATCGACATGAGAGAAGATGTATTTTCTGGTGAGGGGGATAGCATTGAACAATATTCATCTGAACCTATAGTACAAAGATATATTCCACCATCATTAAGGGGAAATATTAGGAGAAGACAGTTTATTGAAACTTATTTTCAGTAGGTAAACAATTTTTTTCATAATTTTATATAACTATTTATAATTGAAATTTATAAAATTGTCAAATTTTTTCAATTGTCGAAAGCTATGTATATTTAATTTATTTTATTTTGTTATTTAGAGGATAATTTTGGCAAAAAAAAAATACAATAAAAATATCAATAAATGTATAAGACGATTATAATAATATTTATTTTTTTATTCAGACATAATAACCATTTATAAAAGGAAAATCTTTCTGCTGAGCCGTTGTCAGCTGTCAAAGAATAACGAATACATATTACGATTTTCACCAATATGGAATAAATCCTGGGAAGTATTGTGATAATATTCCATTTATTGAGCAAAATGCTTTTATTTAGGCTGTAAATTATTGTGTTTCAGGAAAAGATGCGGGGTACAGCACATTCCACATCAATATGAAGCTATGTTATATAAAGACTTTTAAGTGCTGTAGAGATCTGTTTAGATTTTTTAATGAATATCGTTGCTCCTCTATATTCACAGCCGGATTTCCTTTCCACAGGTGCACCGGTCCACGGGTAGTAGGACTATCTATGATAACTAAGTGATTAGGTTTAGTTTCTTTAATTTTATATTGTGTATATTTCATTGTGATGTAAATATAATAAATATTATTTATAATTATTTATTTTAATTATTAATAAAAGATGAACAAATATTTGCCGCAAATAAGTGCCTGAAAAGAATAGTTTTATATATGAGGATATTTACAAACATGTATCTGATATAGTCTTAAATATTTAGTTTTTTTTATAGGATAATGGTGATAAACACAATCTAACACACAATCACACACACAGTCCACCCGATGGTAAGTAGCTGCTGTGGCACATAGACATCTACATCTGACCTCTACTACAAATCAAAATGCAGATGTGCTGTCACCCATGAGGACTAAGATGGAATGCCTCGTTTCCAGTAAAAGAGGTATCTGTCATACAAAATTTGTCAATAAACAAGGTTTTATTAAAGAAAAATTGTATAAAAAGGGTTATTATAATATCAAAGAATACATAAATGAAAATAACCCTGGGAATGAGGTGATTGCCACCATGCTGGTTCTATTAAAATTCATTTAAAAATTGTACAAAGAAAATTATTGTAAAGTGAAATATGTTTATAAAAAAGTCCTGCTGGGCTTCTTGCTAGTTCTTCCCAGGACAGAGCTATTTTCCGAACCAGTAGTAAATAAAAAAATGTCTTTCAATAAGTACAAAATTCATTCTATTCTATTCTGGTTCTATACACTCACAAACAAACACATTGTGTTTTTCTGACTTTCTAATAAAGATATTTGTAATTCTAATTTTTTAATTTTTAGGTTGGCTATTTTAATATTGTATTCATGTTCCTCTTCCATCATTTCTAGTTGTCTTTTATTAAAATCTGTGTTATTTTTAAAATTATTTGGTGTATATTTTCTCTTCTGTAAAATGAAATGGAATACTTAATGTAAGTTTTTTAGTTATTTTAGACATGTACAAAGTATTATAGAGTAATAAAAGGGCGCTTAACCTTGTACCCACAAAAATTTTTATAATTATTTTAAATCAACTCATATTAAACTTTGCTTTTAAAATTTGAAAACATGAAACAATTTTCAGTGTTTAAATACTAATTTTCAAATGTTAAAAATATGTAATTTATTAGAGTAGGTATTTTTTCAACATACCTATTTTGCAAGCTCATTTTCTATTTTTGTTTGTTATACCCTAGTAATAACAGTTTTGTTGTTGGTTATTTTCACCATTTTGGCACTTTCTGTATCTGTAGTTGGATCTATCTCTAAAAAGTAATATAAATATCACAGTTTTAGAAAATTAAACCTGCATAATATTTAGGGTGCTAAGAATATCCGGTGGAGGTTCGCTGCCGCTCACGACGACTCGACCTGGCAACGCAACCTGAGGACTGACGAGAAGATCCTGGAGCTGGAAGAAGAGATAGACAAGTTGCGCTGGAATATTATAGGATTATCCGAGTTCCGATGAGAGGGGGAGGACACTGTAATCCTTGAATCTGGCAACTTGTTCTATCACCGGGAGGGCGACCATCTGTCCCAAGGAGGTGTCGGATATATCGTCCACAAGTCTCTCGTTAACAATGTTGTAAAGATTGGGAGTGTGTCGACGAAGGTTGCGTACCTTATACTCAGAATCACCAACCGGTATTCGCTGAAGGTCATACAGGTTTACGCACCAACCTCGGCACACCCCGATGAGCAGGAGGAGGAAATGTATGAGGATATCTCTGGAGCCATGCATTCCTCCAAAACCCACCATACGGTGTTAATGGGCGACTTTAACGCAAAGCTAGGCACAAGAGAGAACTGTGAGCTGAAAGTAGGAAAATTCGGATTAGGGCAACAACACCCAAGGGGCCAGCAGCTGGCCGACTTTATGGAGAAAGAGGGACTCTTTATGATGAACTCTTTCTTCCAGAAGCGGCTCCACAGGAAGTGGACCTGGTCGAGCCCCGACGGTTTGACAAAAAATGAGATTGACTTCATTATGACGACTAGACGCCAACTGTTCATGATGTCTCACTGATCGCGAGAGTGAAAACTGGTAGCGAATATCGAATAGTTAGAGGCACACTGAACCTAAACGTTAAGTTGGAGAGGTCACGTCTAATGAAGTCAACGCTCCGTCCCCCTCGTGCTCTAATCCAAAGTCCCGAAACCTTTCAGCTCGAGTTACAAACCCGTTTTCAGTGCCTAGAAGATTGCAATGCAGTGGACGATATGAATGACAAGCTCGTGGAAACTGTTCATGCGGTCGGAGGTAAGTTTTGTAAGACCCGCCGCAGAAGAACACAAAAACTCTCCGATCACACTCTTAATCTCATGGCTGTTAGACGGGAAATGAAGCTGCAGTCTTCAGTAGATTTGATAGCATACAGGCAACTGAACAGACAGATCTCCAAATTTATGCGGCGGGACTTACGCAACTTTAATACTGCTCGTTTTGAAGAAGCGATCGAGCGGAACCAGGGCTTCAAAGTCTTTGCTAGAGATCTGTCTGCCAGAAAGAGCTAACTGTCGAAGCTGAAGACTGAGTGTGGCACCGTCGTTTACGGGACACCTGAGATTTTGAGTGAGATTGAGAGGTTCTATGGGCAGCTGTACACATCATCGTTGGAGCCACACGCAAGTGTGAGTAACGATCCAAGAGCGAATCTTATCCGACACTATTTCGATGATATTCCGGACTTCAGTCTGAGCGAGATTAGAATGGCTCTCCAGCTCCTTAAAAACGGCAAGGCTCCAGGCGAGGATGGAATTACAGCGGAGCTTCTGAAAGCGGGTGAAAAACCGGTACTTGTAGTCCTTCAGAAGCTCTTTAATTCCGTCCTCCATGGTGGCACTACACCGCAAGCGTGGAGCAGAAGTGCGGTGGTTTTGTTCTTTAAGAAAGGTGACAACGCTCTCTTGAAGAACTACAGACCAATTTCCCTTCTGAACTGCGTCTACGTGCTGTTTTCGAGAGTCATTACGAATCGTCTCGCACGCAGATTCGCCGACTTCAAGCCTCCCGAACAAGCCGGCTTCCGAAAAGGCTTTAGCACTATAGAACACATACATACCCTTCGGCAAATTGTACAGAATTCGGAAGAGTACAATTTGCCACTATGTCTAACTTGAAAACTAGATTGTACCACCAGTGCGTGTTGCCAGTGATGACCTATAGAACTGAGACGTTGTCCTTCACTGCTGGCCTTATAAGGAAGGTCACTCAAGGTCGCTCAGCGAGCTATGGAGAGGGCTATGTTCGGGGTTTCTCTGCGTGATAAACTTAGAAATGAGGATATCCTCAGTAGAACCAGAGTGACCGACATAGCCCAACGGATTAGTAAGCTGAAGTGGCAATGGGCCGGCCATATAGCTCGAAGAACCGATAACCGATGGGGAAAAGGTTTATAAAGTAGCGGCCTCGTACCGGCGGACGAAGTGTAAGGCGTCCCCCACTAGATGGAGTGACGACCTGGTAAGACATGCAGGAAGTCGATGGATGCAGGTGGCTCAGGACCGTGCTTTGTGGCATTCCTTGGGGGAGGCCTATTTTCAGCAATGGTGTTGTGATGGGCTGTAATGATGATGGTGATGAATATTTAGACAAACTTGTGCACATATGATTGTAACTATAATAATAATATATTTTGCTTTTTAATAAATATTCAATCACTATTATTTACCTTGCACCTCTACAACATTGGGTTCTGGACTTTCTACATTTATAGCAATAGCTGTGTCTGTTTTTTCAAAATTAAGGCAAGGCTTAGGGTCAGCAAATATTTCATTTGAATTTGTAGCCACAGTCACTGGATCCTAAAACAAATCATTAAAACATTTATTAACATGTTTTCCTGTCATTAACTCTATTTTTCCCTTTATTGAATCAGGTATTTTCTATGTTATAGAAATAGTATTATGTTCCAAGACAATAGGTAATATAAATTATTAATTATAATAATAGAAAAAAATAGAAAATTATAATCGGACTGTGTAGATAATCTAGTAACATGTGTGTTATGATATTATATAGACCACTATGTATGAATTTGTAACATTTCAATTTTGAATATGAATATAATTAATTATAAAGAAATGTATGTTAAATTATTACTAAGTATATTAAATTTTAAGTATTCGGAAAATAATTTTGAATTGTAAATTGTATGCTTTAATGGTAGATTTCAGAGCACTACCTAGGTACTAAAGTAATGGAAAATAAAGTTCTTTAATTTTAATTAAATGTGTAAGACATGTAAGTAATTTTATTTACCACTGCAGCACTATCATAATCATTAACTTCAACGATAAAGTCGTGAGGAGCAATTGACATTATTTCCAAGTCCTCAGGAGAAGGTGATGGTGGTTTTTCGCTACCCCTATCTTCGATTGTTCCCTCCTATATGTATATAAGTTTGATTTAGCACACAAATTCATTCTTTTCCAAGCTAATTTCAATTCACCATCTGATCGGCATTTACCTGTTATCTCATTAAATCTAAAAAAAAGAATAAGAAATCATGTAAACAACACCGTACCTATTTGTACACATAACAAATGCAATAAGTACTTACTTATTAGTTATATTCTTCCACTCTTTTATTTTTTTGAATATTTACAGATGTTTTCGTCGACTTATCCTCTATAATATGTGCTGATTGTGAAATAAGTGTACGTAATATTTTCTATAGTAATAAGAACATTATTTTTAGTCTAAATAAGGATAATAGGAGGATAAGGGCATTGCTACGTACTAATAAATAAATTTCGATATTTCACTAACTTCTTCTTCAGAACTCCAATTTTCACCCCGTTTTTTCTTTTGTTCCATTATATAAATAAAAGCGGTAACTGTAATATCACAATACTTTTTAATTAATTATTAATAATTTAATTTACTTATTATAAGGACGCAATATAAAATATTTTGAACATCTCGAATCCCGCGCTCGCTGTACCTCTGTAATTCACTCTATTTCACACTAGAGTTGTTAAAATGAAAACAACTTTATTATAAAAAGCGCGTCAAAAGCATAGGTGGTGCTTGTTCAATAGATTTTATTCTAAACAAATAACAATTTATGATATGTTTTTGTACTGATGCATAATTATTTAAGCATAATTAAGTGTGAAAATAATATTAATATTTAATGAAACCGAACGTTGCATTGAATGAAACCTGTATGAACGAATGAAAGAGTGTCATTTTTTGTTTCTTATCTGTGAATGATATTTAATCCAGTACTAACTTTGGTACTAAATGGTCCTCGAATAGTCTGCGTTTTGTAATAAGCACACATTTTAGTTCTGGTATTAACTTTAATACTGTAACAAACCTGGACTTCTTAGTTCTAAACCAGTACTAAAACATTTTTTTGGAATAAGACCATTTGAAACCATTCAATCGATGTGCCCAAAACCGGTTTTATTAGAAAAGCAATATTGCGAAAATGGTTTTAGACCACTAAAACAATGCATTAGGCACTATATAAAAAAGTTTATTTCAAACAAATAAACAAAATGTATTTCTTTTCTAATGACTTCAAAAAGGAGTAGGTACTCAATTCAAATATGTTTTTTTTTAGTTTTTTTTTTATGTGTGTTACCTCATAACTTTTTTCTAGGTGAACCGATTTCGATGATTATTTTTTTATTTCAAAGCTGGTACTTTTCATGTGGTTCCATATAAATTTTATCAAGGTCTGACTAATAGTTTTTGAGTTATACTTAATAATTTATATTGAAGTAAGTTTTACAAAATTTTTAATTTTTAATTATTTTAGCGTAGTAGCACACGCCGGTATCCGCTAGTCTAATATAATTTCCTTTGATAAGTTACTTAAGTGCACTCGTAACATATTTCGTTAATTTCTTCACTTTATGTCAAAGATATCTACTGTTGTAATATATTGCAGCATCAGCTGGGTAGTTTTAATAACTTTTTGCTACTCTCCACGTTAACTTTTGAGTGGGATGCTTTGTTTTTGTGATAAAATATGATTATTTTTTCTACACATGTACTGAAGTTCTAATTTTAAGTTCTTCTAATATTTTAATTTTTGTTAAATCAATTATAATTAGAAGTCAGAAAACAATAAAATGGTGAATAAATAATTTTTATTCCTAAATTAGTACCCAGAGAACAGTAAACACCTACTTTTAAGTTTTAACCTAAAAAATATTTGAGGTAATCCACACAACTTAACCCTATTTTACGCGTGTCAAATTTCTTTATTAATTATTTACCTTCTGTTTTACGTGGAAAATCATACAACTGCTACAATTAATCATCAAGTCTCTTATTTCGTTTCTGTAATCGTTTTGTAAAATAAATACAGCCCATGTTTTGTTACTGATAAGATTATTTATATTTTTTTTTGTACTGCCTTTGCACGATTAAACGTAAAGTTAATATATCTGCAAAGCAATTTATTTTAAAATACTAGTGTACATGACATCAAAGTTTTTACTTTTAAACATAGCATTCTTTAGTAAGTATGTAATTATTACTTTAAGTTTTTAAAGCATTGCCAAGATCTAAAAAGAATTTAAACAAAAGTACAATAAAGCTTACAATTGTATATAAGTAGATTATATATATATATATATTTAATTGAAGTAAGGCAGCGCATAGCCTTTCATTGCAAGCACTGCTATTTGGTGGCAGAAGTAAGAGGTTGGTGTACCCGAGGGACTCATAAGCAGAAAAGGAGTCCCACTACCTACCTAGTAATAAAATATGTCTGACTTGAGAATGTGACGTATCTAAATTAAAATAATTAATTCTATTGATTCTACATTTTAGTTTTAAAACTTACAAAAATAATTGTAACCATACCAATTCTTATTAATATAAACGTAATTTATCTCGAATGATATTTAAATAAATATCGATAATACATTTACAATTTTATTCTCAGTCTGTAAGAAAATTATTTTGTGACTTATGTGTGGGTAAAATAATGTTTATCAAGCAGTGTCGTGGCGGCGTAAGTGAATCCACTACCCTATATCACTCCGTGGATGACGTAAGAGGCAGCAGAGGGAAACTGAAATAGGAGATAGCAGTTGCATCTTCCTGATAACCACTAAAAATAATAAAAATACTGCATTTGCCAACCTGCCAGCCAAGCGTGGCAACTATAGCAAAATCTCCCCCTATGAGGCAATCTATCGGGGAGGCATAAGTTTAGCTGTGGACTTTAAATAGGCTGTTATGAAAGATAGATCACAACCCTATTTAGATCCCTGCCGGAACTTTTTACATACTTATTTTAAGTGCTGATTTATCACGTGATCACAGCCTGTCTACCTCTCACGGTAGTGAGAAGTAGCCTAGCCACAGGCTGTAACTTTACAATTACTATACTTTTATAAGTCTAGAGTAGTGACTAGACTTATAAAAGTAAAGTAGACTTATGATGCCTAAGGTTTTATTTTGGAGAGGCTTTATAAAAGGTTTTATTTTACTTCTATAAAATAAAACCTTTTATAAACTATTTCTGACAACAAGCAGCTTTTCTTCAGGAAGAAAGATATAAATGTCTATACTAAGAGGAAATGCTGCTTCAATATAAAATTCCAACTCCTATCATATACTGTTTTTTATAAAACACCTAAGTGTGACAAACGAACACATAGTTCACCTGATGGTAATTAGTAAGTATATGCTGTGGCCCATAGATATCTACATCTATCCTCGATTAAGAATCAAAATGCATATGCGTTGTCACCCCCGAGCACTAAGATGGAAAGCCTAGTTTCGAGTAAAAAAGGCGTCCTGTTCTCTACACTCACCATACGCCACTGCTGTGTGTTTACGCTGGTATTCTTTAAGAGCGTAGTTCTTCCCGGTCGAGGCGACCCATTCGTGCTACAACCATAATAAAGCTGCAGCATGGCTTTACCACGTTAAAATACTTTATATCTTCGACATCCATCCACCAAGCATTACCACAAAAGCAATTTTACGCGAATTATTTCTTTGTATCCTTTTATATTTAACTTCAGCCCGACACTAGGGGAGATTTTCTTTATGCCATAATAATTCCTTAGCCTCTTTTGAATTCTATTGTACCTGGAACAATTAGTTGCGGGCCATACAAATAATAATTATCACTTTACATTCCTGCAGCGCCCCATTAAAGCGATTAACCGTCATAATATTTTATTTCCTTATTCGTACTGACAAAAAGATAGGTACTTTGCACAAAATTTTATCTGGTAGTGAGCGGATGTTGTGGCCTAAAATCACCTATATCTGTTCTATCCTCGGTTAAGGATTAATACCTGAGAGATTAATACCTCGTTATAAGTAAATGTGTTCAGCATTTAGCTGCTATACTCTGGTGCTCTGTGTAAGCGTGGTCCTTCCCCGGTCGAGCCAACCCATTCGTGCTGCAGCCGTAATACACTGCAAAGTGACTCTACCACGTATAAAACATTCTCTTTCTGTTTCTAGTGTGAAACAAATAAAATAATAAAAGCTCAATTCGTAATAAGCACCTGAAAGTTACTTAATAAATCACTTAGAGCGACATTTGCAACGGCTGTTAGTAATTCAGAAACTATGCCACGGACGTACAGAGTTGAAAGTAATAAAAACAACTTTCCAACATCGATGTAAAGTCATTACAAACTTAAAATGAAAACTGTTGGTCAATTTTCATTACTACCCTATTGCACGCAGAAAGATAATTAAAATTTAGAGTTCCTTTTTCAAGTAGCTAGCCGTTTCCTTAACAATATTTAAATGAACCGTCCCTGAACAATTTTTGTGGCTGGCGACATTATCAAAAGAAAGTAGGTATTGGTTTTCATTTACGTCTTTTTATAGAGTAATTATTCGAATGTCTTACTTTAGTCAATGTTTCCAATAGATAGCCAGGATAAGAATGCATTGTGAAAATTTTGAAGTAATAATATAATCTGACCGCTGAAGCAAGCCTTTGTAAATTTGTATTAAGGTATTAGGGAATTAGGTTCCTAAATGCCAGTTGCATTCCCCAAAGGTTTACCAAAATATCACCAGAATGGCGACTTGAAAACATTTCTACAATTTTTATAATCAATATGTATTTTTGTTAGTTAGTAAATTCTTTGGTATTATATGCACGATTAAGGTGGAAGAAAAAATTATTTGTTTTTAATACATTCTCATTATTAATTGATAGCAAATTAAAAAAATTAAGTACAATTTTTTTTATAAAACGACTTTGGATCCTGCTTATTGATGGGAGAGGTCATGGAGATTAGCTAATAACGGGAAGATCCAAAAAAAAACCTTGAAACCATATTTCACAGACAGTGACATGCTGCATCATCAGTGCAAGTGTATTCAGCTCTTCATTCTCTAACGTAGCAAGGTGAAATTATGTCAAATCTTCTATCGAATTAAACTAATTTTATGTACGAATCAATTCAATTAATTTATTTTTTATTATTTCTACACATAAATTGAAGTGTCTGTCTTAATATTGAAATAACTGGCTCCTATTAAGCTCAAAGGGTAATTTGAATGCTATTAGATACAGCATACAATTTAATCATTTTTGTCTATCTGTCTGTTTGTCTGTCTATACGGGCTAATCTTCTTAATGACTGAATCAATTTTGATGAAACTAGACTTAACTTGAGAGCAATGTCAGCACGGCAATATTTCATCCGAAAAACGTGAAGATTGTATTGGAAAAAACTGGTTTTTGATTATATTAAATCTAAATAACGCCAAATTTATAGATCCTATACAGGAAAAGCCGGGGCGGGTCGCTAGTAATTAATATTTTTACTTAAAATTAATAACCGTCGTTTGGTAATTCGTCTTAATTCGAAGTGAAGAATTCATGTAAATATAAGAAATTAAATATTTTACGTAATGGTTATCCTTGTTGGCTAAGATACTTTGGAAGGACTTTTAATGACAAAGATGACGATGAAAAGTTATAAAAAAGTAAAGTAAACTTAACTTACAGCCTATATACCGTCCCACTGTTAGACATTTTTGAGAGGGTTTTAAGGCAAGGAAGTGTCCGCCGCAATACCTCAATTGGTGTTGGCAGGTTTATTCCCGATGATTTCTCACACCGCTGAGCACTTGATATTGCAATTAACAATTTCATTAGTGCCAATGGGGATCGATGGATCTTCGCAAACTGTATGTTTACGGCGAGCGTTTAATACCTAAGCTACCACGACTTTTAGCCATAATTTAAAGTCTATCTATTACACTGAAACTAGGAATATTTTAAATTTTGAATTGAAATATTGCTCTTAAAAATTTTTGGAAAAGTAGAATTTCATGTTGCAAATATACTTGCAAAAAGTTCGCAATTTATTCGATGCGTTTACATACTCGTACTCGTGCCTACTCGTCTGTCCTCGGCGAGTATGTAAACGTGGCATAATAAATCTGCAACGTGGCCCTACCACGTTAAACATGTTATTAGTATATGTAGGCACGTCTATAAAATACTGGCCAGATCGAGAGTAAAGGTTTTACTCTAACGAAGTATCGTATCTGTGGTAACGTGACCGTTGTTGTTTATAGGATTTTTAGAGAAAAATATCATCGGGGGACCATACCATATATTTGCGAAGAATTGCTAACGATCTGCTTATATTTTCTTGTATCATGAGTGCATCTGAGGATGATCGTCTTTCGCCTAAATATACTATATTTGTCCTTCTTTAATTTTATTCTGATACAACTAAAATTTTAAGCCAACTAGTAGGCACTATAATCAATATAAACAAAATGGCTTACAAGAGAAATGTTATAATATGTAACTACTGTCTAATATTTAGTAGTGAAATATATATTTCTTTTATTATTCGATGCCATTGCTTGACTACTATCTCACCTGATGTTAAGTGATGATTCAGCCAAAGATTGAAAAGCGGACTTAACAAAAGCCTCATATATTTAACTCTTGCCTTGAAAATACCCACATATAATGGGTTAAAATAATGCATTACTACGCATTTTGAATTTAAAAGATAAAAGGATAGAATGTTTGAGATTTTTTAATTAATTTTTCTTCACCATTTTCTTATATTACTTATTCTGAAAGTTCTCTGCAAATTTGGCTGGTTATTGCTAAATAACCCTGTAAATATATATATATATATATATATATATATATATATATATATATATATATATATATATATATATATATATATATATATATATATATATATATATATATATATTATAGTTTAGTTTAGTTTCATTATAAATCCGGCACCGCTTTCAACAAATTTTTTAGTCTGCAGCGTTCATAAAATATGCCACAGTAAAATACGGTGGGTCCTAAATTAAATTCTTCTGCACGGAATGTGTAATTTATACAGCCTTATTACATCATATATAAGATTTGCTGCAAGACACTTAAGTCCATGTGGCAGAAGAGAGATTTAAAATAATTATAGTTTTCCTTTTATATAAAAAATAACACTTATTATCAGTGATTTTGTATAAGGTACTTAAAATAACCTTAATAACGTTGCTAATATCTGAATCTCGTTTATTAAGACTGTCTTTTAATACAAATAAATGTGCACAAACAGACCACTTGATGATACTGTTTTTAATACAAGTAAGGGTGCACGAGCGTAGCCTTTAACACGAGCACAGTAAACCTGATAATAGGCTGTGGCCAAAAACCACCTACACCTAGCATCGATCGAGAATCAAAATTACTTGATGCCTTGTTACTCCTGAGGACAATGATAGGATATCTCGCTACTAATACAAAGTGTCTTTAGGTTTCGACACACACCATACAAAACAATGCAGCATTTTAAGTGGTCCTTCTCTGGTCAAACTGATCTGCATATGTTTTTAACAATAAAAATAATAATATATATATAAAAATCTTATATTTACGCGAACACTACACATTGAATAAAACTATTTTTACGGATTTTATCGCGTTTAATTTTACTATTTTGATTCCCGACGTTTCGGGTGCTTTACAGCACCCATGGTCACGGGGGGGACTGAGGTGTTTGACGTCCCAATGTCATAGTTAGCCCGGCTACCTTCAGTTTTTTGAATATTATTATTTTGAATATCGGACCAAAAATTATAATAATATAATATCCATATATTGATAAAGTATAATATCCATATATTGATCTTTCCAAAGGTTCAATTATAGGCTGTTAATAAACTTATGGCGTGATCGTCTTAATTAGGACCCTGATTAACGTTGTGATTGTATAGTAACTTAGTTCTTTTAGGTGTTTCTTGGAAAAATGAATATTCACCCGACCACCCCATATATATGTACACCCATGGGTATGCGTCTCCGGCAACTGCCTCTATTAGCAATCATTACATGAACACTCTCCAGTAATAAAAGAACAGCCTCATTATCTTAAAAATTTTGACCTAATTTTGAATTATATTACAAAAGTAATTTATCTTTATGATTGCAATATAATCGACTTTTATATTTTAAGCAGAGTTACAATAAATTTAAATGTTTTTTAAGACAATATTAAGTCTTTAATGTACTACAATACTTAATGTTCGAAATGAATGTATTTGAACTTTATGCTTATTAATGCATTTTAATTGTTCAAAATATTATATCTATGATATTTTTAATTGCCTTTTTATTAAATTTAATTATTATTTATTAATAATAATAATAACGCGTCGTCGCAGTAAAAAAAACAATCAAATTGTCTAATAATCAGGTTGGATTGTTCCAGCTGAAGCTAATATTTGTACAAAAACGCATGTATTGTGACCGTCTCCGAGCCATTGCGTTCCAGCCTACCTTTGATCTCATCTTATAAACGTTATTAGGTATTAGAAACAAAGATGGAACGAGTGCTGCTGTGTGAACGTATAGGTATAGCAATTAATTTTGGCCAGGAGTATACTTATAGCACTATAATTTAGGCCACACAATTTATTGTTTTAAAAGTATTCATTTATTGCCTTGATCGAATTTTGTGGTCATCTACGAGTACATAATTTTTTTGTTTTCATTTTCCAATTTAAACGTCTGTGCCATTTGTTTCTGAATCATTAACGGCAAGAATGATCTGTTAATTGATTGGTTAGGTTCTTGTCGAAATATCCATTATACAAGTTCTTATTTTTCTCGCTTTCAAATTTTTATTTTTTCAATATTCTACTGTTAAATGTAAATATTGGTCCTCGAAAAAGTGTCATAAAATAGTAAAGTCGCAATTTCTGAAGGGATGCTGAAGAAACGAATATTTTCGATAGAATTTTATTTCGATATGGAGTTTCTTATTGGCATTTTAATCCTACCGGCCTGGAAACAGCTGGTTTTTCTCATAAATGGATTAAGCGGAATACTACTGTCACTGCTCCGAACACAATTTTTGTACAAATCTGTTCCATTTCTTTCTTTCACTTTAATCATTGGATGTCTTAAGAGACGTAATGGCTTCCGATAGATGGTGACATAATCATCTCGTTTCCGCCAGGCGTAAAATGCCCAGATCGGTAACAGAGAGCAGCTTTAAGGATGCGTAACACCTGGTACTGGAATCGTTTATCCGCGTCCAAGTATAACGATTAAGGAAAATACTCCCTTCAGTGGGTGAAACCCATGCCCAACAGTAGACTTTTACGAGCTAATAATGATGAAGAAGAAAAAGAAAACAGGTAAACTAGTGATTGCTATCAGATGTGTCGCATATTTCTATCTTTACTAGGTGGTAGGACTCCTTTTCTTCTTAGGAAAAAAGTGCTTGCATTGCTGTGTTTCAGTATGACGGGTATTGAGAGCAAATACCATACCATACCATTTACTCGACACCACCGAGTCAGTAATTCATTCTTGTGGCGATATATACGCTTTTACAATAAAATCCCAGAAAATATACAAAATGTGATGTCCTCAAAGTTATTACTATAAAAAAAATGTTATTATTAATTAAGGGATTTATAGACGACTAGCTGTTCCCCGCGACTTCACCCGCGTGGAATTATTTTGCGCGGAACCCTAAAATAAAAGTAGCCTAAGTTACTCCTTATAACATCATCTATCTGCCAGTGAAAGTCCTATCCAAATCAGTTCACAGGTTTTTGCGTGATGCGTGTTGAGACAGACGTCGTGTTAGTCTTATTATAGTATAGATAGATAATCCAGGCTTACGCGTCTGCCATGCGTAAGCATCATATTTAGCGATGAGCGATGTTTTCCCCACCTCGCCCGCAGTGCGCCGGAGCGCACTGCGCGCGCCGGACCGCACAATTTTATATCGTCGTAATTTTTAAAATATTTGACCAAATTACGTAGACAAAGTTTAAAAGACAAAGTTTGTCTACTTTGAATATCAGAAGGGATAAAATTATTTATGTTTTGATAAAAATCAATTTGTTATTGCAAAATGTGCGTTGGAAATAAAGTATCAAATTTTATTGTATTTATGGTTCACTATTTTGGTAATAATGGCTTACACATAAAATATAGATCTATACTGTTGCTTACTTGTTTGTAGAACTATTTAGGGGAAACATTTCCACTATACATTATATTCGTGTAACTCTTACAGTTTTTGAACCGCACGCCAAAATATGTCGCAGATGACAGATTTTTCCGACTTACTTAACATTTATCGTTGTATTTTGGCCAATTTTCAAAATATCTTTATGAATTATCATAGTATATGTGTTATTCTCTTAATATGTGTATAATCTATATTATTGTAAAGTTTCAGTAAAAAACATGTAGTAATTTTTGCGTTAAAGAGTAACAAACATCCATACATCCTCACAAAATTTCACGTTTATAATATTAGTAGGATAATAACCTCTGGGAATGAGACAACGCTTCTGTTATTAAGATATTTTGATTAAAATGTCCAGTACTGTGTTTTATTTCACTTGTGTCACCACGCCACAAGCGGACTGCATCCATGCCTAAATCACGTTATCAACATTCTGAAGTACTCCGGTATATATAGAAAAGCTCTGTACTACCACATGAAGCGTTGGACACTCCTCGGGTTAAACAACTTGCCCGGTAGGAGATCTCTCTTTTAGTTCTATGGCCAAACACTAGTTAAACGCTATAACCATCAAGGCACCTCTTACCCATTGTAATCCGACTAGAAATGGCGATCGGTCAACTTCATGAGTGTCTTTGTGGTAGCGGCGTTGACGAGTTTGAGCTTCAAGATGTTCATATAAGAAAAAGTGCTAGTAGATTATCCCATCACCTGAGGCTCTGTCTCTATAAATGTTCCCATGGATTTAGAGACTTCTGAAATATTTAGAGACGATGGCGGATAGCCCTACGGTATGATCTTAATCCCTTAGTAGAGGCAGAGATGCAAAGCCCTAGTGTGGGATGCTACTATGCCAACTTCTCGCCTCAGAGGTACATCGCCTAAGCCAGTAAATAGTCTCAGAGTGATGATTATATATTAGCGCTATTTACTGTACAGACTATCGATACTTGGAGTTCACGTACAGTAATGTTCATAAAAAACTTGGTAGAGCTACGATACAGCTATATGAGTCGGTTCGACCGGGGAAGGACCACGCTCTCACAGAATACCAGCGTAAAATATCAGCTTTATACTGCTGTTTCGTATGGTGAGTGAAGAAAACCGGAGACCCTTTATACTGGAAACGAGGCATTCCATCTTTGTCTTTCTCGGTGATCTGCATTTTGATTCTTAATCGGGATAGATGTAGATGTCTATTGGCCACAGCATTCACTTGCCATCAAGTGGATTGTGTGCACGTTTGTCGTCCATATTCTATTAAAAAAATCTTGCTTAACCAACTTCTCTTCAAATCTTATGTTTATCTTTAATTTAAACAATACGAGCTGTAGCACCCAATTTCACCCCTTCAGGGGTTGAAATTTCCAAAATCGTTGTTTAGTGTGTGTCTACGTCGAGAAAGGAGTATAAATATGCCAAATTTCAAGTCCATTGGGCGTATAGTTTTGGAGATCTCGTGATGAGTACGTAAGTCAGTGGTATTTCACTGTATATACTCGTATATAAATTAAACCATTAAAAGTAAAAAAGTAAAGTTACAGCCTATATACGTCCTACTACAGGCCTCCTCTAATCTGGGAAGGTTTCAGTTCAAGGAAATGTTCGCCACGCTGCCTCTAATTCGCTTCGGCGGACTTCACAAGTCTCTGAAATATATTTTTTTTTATTTCTCTTACATGCTGGTTTCCTCACGACTTTTTCCTTCACCACCGAGCACAGGGTAAATCAGCACTTAAAACTACAAGTATCTATTTTTTGGTGCTTTCGAGGATCGAACCTGGATTGCTCGCCCACTGTGAAATTAACAGCGAGCGCTTAGTCCCTGAGCTACCTCGGCTCAAATATACTATTTTTTATTTGTTTTTTTTTTAATTATTAATATTAAAAACATATAATAAAAAACATCGATGTTTATGTTAACAGTAAATAAGCACGACAAGTGGAGAAACGATTAATTGATATTGTCTAAAGGCAAGAACCTTTGACGCTTATGAATAGAAAATGGATTATCACAAAGCAGTGGCTTAAGCCTTGTTAATTTTGTTAGAGGAACGGTGTTTCTCGAGCTTCTAGACCGTACGGAATTAATTACATATAAAGAACATAGCTCTCCTTTATAGAGAGAGAGGTTTATTAAGATTATAAGCTGAAGAGGGTTCATTATTACTACGGGTATGCTTGTGGCTTTGTTTTGAGTATAATTCTACAGAGGCCGAAAACGCTCGTACTTGAGCATTAAAATACGTTGTAAAGTAAAGTACGTAGTAGTTATAGTTACATGCCACATGTTTCGCTGCTGGGCACATGCCTTCTATCATTTTGAGAGGTTTATGACGCATTTATTCCGTTGCTTTGTTGGAGTGAGTTTTGACAGACGTCATTTGTCCTCGAAACATCATCGACTAAACGTAGTGATTATATTCTCTTTGTCATCGACATTTTCTTCCCCGCCGCTTGAAGTTGCAATTAACATATTCATTGGTGCCAGCAGGGATCGAACCCGGGTTGCATCGTTACTGTTTAGTTTACGGCGAGCGCTTAGCCCCTGAGCTACCACGGCTTATCCAGAGATAAGCTAGCTAGACAAAAATGTTCACTATCGTAAAAACTTATCAAAGGTGAAATGTATACAACAAAATGTAACACACAACATACATCCTTTTAAAAACAGTAGATACGAGCTTTAAGGACCTCAAAACGTAGAGATTTGGTATTAAAATACATTAAAATAATTTCCAAAGAAGTAGTTATATATAAGTTTTTACCAATATTATTTTAATATTATAACGCCGAAGGTACCGTAAGAAGGCTACAGAGAGAAATGAAACAGGAGTTGGGCAGCAGCATCTTCCTTATAACAATTCAAAATAATAAAAAACTGCGGTTGACATTCCACTTGTCACGCTTAGTATTTACGAGTAGATAATATCTCCACTACGAAGCAAACTATGAGGAGGCCTATATAAAGCAATGGACATTTGATAGGTTTTTAATGAATTAATGAACTAGATTTTTTAAATTATGTGATATAAATTGTTTAACGAAAAATTTATGATAAAGAAAAATCTGAAGACGACATTAATTTGAGAATTTATTACAAATCTAAACTTTCACCCCCTCTCACAACATTTATTCCGCAGAAATAATTAATATGATTTATGTTAGAATTAATTGCCCTGAACCTGAAGCCATTTTCGTGGAGTATTAGCGGAAGCAGTAAACGATTCAGTGATGAATCGCGACGTTTATTGAAAACTTTGAATTTTGCTGATAAATAGATGACAATTCGCGTATATGCTTTAAATAAATATATAAAATATGAATAGTAAAAATGAAAGATTTAAAAAATTATTTACTAAAACGCCGAGCACAGGCTTAGGTTACAACTTGAAGTCGATAGTTAATTGAATGCGTCATTGGTTACTCTTTTTTCGGTCAAGGAGTTTATCTAGTATGTAGTTCTTCTTTACTTATATTTGCCGCCGCTACAGTGATAACATTATTTTTTTTTTCATGTTCAGGGTATGAACCCAGTATAATTATACGCTATAGGGAATTCCACAGAATAAACCAAACCGATTAAACCAGAGCAATAATATTTTGAAGTGTTCTAATTAACACTTTCCCCGCATGAGATGACATTTGAAAATGCTTTTCATCGGATATTATGAAGCTAATTTATATTTATTACAAAGCAAATTAATGTCACTACACACGTTCGATATTCACGTGAGCGTAAATAACGTGCCCGCTATGTGTCGCTGCGGAGCTGAAGGTTATCGAGGTGTTCAATAACTTGGCGATTTTTGTATGCTATTGTTGGTTAATCTTCATAAATAATTATGTTTCTTTTTTAATTTAATTTTTTAGTCAATTTTTGATGTTTAATAATCACAAAATATTAATGTACACATTAATAAAATATAAATAAACACCTACCCGATTCTTGCTTGCTTGGTAAATATGGATAAAACTATAACTTCTGGTAAGGCCTATGTCAACCATTGTATTCATTGCATTACAGTCTACTGCTATACAGTGTACCTATGATGGCCTATAGGTCTTCATATTTTTTGCCATAGTTGCAACGCAACGCAGGCGGATTGGTAGCCGCAGGTTTTATTATTTTGATTTGTTATCAGGAAGATGCTGCCACTCAATTCCTGTTTCAGTTTACCTCTATCGCCACTAACGACATGGAATTATATCGTAGTTCTCACGCCGCCACAACACGTCGCAGATATGTAAGATGAAGATCTATTTTATTTATTTATTTATATATTCCGTTTTGTTACATCATACAACTAAGGTAACAATATGAATTTAATGCCTGTCGGCATTCTCTTCCAATCAACGCAGCGTAGAGCTATTGTGGCAAGATTATAATAACATAAAGTTATTCTGAAATAATAGTCACAGATCTTTTGTATTTTAGTTTTTTCATAAAAATATAAAACAGAAAATATATCCTTGTTTGTATGCAGCTTAACTGAGCGACATTTAACCCAGCAACTTTAATTAAACTGGATTCAAGCTTGACAAAATGGACTGAAGCCGCATTTACCAAAGGTGCTTAAGGAAAAAACTTAAGGTTTCAATTTTTTTCAAAACGGCTTAGTTTTAAAAGAATTTATCGTAAATCTTAAAACACAAATGTAATAACAATACTTGTTTTTGATGAATCTTGGATAACAGATAAAATAAAACGAAAAGATTTTGGCCGTCTTTAAAAACAATTAATATACGGGTAACCATCAATATATTTAAAGACCTAAGAATATACAAGTATATTTTTAGGTCCTTACAACATACCAAATTGGCGTTTTGTAGAACTCCATATTTGATCTTAAATATCTGGCGTTTGTTTAGGAATTCCAAATTCAAATCTATTTCAAATTTGTGTTTCGAAATTAGTGTTTTTTTTTCGCTATTTGATTTTTTTGACATCGTTTGGTTCACAATATGGAAAACTAAAAATATCACGTTATTTACGAATCCAATTCCACCGTGGCACCAGCGCTGGAGAAACAACTCGAATGATTAATGATGTATATGGAAAAGCTACTGTAAAGAAAACACGGTTCGTTTTTGGTTCCTACGTATTCGTTCTGAAAATTCTGACCTACAGTACAAACCCCGTAGACGGCCGGAGACCCTGTTGACAATGAAGAGTTAAAAGTGATCGTGGAAGCGAATCCATCGCAAACCACGTCAGTTAGCGACAGGCTTCGGTGTGAGTTATAAAATAATTTAAATTCACCATCGGTTTTGGTCTGATCCGTATAGTTTCATCTTATTAGTTTTTATTACACAGCGATTTATCACTTCGCTATATAATAAAAACATATTAAGTTTAACTAATATTCATATACATTGTCATAATTATTGAAAATGTAACTTTATAAATAATTATTGATAATGTACATAGGAAAATATTTTAAGTAAATCTTTTTAATGTATGTTGAAAAATATTACGTACATCTGTGAGTTTTACGTAGGTGCCTAAAAGAGTGAAACTAAATATAGAAAATGTATGTAAAACGTACCGAATGCCAGTCTAATGAGGTATCATAAAAATTGATTTTACATTTAGGCAGTATTAGGTGCGCAACCGTATATTCTGCATAATTAATGTTGTTAGCATTTTGTGTAGAGCTTAGAGAAACATTCGAACTACTAATAACATAGTCCGCAAGTAATTTTATGTAGATAGTTCTTTTCGCACCAATAATAAAGACAAGTTAATATATTTTATATACATCCTACAGTTGGGCACAGGTTTTCTATCATTTCTAACAGGGTTTTAGTGCAAGAAAATATCAGCCGCGCTGCCCCAATGCGTCTTGGCGGACTTCATATGTCTTCGAAATCATAGTCCTTTACCTATTATTATAGAACGGCAATTGTTCTGCAGTACTAGCCATTTCAAATCATAATTTTTGTCTGACTAAGAATTCTAATTTCAAATTAATTTAATTTTAAAAACATGGAAATTTTTTTTCAATATTAGTCATTTGTTTATTGAGTTATCATCGCATTTGAATCTTTTTCATCATCATGGATAATACGTTAAAAATTCGAGTAATTATATTATAATATAAGTACCGTCGTGTCAGGAAAGCGGCACAAGCGGCACGCAACATCAACGACGTTTACGAAGGACAACTACAAACAAACGCACCACCTGTTAATTGTTTGTATGGTGATTCGTATGGTGGTTCGTATGGAGTGAAGAAAACGGAGACCCTTTATACTGGAACGAGGCATTCCATCTTTGTCTTTCTCGGTGATCTGCATTTTGATTCTTAATCGGGATAGATGTAGATGTCTGGCCACAGCATTCACTTGCCATCAAGTGGATTGTGTGCACGTTTGTCGTCCATATTCTATTTAAAAATCT
Organism: Parnassius orleans; assembly: GCA_029286625.1. NCBI lineage: Eukaryota > Metazoa > Arthropoda > Insecta > Lepidoptera > Papilionidae > Parnassius > Parnassius orleans. The sequence continues at coordinate 373,439 of JAGSMP010000345.1, read as the reverse complement.
TGCTTAACCAACTCTTCAAATCTTATATGTATCTTTAATTTAAACAATACGAGCTGTAACACCCATTTCACTCATTCAGGGGTTGAATTTTCTAAATCGTTTTTAGTGTGTGTCCACGTCGAGTAAGGAGTATAAATATGCCAAATTTCAAGTCAATTGGGCGTATAGTTTTAGAGATCTCATGATAAGTACGTAAGTCAGTGGTATTTCACTGTATATACTCGTATATAAATTAAACCATTAAAAGTAAAAAAGTTACAGCCTATATACGTCCTACTACAGGCCTCCTCTAATCTGGGAAGGTATCAGTTCAAGGAAATGTTCGCCACGCTGCCTCTAATGCGCTTCGGCGGACTTCACATGTCTCTGAAATATATATATTTTTTTAATTTCTCTTACATGCTGGTTTCCTCACGACTTTTTCCTTCACCGCCGAGCACAGGGTAAATCAGCACTTAAAACTACAAGTATCTATTTTTTAGTGTTTTCGAGGATCGAACCTGGATTGCTCGCCCACTGTAAAATTAACAGCGAGCGCTTAGTCCCTGAGCTACCTCGGCTCCAATATACCATTTTTTATTAGTTTTTTTTATTATTAAAATTAAAAACATATAATAAAAAACATCTATTTTATGTTAACAGTAAATAAGCACGACAAGTGAAGAAACGATTAATTGATATTGCCTAAACGCAAGAAACTTTGACGCTTTAAATAGAAAATCGATCTAACAAAGCAGTGGCTTAAGCCTTGTTAATTTTGTTAGAGGAACGGTGTTACTCGAGCTTCTAGACCGTACGGAATTAATTACATGTAAAGAACATAGCTCTCCTTTATTGAGAGAGAGGTTTATTAAGATTTTAAGTTGAAGAGGGTTCATTATTACTACGGGTATGCTTGTGGCTTTGTTTTGAGGATAATTCTACAGAGGCCGAAAACGCTCGTACTTGAGCATTAAAATACGTTGTAAAGTAAAGTACGTAGTAGGGTTATAGTTACAGCCCACATGTTCCGTTGCTGGACACAGGCCTTATATCATTTTGAGAGGTTTATGACGCATTTATTCCGTTGCTTTGCTGGAGTGAGTTTTGACAGACTTGCTTTGTCCTCGAAACATCATCAACATTTTCTTCCCCGCCACTTGAAGTTGCAATTAACATTTTCATTGGAGCCGGCGGGGATCGAACCCGGGTTGCATCATTACTGTTTAGTTTACGGCGAGCGCTTAGCCCCTGAGCTACCACGGCTTATCCAGAGATAAGCTAGCTAGACAAAAATGTTCACTATCGTAAAAACTTATCAAAGGTGGAATGTAGCACAACAAATGTAACACAATACATCCTTTTAAAAACAGTAGATACGAGCTTTAAGGACCTCAAAACGTAGAGATTTGGTATTAAAATACATTAAAATAATTTCCAAAGAAGTAGTTACATATAAGTTTTTACCAATATTATTTTAATATTATAACGCCGAGGTGCCGTAAGAGGCTACAGAGAGAAATGAAACAGGAGTTGGGCAGCAGCATCTTCCTTATAACAATTCAAAATAATAAAAACTGCGGTTGACATTCCACTTGTCACGCTTAGTATTTACAGTAGATAATATCCCTGCAGAGTAAACTATGAGATATGTAAAGCAATGGACATTTGATAGGTTTGTAATGAATTAATGAACTAGATTTTTTAAATTGTGTGATATAAATTGTTTTACGAAAAATTTATGATAAAGAAAAATCTGGACACAACATTAATTTGACAATTTATTACAAATCTAAACTTTCACCCCCTCTCACAACATTTATTCCGCAGAAATAATTAATATGATTTATGTTAGAATTAATTGCCCTTGAACCTTGAAGCCATTTTCGTGGAGTATTAGCGGAAGCAGTAAACGATTCCAGTGATGAATCGCGACGTTTATTGAAAACTTTGAATTTTGCTGATAAATAGATGACAATTCGCGTATATGCTTTAAATAAATATATAAAATATGAATAGTAAAAATGAAAGATTTAAAAAATTATTTACTAAAACGCCGAGCACAGGCTTAAGTTATAACTTGGAAGTCGATAGTTAATTGAATGCGTCATTGGTTACTCTTTTTCGGTCAAGAAGTTCATCTAGTCAGTTCTTTTTTACTTATATTTGCCGCCAAGCCACAGTGATAACACTATTATTTTCATGTTTGTAGGGTATGAACCCAGTATAATTATACGCTATAGGGAATTCCACAGAATAAACCAAACCGATTAAACCAGAGCAATAATATTTTGAAGTGTTCTAATTAACACTTTCCCCGCATGAGATGACATTTGAAAATGCTTTTCATCGGATATTATGAAGCTAATTTATATTTATTACAAAGCAAATTAATGTCACTACACACGTTCGATATTCACGTGAGCGTAAATAACGTGCCCGCTATGTGTCGCTGCGGAGCTGAAGGTTATCGAGGTGTTCAATAACTTGCGATTTTGTATGCTATTGTTGGTTAATCTTTTTTTTTATAATATTATATATTTATAAAATATTTTATACTCGTTTGTCGTATATATAAAAAATATTTTTATATACGACAAACAACATAAAGTCCATCTGATGGTAAGTGTTTGCTGCGACCCATAGACTATCTACATCTATCCTTGATTACGAATAAAATGCAGATGCGTTCTCACCCGTGAGGACTAAGATGGAATGCCTCTTTTTCCAGTAAAAGGGTCTCCGGTTCTCTACACTCCATACGAAACACAGCAGTGTTAAGCTGCTGTTTACGCTGGTATTCTGCGAGGCGTGGTCCTTCCCAGTCGTGCCGACCCATTCGTGCTAACTACTACTAATATAGCTGCAGCATGGCTCTACCACGTACAAAATTTTCATAAATAATTATGTTTCTTTTTAATTTAATTTTTAGTCAATTTTTGATAATGATTTCTTATATTTACGCGAACACTATACATTGAATAAAACTATTTTACGGATTTTATCGCGTTTAATTTTACTATCGTCACGGGGCGTCCCCATGACCATGGGTTGCTGTAAACACCCGAAACGTCGGGAATCAAAATAGTAAAATTAAACGCGATAAAATCCGTAATAATAGTTTTATTCAATTTTTGATGTTCAATAAATTACACATTAATTACACAATTTAAACATTACACATTAATAAAATATATATAAACACCTACCCGATTCTTGCTTGCTTGGTAAATATGGATAAAACTATAACTTCTGGAAAGGCCTATGTCAACCATTGTATTCATTGCATTACAGTCTATTATAAGTCCACTGCTGTACAGTGTACCTATGGAGGCCTATAGGTCTTCTCTATATTTTGCCATAGTTGCAACGCATGGCAGGCGGATTGTTAGCAGCAGGTTTTATTATTTTGATTTCTTATCAGGAAGATGCTGCTACCCAATTCCTGTTTCAGTTTACCTCTGTCGCCACTAACGACATACATGGAATGATATCGTAGTTCTCTCACGCCGCCACAACACGTCGCTGATATGTGTAAGATGAAGATCTATTTTATTCATTTATTTATATATTCCGTTTTGTTACATCATGCAACTAAGGTAACAATAGGCGAATTTAATGCCTGTCGGCATTCTCTTCCAGTCAACGCGTAGCGTAGTGAGCTATTGTGGCAAGATTATAATAACATAAAGTTATTCTAGAAAGAATAGTCACAGATCTTTTTTGTATTTTTAGTTTTTTTCATAAGAAATATAAAACAGAAAAATATATCCTTGTTTGTATGCAGCTTAACTGAGCGACATTTAACCCAGCAACTTTAATTAAACTGGATTCAGGTTTGACAAAATGGACTGAAGCTGCATTTACGGAAAGTGCTTATGGGAAAAACCTCTTTTAAGGTTTCAATTCTTTTTTCAAAACGGCTTAGTTTTAAAGAGGTTATCGTAAATCTTAAAAACACAAATATAAGAACAATATTTGTTTTCTTTTAAGATTTACAAGCAATCTTGGATAACAGATAAAATAGAACGAAAAGCATTGGCCGTCTTTAAAAAAACAATCAATATACGGGTAACCATTAATATATGTAAAGACCTAAGAATATACAAGTATATTTTTAGGTCCTTACAACATACGAAATTGGCGTTTTGTAGAACTGGCCACTTTGATCTCAAATATCTGGCGTTTGTTTAAGAATTCCAAATTCAAATCTATTTCAAATTTAGGCTTCTGTATTTGTGTTTCGAAATTAGTGCTTCATTTGTTTTCGCGCTATTTTACTGTTTTTTGACATCTTTTGGTTCACAATATGGAAAACTTAAAATATCACGTTATTTACGAATCCAAGTTCCACCGTGGCGCCAGCCAGAGAAACAACTCGAATGATTAATGATGTCTATGGAAAAACTACTGTAAAGAAAACACGGTTCGTTTTTGGTTCCAACGTATTCGTACTGGAAATTTTGACCTACAGAACAAACCCCGTAGACGGCCGGAGACCCTGTTGACAATGAAGAATTCAAAGTGATCGTGGAAGCGAATCCATCGCAAACTACGTCAGTTTTGCTCTGATCCGTATAGCCTAATTAAATTAATATTAGTTTTTATTATATAGCGATTTATCACTTCCATATACATTATCATAATTATTGAAAATGTAATTTTATAAATAATTATTGAAAATGTACATAGGAAAATATTTTAAGTAAATCTTTTTAATGTATGTTGAAAAATATTACGTACATCTGTGAGTTTTACGTAAGTGCCTAAAAGAGTGAAACTAAATATACAACATGTATGTAAAACGTACCGAATGCCAGTCTAATGAGGTATCATAAAAATTGATTTTACATTTAGGCAGTATTAGGTGGGCAACCGTATATTCTGCATAAATAATGTTGTTAGCATTTTGTGTAGAGCTTAGAGAAACATTCGAATTACTAATAACATAGTCCGCAAGTAATTTTATGTAGATAGTTCTTTTCGCACCAATAATAAAGAGAAGTTAATATATTTTATATACGTCCCACAGTTGGACACAGGTTTTCTATCATTTCTAAGAGGGTTTTAGTGCAAGGAAATTTCCGCCGCGCTGCCCCAATGCGTGTTGGCGGACTTCATATGACTTCGAAATCATAGTTCTTTACCTATTGAATTGCCGTTCTGCAGTACTGGCCATTTCAAATCATAATTTTTGTTTGACTAAGAATTCTAATTTCAAATTAATTTAATTTTAAAAACATGGAATTTTTTTTTCAATATTAGTCATTTGTTTTTTTCGTCATCATGGATAATACGTTAAAAATTCGAGTAATTATATAATATAAGTACCGTCGTGTCAGGAACGCGGCACAAGTGGCACGCAACATCAACGACGTTTACGGAGCGAATACTACAAACAAACGCACCACCTGTTAATTGTTTGCCCGCTTCCGTTCCGGAAATTTCGACGTGAAAAATTAACCCCGTGATCGTCCGAAAACTTTGGTCGACTTTGGTTTGGAAGCTGATGATACTCGATCTATGGCTGAATTAGCAGCAGCTTTCAACGTTAGCATCAAAACAATATTGGTCCATTTGCGTCAAATGGCAAGGTAAAAAGCTTGACAAATGGGTACCCCACGAACTTGATTATCGCCAGCGTGAATTTTTTTTTATAGGATAAGGGTGACAAACGAGCACACAGTCCACCTGATGGTAAGTGGTTGCTGTGGCCCATAGACAGCTGCATCTATCCTCGATTACGAATCAAAATGCAGACGCGTTGTCACCCGTGAGGACTAAGATGGAATGCCTCGTTTCCAGTAAAAAGGGTCTCCGGTACGCGTTGAGAACTCAAAAGGCACACAAACGAAGGAATTTTGAACCGCATTGTTACCTGCGACGAAAAATGGATTCTGTTGGACAACCGCAAGCGCTCAGCAAGTTGGTTGGAGACTGGTTCAGTACCTAAATAATGCCCTAAACAAAAACTTACCCTTAGAAAAGTGATGGTCACTGTTTGGTGGTCTAGCGCCAGTGTGATTCATCACAGCTTCTTACCAAATGGAATGAGCATTACTGTAGATGTTTACTGTGAAAAACTGAACACAATGATGGAAAAGCTCGCACGTCTCCAACTAGCTTTGGTCAATCGCTTGTCCCCACTGCTCCTGCGTGACAACGCGCGTACCTCATACTGCACAACAAACGGTCTCCAAGTTACAAGAGCTGGTATTGGAAGCTCTTCTTCATCCGCTGTACTCACCAGACCTTGCGCCTACAGACTTCTACTATTTCCAGAATTTGGATAACTTTCTGGCGGGAAAAAATTCAATATCCGAGAGGCAGTACAAAGTGCTTTTGAAGAATTTGTTGCCTCCCGTCGACCTAATTTCTTCAAAAAGAGCATTAATAAACTGCCATTGTGTTGGAAAAGATTCATCAATTGCATGGGTGATTACTTTAATTAATAGAAATAAAAAAATATAGAAGAAATTACGTTATTTCGTAAAAAAAACAGCAATTTCATAGGTAAAGACCAATTTTTTTTAATTTCGCAGACATGCAGGTTTCCTCTCGATGTTTTTCTTCACCGCCGAACACGTGATAAATCCTTGAAATTGCAATAAATAATTATATTTTTATCGCGGAGTTGTGACCCGAGTTGTTCACGTACGTGCGAAATTTATAGCGAGTGCATAACTCCCACCACGGTTTGCCTTCCTTCTTTTAGGTACATAAATATTATATAAAACACAGATATCTGATATACAAAATATAAAATTAATCATAATTCACAGCTCATTTAGACAATATATTCTTAGAGCCAACTTCTACTCTGTGCGACTGTTTACCCACACACTACTATGTGTTTAGCTTTCTGCACTCCTGCCCCATATAAACTTTAACTATGCAAATCTCACTCCACCGTGCGCACAACAAAGTTTTCTCTCCTCGTATTAATTAATATATATATATTTGTTTCAACACATCTATTTATAAATGTAATAGCCGTGAGCTTAGCCCTAATTTCAGTTATATATTATTCAATTTTGCATTCAATAAGCGATTCCGTTCCAATCAATATCCATTGCAGATAAAAGCTCTCTATAAATAAGATGAAATAACCGGGTTGATCTGTGTCAGCCCAGCGACCGCGCCGATGTACTTCTACTTGAAATTCAATTTTAAGGGAAATCCACGTGTATAAATAATTTACTCCCTGGTAAATGCATTTGACAGAAAAAAATAATTTATCGTTTAAAAAACCACGAAGATTTTCATAAGTATCATAGAGGTGATTTACATACATAAGTTGCACTTGGAGTAACATTGATATCTAGAACAATTATTATTTGTAGGCCAAACAAAAACTTTATTTGTGCGAGATTCAAACCCACGGTCCCGCAACATCGCAACCAAACGCTTGCTGCCTCTGCGTTACCGAGTCGTCCAAAACATATTCAAATTTAATATAATATTTGCATTGTATTTGAAGATTTATAAAAAAATAATATAATAAATTACTTTAACCTTAAAGAAGTTTATTTTTATTCTTGCTTATTAATATTTGTTACGGACGGCGAGGAGAGCAGCCGCCCCGTCGCCCCCTCATACCCCGTTACGCCCCGCGCACTCCGTCCACCGCCCGGACATCACAGCACACCGTGTGAGAACACTATCATCTTGAGACGGCCGCCGCGGAAATATAATAAGGGCCTTTTGGGCTCCGCAGGCACTTCAAGAAGATACTACACTGCTCTCACATTCCCACTCCGCCGCTTACCAATATGGAAGCCACGGTATGCAGGCTGGCCTTGACCGGACATCCGTCCATCGTCATAGCCTCCTGCTATATCCCCAGTGGAACTCTCCCCCTCAAAAAAAGATTTTGAGGCCATCCTTGCCTCAAAATCTTTTTCGTTAGGCAATTCAGTTATTATGTTTGGAGATTTTAACTCCAAGCATACCGATTGGACTTGTCTTACCACTACTCAGAGCGGCAAGAAACTGCTTGATATCACGCAGTCTCTCGACCTCACTGTCCTCAGTCCCGTCGGTGTCACTCACTATCCCGACAACACCGACCACGCTCCTGACGTATTAGACTTTGCGATAGCAAAAGAAGTCTCCCTCAACCTCAGGTCAATCGAGACCCTTGACGATCTTGGGTCTGACCACCGCCCTGTCTCCTTATACTTGGCCATGCCACCTCCACCCTCCACGAAACCTTCACTAACTGGAAGGGCTTCAAGACGTCCCTAGCCACAGCTTTGGACTCTCCGGACTCCCCTATCCCCCTTTCTTCGGACTTATTCGACAGTACCGAAAAAATTGACACCGCGGTCGATTCACTCTCCACCCTTATAACATCCTCCCTTAAGGAGAATGAAAGGGTCGTCCCGGTTGCTAATAATAATGGTCTTCCTTACATATATTAGCAACCTAATAAAAGTTAAGAGAGCTGCCTCCGGAGAGCAGCACTCTATCCAACCCCCGAATATAGACGTACGGCCAATCGTCTTCAACGAGAAGTCCGTTCACGCCTTACCGAATTTCGAGACCTCGAAAAGAGTAATCTCATGGAGAATATCTCTCCCTCTCATACAGCGTACTATCGGATGGCAAGAGCCTCCGCATAGACGTTACTCATATCCCTCCTCTCTCGCCCCGACGGTACTATTGCCTTCGAGGACGAGGAAAAAGCTGAGTGCTTTGCAGACAGCATCGCTGCTCAATGCTCTCCCAGTTCTCAACCCACAGACCCCTCCCACATCCAGACAGTGGAGGATGAGGTCCGCCGCCGAACTCACTCCCACAGTCTCTGACCCTATCACTGTGTCCAATGATGAGATCTCATCCTCATCAAAGGACTGAAGCCTAAAAGGCTCCGGGCGCGGATGGCATCTCCAACCAAGCCCTTAAACATTTTCCTGAGCAAGTGTTAACCCTTTAGCTATTATCTTCAACGCCTGCTTCAACCTTAGTTACTTTCCCACCACGTGGAAAGAGGCAACTGTCATTGGTATCCCAAGCCAGGAAAGCCTCACAATCTCCTCCAGTTATCGTCCCATCAGCCTCAAGGCTGCATGGCAACTATTTGAACGAGTTATCCAAACTCGCATGAGGCGCCATCTGTTTCCCACAGACGGTGACCCTCTTGTCATCCCTCACCAATTTGGTTTCCGAGCGAAACACTCTTGTCCCCAACAAGTTCACCGTATTGTGGATGTATTCCACCACCACCACCGTATTGAGGATGTAATCCTCAGCGGTTTTTATCCTCGCCGTCATAAGACCATCGCGGTCTTCTTTGACATAGCGAAAGCGTTTGATAGAGTCTGGCACGAAGGCCCATCTACAAACTGCACATTATAGGTCTCCTGATCGTCTTGTTCGTCTCGTGGCCTCCTACTTGAAAGACCGTACCTTCCGTTACAGACACGAAGGCGCGCTCTCCTCGCGTCCAATCAAAGCCGGTGTCCCTCAGGGCTCGGTACTTGCCCTCTTCTTTATATCCCACACCAACGACATTCCATACCGTCGAATGGTGTTCAGATCTCCTCTTTGCAGACGACACTGCCTCTACTGCAAAGGCACGTCATCATTTTTATATGAACAAGATCCAAAAGTCAGTTAATGACTTAGGAGCTTGGTTCCAAAATGGCGTATCGATGTGAACCGGAGAAGAGCCCGCCGTTCACTTCGAACATAAACGACGCCGCTCACCTATTATTCCGCCAATCCGTATGTTAGGGACCCCGGTCCCTGGCATACGTCCGCTAAATACTTAGGTGTCACCCTTGACACGAGGCTCACTTTCGAGCACCATGTCAAGAGAGTAACTCGTAACGCACGATTTTATCTGGGTAGCTCAACAGTATGTTGGGCTCGACACAGTAAAATGTCCTCCGTAATAAACGGACCCTTTATAAGGTCTGTATACGACCCGTAATGTCTTACGCGGCCCCATTTTTGCTCACGCTAAGCCCAAAACCCTGAACAAACTTCAAGTTGTCAAAACCTTTTTGTCGTCGGCTACGAACGCACTGGTCCGTCCGTAACGCCGACCTCCACCGAGACTTAGAGCCCCACAGTCCAGCATTTTAAAACTCTCTGAAAACTTCTTCAAAGCTTCAGAGTCCCACTCCAATCATTTCATTCGTGAGGCAGCTTCCTATGCAGCCCCACTTCCTCTCGCTATCGAGCCTGCAGACCGAGAAACGCTCTCGGACCCCCAACAAGCTTTCGGCCGACCTGACTGCCTATTGGCTCAGGCAAAGCCTTCTACTTCCAATATTTAATATGCCTTATTAGGCAAGTCTCAGCGGCAACTCGCCGCCTGCGCCCTCTTTTCCCTAAAGAGGGTCGCGTCCGACTCGGCAGTAAGGCCACTATGGCTAAAGCCGTCCCCAAGGTGGTGTTTAGTGGGTAGGCACTTAGGTTAGTTAGGTTAGTCAGTGAGTCTCCACATTACCACGCAGTGGCTGCGTGGTATGCTTAGAGCATTCACCACAAAAACAAAAAAGGCTCCGCAGGCATTCGATTCGACAGCGGCACTCAAGAAAGAAGACTCTCAAGAAAGAAGACTCTCAAGACTCTCAAGAAAGAAGTAAGATAGAATTCCCTTGTACATACATTAATTGCCGCTATTGTAAATAGTTAAATATACAGTTTTAAATTGTCCCACTTTTCTTTATACAGTCCTCTTAGTTCAGTAACAAGTTATCGAAGTAAAGTCAGTTATTCAGTACACATACACCCAATAGTTATCTCTCTTTTAAATTCTGTTATCTCAACAATCGGCTCCCTCTGCTGTACATAATAATCTTGGATCCTTCGTCGCCGGATTGTACATAATAGTTTTTGGTCCATCGCCGCCGGATTGAAGCCAGAAGATCGAAGCTGGAAGATTGAAGCCAGAAGATCGAAGCTGGAAGATCGAAGCCAGAAGATCAAAAGCTGGAAGATCCGAAGCCAGAAGACCGTACAGAAGAGAGAAGATCATCGTTCAAAATTGTATCTACGTTTCTAACAATAGTCTGACTTCGTCAAATTAACTCTTCGTTTTTAGACACGTTTACGCGACCAGTAGGTTACCTCAACGGTGTCAAACTGTAATCGACTGGTAACGTAACACGTGCGTCTTTGTCTTTTGAAGACGCCATGCAAGACAAGAAGCCAGAAGCCCAGGAACGACGACGAAACGCCGGTGGAATACGTATCTTCGAGGAAGCCCGCGTCCCCCAGACTATCTATAGTTGACACAGGCCGCGCCTCGCCGACGCCCGCAGCTATGCCGACGCCGCGCAGCTATGTCCGTGTCCACGACCGAGTGATTAGAAGTTAGCACATCCGCGCCGCGTACAGATACACTCGCCGCGATTATTAAAGATCTTCCGGTCACCGAAATGAGTTCAACGATACATACCGCCGCGCCCGTAGCTATCGACGCTGTACTTAGGCCCGCGCGCGCACCCGTCAGTCTGTTCAGCCCGGTCGACAGCTAACGCAATCGCGAAATTAAAACAAATTGAATACAACACAGCTGAAGAACTGCCGCGATTAAAAGGAAACAATTACAAATCGCGGAAAATTTAATTAAAAGAAATACGCTAGGGACATCGCGCAATTACAAGAAGATACCGATAGGAAAGTTTAGGAGCCGAAATAACAGAAAGTAGGAATCGTGTCGACCAATGGTTAGATAACGTGGAGACTGTGCGGGGGGAGCCGCCCTGCCGCCTGTCTCAGCCCGCGCCCCGCATCGATCAAATGCAGGCCCCACCGGAAAAGGGGACCGATTACGTACCTGCGCTACCCGTGTATATTGAAGATGCCCAGGGGAGGACGGTCGCGAATAACGAACAACCACGTCACGCGAATATAAGGGATAGTGGAGCCGCAGAATCGAATCAGGTGAATCGTCATGGGGGTTACGTCGCCGACGCGCGCCCAACGCCGCACTCTATCGCCAAAACGTAGGTCGCCATCGCCACATCGCCGCGAGGAACGTAAATTATCATCGCCGTATCGTCGCGATGTAGGCATAGGTCACGGTTATATAATCACGATACATCCCCGAATCGTGTATCGTTAGAAGGAAATAGGATAGAGGTAGGTCGCTCACCCCGAGAGGGAAAGATAGGGTATCGAACGGCTAGCGGAAGCATTAGAGAATATGGTACGATTCAGACCAGCCGCCGCAAAGCAAACACATGACTTGCCTATTTTCAACGGCTCGGCTGCGGAATGGTTAGCGTTAAAGTAAAGCGATGAATGAATCCACCCGTTTGTGGATTCACAGACACGGAAAATGGCTATGGTTAAGAAACTGTTTACGTGGTGAGGCTAGGGAGGCAGTATCGGCATTACTGTTTACCGCGAAGGACCCAGCGGATATTATGCGGACACTAGAGGTGTTTCGGTCGCTCAGAGGTATTATAGATCGCGCGTTAGAAGATCTGAGACGTCTTGCGCCCAGGCTTAACCGCTCAGGAATTGAATACGTTCGCGATTAAGTTACAGAATATCGTCTGTGTTATGAAAACGTCGACGGTAAAGGATACTTACAAAACCCGATGCTTAGGGAAGTTATGAGTAAATTGAGTCCTCATTTACGATCACGTTGGTGCGATTATGCGGAGCACTACGGAAGTGCTGACGAACCGGATATCGTCACGCTTTCACGGTTTATGATGAGAGAGGCTGACCGCGCGTTAAATCATGCCTACACCTCTGCAACGCCGATTAGGAAGCACCCGTGAAGAGAGAAGCACCGCCGCCGAAAAGGCTTATAGTCACACGTCGCGTAGAAGATAGGCCCCCATGATGTGGGACATTCACCACAAGAGATAGTGACAGTGAAAGTGTTAAGTGTTTGTGTTGTGGTGGTGAACATACGATAGTCAAGTGCAAGAAATTAGTGCAGATGGACGTAGATAGCCGGTGGAAGGTGAAGGAAGAGGGAGGTGCTTCAAGTGTCAGCAGCAAGCACCGACGCCTGAGGTGCAATGCTAAGAAATGGCGTCGACGGCTGCAACGCCTCACCACGCGTTACCCACGCCCGCCAGAATCAGACACCGGAAACATCTGCAAATTCAGGTGAAACAGTGCTTGTCGCATCAAATACAGCTAAAAGTGCGTCAGTGTTATTAGTGTGTCCTATTATGTGCGCGGACCGCGTGGTAAAGAGATCGAAACTACGCGCTCGACGAAGGTCCACGATATCGTTGATCGACGACGAATTAGCTCGCGAGTTAGACGCGGAAGGACCGAAAGCTGCTGAATATTCGAGGCGTATCTAGTAACCAACGCGAGAATAATAGTCGAATAGTCACAATAGGGATACGCGGAAAACGAAAATGAAACGTATAACGGGCGTGCCGAACAATAATAATTTAACAGTAGGTTCGCAGTCCGTCGGTAAGGAGGCTACGTTTGAAACATTTACGTGGCTTACCGAGCGAGGTATGTTATAGTGACGCGAAACCGAAAGTATTAATAGGGTCAAACTGGCATCTAATTATAACGCGTAATTTACGCAGGAAGTCGTAAGCAACCCATTGCGGCTAGGACATTGTTAGATGGGTCTTACAAGGACCGCGCCGCGCGTTATGTAAACAAGAAGTGAAACGGTACACATATCGAGCGTTAACGGACGTTTAGATAAGGATATGAAGACGTTCGCCAGTCCTGATGAAGAGTTGACAGATCTTCTCAAGAGGCAGTACGAGATCGACTCAATAGGTATATCGCCAAAAGCAGACCAAGGCGGGAAGAGGAGGGCTGTTGACATCTTCCAGCGCACCGTCAAGAGGGTCGGCGAGCAATACCAAGTCGGACTGCCGTGGAGGGACGATGACGTCAGGCTGCCACCGAGCTACGAGATGGCAGCTCGAAGACCTGCACCATCGAACGTAGGATGGACCAGTCACCGGAGTTCCGAGACGCGTATACGAAACAGATGAACAACCTCCTAGAGAAGGGCTATGCTAGTGAAGCCAATGGGTCGGAAAAGGAAAGCCCCAAGAGTTGGTACTCGCCACATTTCGCCGTCAGTAATCCGAACAAGCCTGGGAAATTAAGATTAGTGTTTGACGGCAGCTCGCGCATCAGGCAAATGCTTAAACGACTACCTGCTCGATGGCCCCGACTTGTTACGGAACCTACCTGGTATACTGTTTAGGTTTAGGGAAAACGAAATAGCCGTGTCAGCGGACATCCGCGAGATGTTTTTACGTGTTAAAATCGACCGCTGTGACCAACCCGCGCAACTATTCTTGTGGCGAGGAAACGAGCGATCTGGACCGCCGCGAGAGTATGTTATGACTTCGATGATTTTCGGTGCAAGGAGCTCTCCTTTCTTCGCGCACAGCGTTAGGGATTACAACGCGGGCGCACACGCAGAAGCATATCCACGAGCTCTTAAAGCCATCGTAAATAGTCATTACATGGACGATTACCTAGACAGTTACGCGACGTTGGAAGAAGCGATAGATACGGCAATGCAGGTCACCAAAGTACACCAAGAGGCAGGCTTCACGCTCGCGGGATGGAATTCGAACCATGCAGCCTTACTAGAGGACAAACCAGAGGAGCTGCTGGCACGAAAGCCCAAGGAGGTGGGTACAACGCAAAACGGCCCAGGCAGAACCCTAGGGTTATTATGGATGGCCGAAGAGGACGCGCTAACCTTCAACACGTCCATGAACAGGGTGCCGTATGATGTGAAGATGTTTCATCGACCACCGACCAAGAGAGAGGCGTTAAGCGCAGTAATGTCGGTCTTCGACCCACTCGGTCTGCTAAGCTACCTCACCATTACGGCGAAGATCCTGCTGCAGGACCTGTGGCGTATGAAGAAGGTCGGATGGGATGACGAACTACCCGAGGAGGCAGCAAGCGAATTTCGGAGGTGGTTGCGGGTCGTCGAGGAAGTATCACAACTTCGACTTCCGAGATGCTATGCTCCTAAGGGGAGTAGAACGTCAACTCCACATCTTCAACGATGCTAGTGAACGAGCGTACGCATCCGCGGCATATTGGCGTATTCGGTATCGCGACGACACGGTTAAGGTAGCGTTAGTAGCGGCCAAGGCGATAGTCGCCCCGATCAAGGCACAAAGCATACCGCGATTAGAGTTGCAGGCGAACTTGATAGGCGCATGACTCGCGGAATTCGTGCAGGACGAACACAGAGTGAGAGCAGATAGGGTCATATATTGGACGGACTCTACTACGGCGCTCCACTGGATAAGGAACGATACAGCGCGTTACACTCCATACGTAACTCATCGACTCGGGGAGATAGCCGAGAAAACGTCACCCGAACAATGGAAATGGATTCCGACTGCTCACAATATAGCAGACCAAGCGACGCGCATGAACTTCGTAAGCAAGAGAGAAAGCGACCAATGGTTCACCGGACCGTCATTTCTCTACGAAGACGAAAGCAAATGGCCACAGGGGAAAGAAGAGAAGGCAGGAGAAGGCGAAGAGTTGGAAGAAATTTTGGCGCATCACGTCGAGACCCAGGACGCCCCACACCTGCCAGAGATAGAACGCTTCTTCATACGAAAGACTAATCAGGGCCACAGCACGAGTACTGCAGTTCATCGATGCCATACGAGGACGGGCTCGAGAGTTAACGCTACAGCACATCCAAAGGGCAGAGTGGATGTGGGTGGAACGCAGTCAGCTCGACAGCTTCGCTAAAGACATCAGCCGACTTCAGCAGGGGAAGAATCTGGTCACCGGCAGCTTTGAGGAAGATCGACCCCATAATTGAAGACGGAATAATACGAGCCAGGGAAGAATCGACGCAGCCGACGTAGACGACCGGATGAAGCGACCTATAATCCTGAATGGACGTCACCGATTTGTAAAGCTGCTGGTAGAATAGGCGCATCAAGAAGCAAGCCATGCCAATAGGGAAAGGGTGGTCAACGACCTATGAACAAAATATTATATCCTCCGACTACGACCGACCGTGCGAGAAGTGGAACGGAATTGCCTGCAATGTAGGGTACGCAAGGCAACATCACGGCCGGCAGTTATAGGCGATTTACCACCCGAAAGGTTAGGAGCGTTTGCGCGACGCTTACATACACCGGGTAGATTATTTCGGGCCTTTGTCGGTAACGATAGGACGACGGCACGCCAGCGGATATAGCATTATTTACATGTTCTAACGACGCGCGCGGTTCATGGAAATAGTCCACAGCCCAACCACGGACTCGGCAATAATGGCATTACGGCGCATGGCGGCTAGGCGCGGGTGGCCTCGGCTAATATACTCCGATAATGGGACCAACTTTCACGGAGCCAACACCAAACTCGAAGAGCCATGGAAGAATGGAACCGCTACTCAAGGACTTCGCATTAACACAACGCATCGAGTGGAAGTTCATCGCACCGAGCGCCCAACCAGGGAGGCGCGGGAACGGCTCGTACGTTCAGTCAAAGCAGCGTTGGAAGCAACCTCCACCAGAAGAGTCCGAAGGAGGAGACGTTAGCAACCTTGTTGACGGAAGGAGAACACCGTCAACTCTCGACCGTTGACTCATGTACCGGTCGACATCAATGACCAGGAAGCGTTAACCCCCAACCATTTCATCATGTTGGGACCGTCGAGTCTACCTATCACCGCAACGTGCTCACCCACCGATTGCCGGGCATGGAGAGCGGCGCAAGGGCTCGCCGATGAATACTGGAGGCGCTGGGTGGGAATACTTGCCGACGCTGATCCCGCGCGGAGCATCTCGAGACGCCCAGCGACAAGATGTAAAAGAAGACGACCTCGTCGTGATTGTGGACAGCAACCTGCCGCGGAACGTGTGGCCAAGGGGAATAGTGACGAGAACGTTTCCCGGATCTGACGGCGTGGTGCGCAACGTGGAGATTCGAACCAGAGGCGGAGTACTACGACGACCAGTGAGGAAGATCGCCGTCCTCCCGAGAGTATAGGCTCGCTTGCTACGCCAGGGGGAGGATGTTACGGACGGCGAGGAGAGCAGCCGCCCCGTCGCCCCCTCATACCCCGTTACGTCCCGCGCACTCCGCACACCGCCCGGACATCACGTGAGGTCGACAACCAATGAGCGCACAGCACACCGTGTGAGAACACTATCATCTTGAGAAGGTCGCCGCGGAAATATAATAAGGGTCTTTTGGGCTCCGCAGGCATTCGATGCGACAGCGGCACTCAAGAAAGAAGACTCTCAAGAAAGAAGACTCCCTGTAGATATTCCCTTGTACATACATTAATTGCCGCTATTGTAAATAGTTAAATATAAAGTTTTAAATTGTCCCACTTTTCTTTATACAGTCTTAGTTCAGTAACAAGTTATCGAAGTAAAGTCAGTTATTCAGTACACATACACCCAATAGTTATCTCTCTTTTAAATTCTGTTATCTCAACAATCGGCTCCCTCTGCTGTACATAATAATATTAATGAGATAAAAATAAACAAAAAATAAATAGTTAAGAAATCAAACTAAAGAAAAAAGAATGAAAGTGTTGATGCGGAGGCGTTTTACATATATATTAATACTGCTGTGTTTCGTATGGTGAGTGTAGAGAACTGGAAACCCTTTTACTGGAAAAGAGGCATTCCATCTTAGTCCTCACGGGTGACAACGCATCTGCATTTTGATTCTTTATTGAGGATAGATGTAGATGACTATGGGTCACAGCAACCACTTACCATCACGTGGACTGTGCTCGTTTGTCACCCTATCCTATAAAAAAAAAAAAAAAAATATAAATTTACACATTCAAATAAACAAAATAGTGGTATATTATATACACACAAACAAAATACATCTTTGTGGCCTGGTAGCAAAAAGCCTAACAAATGATGTCCATATTATGTTACCTAGTCTCATGGTGGTCTGCGACTTATCGGTCTCATTTTTATGTGGTACTTTTAACAAAAAATAATATGCCAACTCACCATGGGGTTTTAGTCGGTGCGAGTCCGACATAAGCCGTCTTTGCCCCGCGTGGTGGGTATGCGTAGGCATTTGCCCATGTAAAAAAAAGGCACCTAATCCTTACCGCCCTAGCCGTGTTTAATAGTGTTGGTTGTTTCTTTCTCAGTAAGAATATCTTTACATTTGTGTATTTTAAGTTAATTTGAATGAAATAAAGTAGAATGTAATTAAATTGAATTGAAATTTACAATGAATGTTAAAATTGTTTGTGCATAAAGTGTGGAAGGGACTAGCTCCTGACATACAGGATTCCTAGTTCAGGAGCTAGGGCTCAATCTGAACCTGCATATAATTTTTATTTGAGTCTAATAAAGTATTGTTATTATTTAAAAAAATTGTTGCTTCGGTGTCAAATTTCGTGTCAGGTCTTCTAAAATTTTCTTTGTATACTTTGAACACGCATTTCGAAATAAAGAAAAGATTTGTTTAAGCTTCTGCAGTAGAATACGGCTGTTGCCGTATTCTACTGCAGAAGACAGATTTTATGATTCTGTCCTGAAATTTAACGTCTTCGATGCACGTAAAACATTCTGCCGTAATTTTCTTTTCTCAGTTGACATTTTTGTGTACTTTATATAATATTTAATATAGCTTCATAACGTTATAACAAAATTAACGGAACGTGTAAAATTAATAAGTGAAATAAATGAAATTATGCATAATAAATATTATTCATTTGCGTCAATGGATGCAGGTAGACTTGGGAGAGGCCTAAGTTCAGCAGTGGATTTGTAACGTAGTGTAATAATGATGATATTCTTGGATATAATACATGTACATGTTATTTTTAACTTTTTCGCCATTTGACTCCTGCCTTGAACCACTCCTAACACAAGAAAGCTTACTGATGGGTTTTTTTTTACTTATTGTAGCTTTGATGATGAAGTTCTAGACGGTAAATTGCACTGTGTTAGCGTAACAAATGCCTGATCGCTTTAGCCTTGAAGACATTCAAATCGCAGTCGGACGGAAAGACACACGCCGGCAAATTATTAGGTCCTTACATATGAAATTAGCGTTTTGTCGTACTGACCATTTTGATCTGAAATATCTCCTCTTTGGTTAAGAATTCCAAACTCAAATTTATAAATTTATTTAGCTGGTACATTTGAGTTTTGAAAACAGTCATTCATTTGTTTTTTCCTCATTATTTTATTCTTTGGCGTCGCTTATTACCGCACAATGGAAAACATGAAATATCGGTATATTTACGAGTACCGGTTCTACCGTGGCACCAGTGCTGCAGAAACAGCTCGAAGGATTAATGATGTGTACGGCGCTGGTGTCGCAAAAGAAAGCAAGGTACGTTTTTGGTTTCAACGTTTTCGTTCTGGAAATTTCGACCTTCAGAACCAACCCCGTGGACGGCCGGAGACCAAAGTGGAAAATGAAGAATTAAAGGCTATTGTGGAAGCGGATCCATCACAAAGCACTTCAGAGATAGCTGCAGGCTTCGGGGTAAGTGATAAAACTGTATTAATCTACTTAAAGCAAATCGGGAAAGTAAAAAAACTTGAACGATGGGTACCTCATGAATTGAGTGAATCGAACTTGCAAACACGTGTCGACTGCTGTGTTACTTTGCTCAACCGACACAATAATGAAGGGATTTTAAATCCAATCATTACTTGTGATGAAAAGTGGATACTGAACGATAATCGGAAGCGCTCGTCGCAATGGCTGAACCCTGGAGACCCAGCCAAATCCTGCCCTAAACGAAAATTGATTCAGAAAAAGTTATTTGTGAGTGTTTGGTGGACTAGCGCCGGTGTCGTTCACTACAGCTTTCTAAAATCTGGCCAAACGGTTACGGCAGATATCTATTGTCAGAAACTGCAAACCACGAAGGAAGAACTAGCTGCTAAATAACCGAGATTGGTCAACCGCTCGAGGCCACTGCTGCTTCACGACAACGCAAGACCACACACTGCAAAACAAACAGCCACTAAGTTAGATGAGCTACAATTGGAATGCTCCAACAGATTACCATTTTTTCCGGAATTTGGACAAGTTCTTAAAAGGAAAACAATTTAACTCCGATGCGGCAGTCCAAACAGCCTTCAAAAAGTTTATTGATTCCCGCCCCCATGGTTTTTTTTATTAAAGGGATCAATAAACTACCTATAAGATAGCAAAAGTGCACATAGATAACAACGGTACATACTTTGATTAATTAAATATATTTTACAAAAAAAAATTGACTTTGTATTCCTCCCGTACAAAATGCCAATTATGTCAGGACCTAATATAAAAATTATTACAAGCTTTTATATAGGATTTAAATACAGAACGCACCGACAGGAATAAGACAAACATGCACAAACTCGTTTATCTCTTTCGACGCTCAATCGTACTGAGCAAGTTAAGACAAGTATCGATGAACCAGCCGATTGCTACGGGATTGCACCAATAGCGTTATTTAACAAAAACTTGTTACAACTTGATTGCGTACTGCGTACGGGCTATCCTACGAAATCTATGTTAAGTATTTCTAGTTTATATACCATCATACAGGGCAGAAATATAAACTAATTATAAAATATAAAGTATCTAAATGAAATTACAAATTAAAAATCGCCTCCCCTAAACTACGCCAACGCCCCCCATTTTCTTCCGGGCCCTTAACTACTACTAACTGGACCCCATCTAGGTCTCCAACGCCCACAAGGGGCGTTATCGCCCACTTTGAGAAAGACTGCTCTACGATATAGAAGAAAAACCTCCCCGGTCGAGCTGATCAAATAGCGGGTGTATTGCAATTACAAACATGGTCCACATGTTTGCAATTGTCTGGTTGGTCTAGTGGTTGTAAGTGCGACTGCTGATTACGGGGTCCATGTTTCGAATACTGGGTCTAGTCAAAAGTCAGTTCTTGGGATTTCTGTCAAGAAAATCTTAGTGGCAACCCGGAGTCAGGAATTTGGTGGTGTTTCGACCCTCGAAAAGCAAGTAAAACTATGTTTGGTCGTGAAATTTGAGAATAATTACTGTTGATAACGGTCAAATATTCATAATGATAATTTTATGTTCTTTACTTGCAGACTAACAAACTAATGTTATTGCAACAAAATTAATATTTGTGATCAAAACAAAATAGTTTATTATCCATTAACTTACAATAATTAAACGTAGGAGTAGGTAAGCTTTTTAGTTCTATTGTAAAAATCTTGGAGAGCGCCAAAATTTGTAGCGAAAATTGAAATTTAGCAAAGTGCCAATCTCAATCATAACTGAAATGTAGCATCAACAGGCTGCTGAAGGCAAAACAACCGCAAATATCACGGCATACAATTATTAACTAAAAACAACATACAAAAATCCAAATTGTATGTGAGCAATTCTTGTATAATATTATGTAATTGGATTTTCGGAATCGGCCCTCTTAGGATGAAATTTTGTAATTAGATAATGTTTTTCTTTCCAACTTTATCCCTAAGATAATTATATTTTTTCTAACACCGAGCAAATCTCGGTCGCTTACAAGGTCGTCACTCCATCTAGTGGGACGACTGCCCTGCACTTCGCTTACCAGTACGAGGCTACCATTCGAGAAACTTCCTTACCCATCGGTTGTATATATATATGGCCTTATATGGTATTATATATATGTTTGGTTTTGCCACTTTAGCTTGCTAATCCATTGAGCTATGTCAGTTACTCTGGTTCTACTTTTTTTTTTATAGGAGAGGGAGCAAACGAGCATGCGGCTCACCTTATGGTAAGTGACTACCGACGCCCATGAATAACTGCAACACCAGGGGAATTGCAGATGCGTTGCCGGCCTTTTAAAAAGGAGTAGGCTCTTTTCTTGAAAGTCCCTAAGTCGTATCGGTCCGCAAAAATCGCTGGTGGTAATCGATTCCACAAGGAAGTCGTGCGAAGAAGAAAACTTCCTCTAAATCGCACAGTGGTGGACCGCCAATCATCCAGATGGTATGGATGGTATCGCGAGTTTTATCGCGATGTGCGATGTTGAAATGAGCGGCTGCAATTAGTCCGAGATTAGAATGGCTCTCAGAACTTTAAAAACGGCAAGGCCCCAGGTGAAGATGCAATTACAGCGGAGCTTCTGTAAGCGGGTAGAAAACCGGTACTTGTTGTTCTTCAGAAGCTCTTTAACTCCGTCCTCCATGGTGGCACTACTCCGGAGGCGTGGAGCAGAAGTGCGGTGGTCTTGTTCTTCAAGAAAGGCGATAACGCTCTCTTGAAGAACTACAGACCGATTTCCCTTCTGAGCCGCGTCTACGTGCTGTCATTACGAATCGTCTCGCACGCAAACTCGACGACTTCCAGCCTCCCGAACAAGCCGGTTTCCGAAAAGGCTTTAGTACCATAGACCACATACACACCCTTTGGCAAATTGTACAGAAGACAGAAGAGTACAATCTGCCACTTTGCCTTGCGTATGTGGACTATGAGAAAGCCTTTGATTCCGTCGAAATTTTGGCGGTGCTACAGTCCCTTCAGCGGTGCCAAGTTGACTGTCGGTATATCGAAGTGCTGAAGTGTTTGTACAGTAGGGCTACGATGGCTATCCGAGTACAGAATCAGAGTACGAAACCTATCCAGCTGCAGAGAGGTGTAAGACAGGGTGACGTTATATCCCTGAAACTCTTCACCGCTGCATTGGAAGACGTTTTCAAGCTACTGGACCGTAAATAATACGGTATTAACATCAATGGCGAGTACAACACTCACCTTAGATTTGCCGACGATATAGTCCTTATGGCAGAATCGCTGGAGGACCTAAATACTATGCTCAATGACCTCAATAGTGCCTCCCAACGGGTATGTCTTAAGATGAACATGGACAAAACAAAGATCATGTTTAATGTCCATGTCACACCTATGCCGGTAGTTATTGGGAGCACTAAGATCGAAGTTGTTGACGAGTATGTTTACCTGGGACCAATAGTCCAACTAGGTAAGTCCAACTTCAACCGAGAGGTCAATCGACGGATTCATCTCGGTTGGGCAGCGTTCGGGAAATTACGGCACATCTTCTCGTCAGGTAGACCTCAAAACTTGAAAACGAAACTGTACAACCAGTGCGTGTTGCCAGTGATGACCTATGGAACTGAGACGTGGTCTTTCACTGCTGGCCGGATGAGGAAGGTCAAGGTCGCTCAGCGAGCTATGGAGAGGGCTATGCTCGGAGTTTCTCTGCGTGATAAACTTAGAAATGAAGATATCCGCAGTAGAACCAGAGCGACCGACATAGCTCAACGGATTAGTAAGCTGAAGTGGCAATGGGCCGGCCATATAGCTCGAAAAACCGACAACCGATGGGGAAAAAAGGTTATCGAGTGGCAGCCTCGTACCAGCGAACGAAGTGGAGGGCGTCCCCCCAATAGATGGAGTAACGACCTGGTAAGACATGCAGGAAGTCGATGGATGCAGGTGGCTCAGGACCGTGCTTTGTGGCATACCTTGGGGGAGGCCTATGTTCAGCAGTGGACTTGTGAAGGGCTGTAATGATGATGAATGATGAATTAGTCCGAACAATTCCTCAGAGCACTCCCCGTGATAGATGCGATAGAATAGACGATTTGAGCCGCTCTGCGCTGGATGCGGTCAAGTGGAAGGAGCTGGCACTGGGGAGCCCCTGCCCAGAGATGAGAACATTATTCCATGTGGGGCCGAACCTGCGCCTTGTAAAGTTGCAAGCGGTGTGCCGGCATAAAAGACTGTCCCGCTCTGCTGAGCACGCCAAGCTTTTTAGAGGCCAATTTGGCCTTCTCTTCCAAGTGACCACGAAACTGCACATCACTCGATATGTCGACACCGAGTATTCCGATACTGGCTGAGGCAACAGGGGGAGTGCCTTGAAACTGAGGAGATACGACGAAGGGGTTCTTTTTAGCGGTAAACGTGCAAACTTGTGTCTTCTGGGGATTGAACTGGACTAGATTTAGTCGCCCCCAATCTGAGACTGTTCAATAAAGTCTCAACTTCAGACGCAAGTTTGTTCCGGTACTCGGCGACATTGTCGCGAGAAATATTGACACGGCCGGTGTATAAAGCATCACCAGTGCTGTCGTCTGCATGGCTATGAATGTTACCGGTTTGCAACATATCATTGATATGCAGAAGAAACAGCGTTGGTGATAGCACGCAGCCTTGTGGAACACCAGCGTTAATGGGTTTGTAATCGGAGCATGCACCGTCTACTACGACCTTGATGCTCCGATCTGCAAGAAAGCTGGTGATCCAATTGCACAATTTCTCGGGAAGCCCATAGGAAGGGAGCTTCGAAAGAAGCGCGGATTTCCTAATTTAGAAGTCTATCCCGCATAGAAATTCCGAGCGTAGCCCTCTTTATAGATCGCTTTGCTATTTAAATTACATGAAGTCGCTTTTCTATAAAAAATCCTGATAACACTATTGGTCACACTGTTTATAGGAAATAGACCCATACCAAACGATATTTAAATAGTGAATCGCACCATCATCCATCACAGTTAGCTACCATGGGAAAATCTTTGTTTCAGAGAGCACGAGGGATCTGTGACAGAAAATATCTGGCCGCCGAGCTTCAGCACGTCGAGCAAGTATTGCAAGACAACAAGCTTCGGGTCCCGCGCCTACGTCACAGTAACCGAGTGAAGCCGGCCACAGTCGAGCGTGTGCCTGCTGTACTACCCTATGTCAGAGGAGTCACAGACAAGGTTGGCTACATTTTGAAGCGAGCTTCTATTAAAACATACTTTAAGCCGCCGAAGAAGATTAGTCAATTTTTACCATTCGTCAAGTGTAATATCCCTCTACAAGATGCAGGAGTGTACAAGCTTGATTGTGAATGTGGTCTCTTACATAGGACAAACAAAAGATCCACTAAAACCGCGTGAAATAACATATAGCTGACGTGAGGCACAGACGCTCTGGGAAGTCTGCAGTCTGTGAACATGTACAAGATCGTCCCCGCCATTACATCAGATTTGATAGACCACAAATCCTCGCATAAAACACCGATTCCTACCAAGGATGATACGCGAGGCTATTGAAATTAAAAAACATCCTAATTTCAATAGAGAAGATGGATGGGTGCTGCCATCTGCTTGGGATCCTATAATTAACAAAATTAAATCCAATCCCAAGTATACCACTGCAAGACTTCAAGATACTGTAAGCTCATTCTGCGTAGATCGAACCAAAAATTAATATTAAAAAACTGAAGGTAGCCGGGCTAACTATGACATCGGGACGTCAAACATCTCAGTCCCCCCCGTGACCATGGGTTGCTGTAAAGCACCCGAAACGTCAGGAATCAAAATAGTAAAATTAAACGCGATAAAATCCTTAAAAATAGTTTTATTAAAACGACTTGGTAAACATTCATATGTGGGTATTGTGAAAGTGAAACTACAATATCAGAGAAAAATACAATAAAATTGGTAACTATCTTCTCTCGTATATGTAAACTCGTTAAAAATAAATTTTATTTTAGTTCATTCATATATTCAAAGCGTATTAAAAGTCCACTGGGAGCCAATCTATTGGAAAGGCTTATCTGAACTTGGCTCCCCCATAGATTGTCGATATTCGCAATAGTTGCCCCCTTAGCGGGCGGGTTGTTTATTATTTTGTGTTGTTATCAGGAAAATTCTGTACACTATTGCTTATCTTTTAAAATATTATTATAATAGATTGAAGTTCTTCTATTGACAGAGTAATTTCATTGTTATTAAAAAATATTGTGAAAAACATTAGCGTCATTTTAACAGTTGGTACTTTACGTTCAGAAGCGAGAATTCATGATTTAATTCAGTATCACTTTACATCGTATCGCGTCCCTATTTACCAACATTAGGGAGAAAATTGTTTACCTCATTCCATTAAATAAACGTTTAGAACTTATCAAACAGAATATTTATGTAGAATTATATAGTAGAAATTTATAAAGAAAGCGTGCAGTGAAATAATTGAATCACTTTTCAGCCAAAATCAACGTATTTCATAGTGTTTATCATTATCATCATCAGCTAAGGGAACCAATAATTAGCCTTAGCTTTGGGGCTGTTCTACTTAAATATGGATATCCAAATAATTTCTTCTTCCAAATATACCATAGCTCCAACTGCTTTACTCATACCGCAGCTACCATATAGCTTCATCAGTGACATACTTTTGCCCACGGACACCTGCAACCAACTTCAAATTAAAAGAGATACAGATTAATTGTCATGTATGAGAACCAAGATGGAATGACTCACAGTCTGTAATTATACTAACTTACTTTACCGGATTATTTGGCCGCTGACATTTTTAAGAAGGTGGTATATACCCAGAAAGACTTACCGTCTTGTAAACCATCAACTGTTGGATTCAACTTTTAGCATTAGATTTGGGGATATTCCACTTAAATATATGGATATCTTAATCATGTTTTCTATTAAATATAATTTACCCTTTAATTTATTTATCTTTTGATTTACGCATTTCATTAGTTCCATCTTGCCGTGTTTTATTTCAATTTATTGTGATTCTGAGCCACTGAATCGGAAGCTGGAAGGCCATTCATCCATTACAGCCTATAAAAGTCCACTGCTGATCATAGGCCTCCCCCATAGATTGCCTGAAATCCCCCCTGATTTTGCCATAGTTGATACGCTTAGTGAGTGGATTGTAAACGATAGCTTTTTTTATTATTTTGAGTTGTTTTCAGGGAGATGCTGCCACCCATTACCTGTTTCAATTTCCCCCTGTCGCCTCTTATGAAACCCACGGGTTGACAGGGAAAGGAACGAAGGTATATAATAGGTGGTATCGCTCTTTTTCTGCCTAATATTCTGTATTCCGGTTTGAATGGCAAGACTGCAGGTATAATTATACATTGTAAGGCATTCCATTTCAATCCAAAGGGGTGAAAAATACATCGGTGGCCTTTTTCTTTTGTTTAAATTTCTTCAAGGGCCACAGGAGCCGTTTATCATGGGATTGTTTCTATAATATCGTAAAAACGTCTTTTTTACAAAACTAAAAAACCAACGAACCTTCTGTCCACCTGATAGTTACCTGCACCCAAATTCAAACAAAGAAGGCTGCAGATGCAGTGTCACCTAAGAGGGCTAAGATGAAATGCCTGACATTATGTGATTATATTGGCTCTCTATACCCTTCAGACCGGAACTATGCTATGCTATTTTGCGTCAGAAATAGGTAAATAATAGTAGATTTTTAAACTAAATAAAGAAAAAAATAAAGAAATTAGAAGTGGCCATTGTAGTCCATATCTTTAACACGTATTTATCTAAACAAAAATATGAGCTTTCTGATGGTGACCCATTTTAATCTAACATTTGAGTATATTATGTACTTAACGTGGTTCAAATAGCCGCACACCTTTTCCGATAATTCAATCGTTGCCCAAGAGGCCCTTTACAGATTAATGTACTACTACGCTATGGTTCGCAAAGTATGCTACAAATTAATACGAGCTCTTCACGCGATGGGCCATATCGATTAGCAGCGCCGACATATGACGTCATATTTAGACATGGGAAGGCGTGATTGGCGATGGAAGTATTAAAAAATAGTGATATAGATAAGTTATCAACATAGCCTGTAATGTAATTATACATGCTTTGAAGCATTGGCTTTTTTAACTTTGACATTTCATATAAAATACTAGAAGATGGACTGCTGCCTCACGACACTAAGAATTGATTCAACTGTCGTGAGACAGCAGTGATTCAAACTTTTGGAATTGGATCACGCAATGGCCGCTCGCCTGTCATAGCCTCGGTAGGTGTACTCACGTCATAGCTCGCGAGACGTGTTATTTGACGTGGATTTTTGCTCGTGCATATTATGATTATTTTCTTGGTTACTTTTCTGATTTATAGAGAATAATGAGGGCGAAGGCGAAATATTTCTGGCAGTTGATAAATTTTCGAAACAAGAATGAAGTTGGTCTTCTAAGGCATTAAAAGTAATATCATAGTTGGCAAAGAAATCTAGTGATTCATACAAATAAATGAAGTTAAACATTTAGAACTTCTTTGTTTATGTACTTCGCTCTATTAATGCCATTTTAAATTAACTTAGACAAGGTTTCATCCCATTTAGATCGAACTAGGCTTATAGACGGAAGTACCTACCTTGACGGATTCCACGTCGGTAAAGCTGCCATACCACAGAATAAATAATAATACTACGTACAGAAGTTGCACTCCTTTGATGTTGACTGCTTGCCGACCTTTTAGTAGCCTACATAGTTATTAGTAATCAGATAAATCACGCACGCAAGCTAAATAAAACTTTATCGCTGCGCGCGAGTGTCCGAATTACTTTGCATCTTTTCCCCTTCCTAGGTCACGACGGACTTTCCGTGGTTACTAATGGCTGTTAATAAAGAATAACAAAATACATTGTAAAATGGAAAGTTACGTAGGTAAAGTACCTATTCTGACTATAATGGACCATATTTCCGCTACTATGTGAGTTCTGTGATGCCCAACGCATGCAGCTTGCAAGGCCATTCGTCGGGAATCGCGATTCTTGGCTCGTAAGAAATAGATAGGTAGTGTTAACAACAAATAAAACCGAAATACGATTCCTAACAGAAATGTGATCGTATTCTACTTAGTTAAAATTTTCTAAAAAAAGTTTTAATTTCAGTATTTTGTGTTATTATAAATTAAAATATTTTAATTACAAAAGACAAGTATAGGTATGTAAGTAGGTACTTGGATAGTGAAGTAAATTTCAACTAAGTTTTGTAATAAAATACTTTGGTATTACTTCTGCAGTTAAATTATTACTTAATTCTTTTTTCGCTATAAGTACCTATCTAACAAAAAAAAAATAAGTTCACCTTTCATTATTCTTCGATAACTTAAAAAATTATATATCTGAATCCTTTTAATTCCTCATTAAGCATCCATACCCGCAACAATTATAGTAGGAACGACGTTTTGCCATTATAATTTATGAAATAGATAGGTAATATACATACATATTATTCTTAATTACATTAAAACTTTTTCAACTATTTTATCCTACAATTTAATATACTAAACACTAAACAAAAACTATTTTGATGTCTATGTCAACAAGTATTTACAAAAAACTATTTACGTAAACAGCGTTTTCAATCACCTAGAACGCACTAGCCCCGACTGCGTTCTGCCCCGGGGGCGCCTCGCGATTGTAGGTAATTATTTCACGCAAGTAGCAAGAGTGACAGAGGCCTGGCCATACCTACTGGTATATAAATAAAAGCCTATTCGTCTATACCCTGCGAGATTGATAGAAGTATTTATTAGGTTTTGACCTATTTATTGTTATGTGGTAATATATAAAACAACGAGGTGGGCGGTAACTATTTGCTTCTTTCCAAATAAGGAATGGTGAAGGTCCTTGTGTATAAAGAACAACGCTAAACAAAATAACTATCACGTAGTAAAACGTGACGAGCATTGTACAAAGTTACTTAAGAACTCTCTTTTCTGCTGAAAATGGTGTTAAGAGTTTGTTTTGTTTATCCGTAGTAAAAATAAACCTTCATAGAAATTTTTTTCATTTAAAATTTTGACAGCACAGGTCTAATATTTTTAGATCCTTTTTTATGGTACAGCCCTCCCGGTAGAGAGTAATTGTCTTCTGTGATATATATATATATATATATATATATATATATATATATATATATATATATATATATATATATGACTTGATTTTTCATTTATGGGTCGTATAGTTGGCTATTATTTTATGTGTATTATTTTCTTAAGTCGCCATGTAGTGCCGCGTTAGATGAGGACTAAGATGGAATGCCTCATTTTCAGTGGGTGACTTAGAGTTTCGACACCAAATTCCTCAATAAATGCTTTTGTTCTAAAAGAGGTATGTGAAGAGGCGTTATCGTGATGCAAGATGATTCCCCGAAGCCCGGTCTTTGGTCTTCTCTACCGCACAGCTTGAAAAGCTTTGGGTAATGCAACTGTAGTATACCATCAGAGTTGACTGACCTACAATTTTCCAGCATTGACGTCGACAAATGTCCGCTCGGCGAAAAAAAACTAGCCACCATTTTTTGCCGACGTTGCGAGGTCTTTGCAGTTTTGTCGGTAACTGTCCTTCTGAGTAGACCCATACCGATGATTGCCTTTTATTTTCCGGATCATATCGATAGATCCATGTCTCGTCACCAGTAACGATTTCTGAAACACGCCTAGATGTCCCGTTTTCAAAACATAGACGCATTTCATGGCACCAATCCACACGAGTCTGTTTTTCGCTTTCGGAGAGCAAACGAGGGATCCATCGACAACAAAGCTTCCTCACTCCAAGATGTTGATGTAGGATGGTATGAATGCTCCCCGAACTAATGCCTACAATATTTTCGATGTCTGTATATGTGATTCGTGGGTCTTCTTGCACCAACATTTCAGTAATCCATACATTTTCTGCCGTTACTGCTGTTTGCGGGGCCCCGGTTCTTTGGTCATCTTTAAGATTAATTTTACCCCTTTTGAATTCAGCAAACCACCTAAAAATTGTTGCGCGTGATGGAGTCCCCTAATGCTGATTGTAACCGTTGTAAACTTAATTGTTCGGTTGAACCAAATTTAAAATCATAATATATCATAGCGCGCAAATGTTCACGGTTAAGATCCATCGTTTTAAATGAAAAGCGCGGGAAGCGTTGCAGGAAAATAATAGAACTTTGTTTTTTTTTTTAATATTGAGCAATTGGATTATGGAGTTCTATTTTTAAATAAATTTGCTTTTTAGAAACATATAACAAAATTTAAAAATGGAACGCACCCGGCGTTCCATTTTTAAATTTTGAGCATCTCAAAACTTAAGCTGCTATTTTACGTTGGTATTCTGTGAGAGCGTGGTCCTTATTAATGCTGCTATGTTTCGTATGGTTAGTGTAGAGAACCGGAGACCCATTTTACAGGAAACGAGGCATTCCATCTTAGTCCTCATAGACAGCAACAGCAATGCACAGGGCATTATGATTCTTTATTGAGGTTATATGTAGATGACTATTGGCCACAGCATCCACTTACCATTAGGTAGATTGTGTGCTTGTTTGCCACCTTTATTAAATAAAAAAAAATTAAACTGCGTAAGCTAACCCGCCCGCGTGACTAATACCTATATGTATATAAATAAAAAAGAGGTGATCTATCGGGGAGCCCTATGTTCAACAGTGACTTTTAATAGGTTGTGACGGTAATTTTAGAAATATCTTAAAGACGACAGGTAAAGCTGTCTAATTTTATTCGATATCAACGTAATAATACGTTACGGTTTCTTTACTCATGTGTTAATAATCTCCGTTAAACGTGCGACGATCGAGTCAGCGAGATAAGACTTGGAACGACGCTGTAAAATGCAAGGATCATCTATATTTCTGAATCTACGAGAAAATATAGCTGTGTAATGGAATTTGTTCAAACTTGTTAAATATTCCTTTTTCGTCCCTATTAAATTGTTGATGTTTTCGTTTTGTGTCATTACACAAAAAATTTTTCAAAATTGAAATCACCACATATTGTTTACAATACGGATAAATAAGAGGTAAGTGTTGTACCAACTACCATCCTCGATATACTCCTAGAAAAATGGAGCCCCACATCCTAGTATCAACCTTAATGAAATATGTTATAAGCCTATAATATAAAAAGACCGGCTAAAAGCTTAGGAAAACTAAAGTGATAAACGAACTTACAGTCCAT
Organism: Parnassius orleans; assembly: GCA_029286625.1. Classification (NCBI taxonomy): domain Eukaryota; kingdom Metazoa; phylum Arthropoda; class Insecta; order Lepidoptera; family Papilionidae; genus Parnassius; species Parnassius orleans. The sequence goes on along the minus strand of JAGSMP010000345.1, from coordinate 341,787 downwards.
CTAATGGTAAATGGTTTCAGCAGTCCATGGAAACCCGCAATTAACTTTAACAAAGAAGGCTATAGATGCGTTGTTATTTTTTATTAAGATGGAATGCCTCACAGTTTGCAAGTATACTGTCTTTTAATACCTTCAAAACGGAACACGGCAACAGTACAAGCACTGCTTTTTGGCGGCAGGTATAGGTAAGAGTGTAGTATACCTATGCAAACGGGCATCTAGACAGAAAAGGAGCCCTACCACCTAGCTTAATTTATCTAATTATTAATTCATAGTTTAATAATTGCTGAAGATTTAAAAGATTAGTTTAAATAAGACCTCAGTGGAGGGAGTATGTTGGAGCGTTTGGTGTAGCGGCGTGTTTCCCATATAATTCGAGCAGCCGCCACTCAGGACATCGTAATATATCACCGCGTGTTTATGACACAACGTTGCGCTCCGCCAAAGTGAGAGTAGCCTTACCCTTAGGGCTGAGAAAAGAGTGTGTGACAGGGCGTGCGGCGTAGTAGTAGCGTGCTTAAATCTTGTGCGGGCACCTCACATATCACTGTAACACATTGCTGAACCATAGAACAATTTACCCGGAATGCTGAACTCCTCACTTCGCTATATGCTCACCACACAGTTTCTACACTAAATCCATGTAAATATCACATTAAAATTTTCCACTTATCATCATCGCCACAGGCTATCAAAAGTTCACTGCTGAACATCGGCCTCTCCATCAATTGACTCGTATTGGGGGCATTACGAAGAGGGATATTTGCCATAGTTGCCAAGCTTGGCAGGCGAGTTGGAGGCAGGTGGTGCTGTAGCCTATCTCCTGTTTCATTATGGACCTGATCGGGGATGTAAAATGGTAAGCTGCAGTCCTACACGTTATCACCATGGGGCTAATAATTGTGCGCAATTATGAACCCAGAATAATGAGAGCATTCGTTAAGACATTAAAGGAGCATTACCCGGATAATTTAAGTTGGTATTCTGTGAAGGGCATTGTCTATCACCGGTCGAGCCGACTTGTTTGGAGTTTCACCATAATATCGCTGTAATGTGGTACGTACACGTACAACGTCAAAAAACTTAACTACTTTTTTAGAAATATCGACTATTCATCTCGTAAAATGTAATGAACTGTATAAATCTGGCTTTCCAACAAGTTAACTGCAAGGAAACCGACGTATGAATGGTATCAAAATGAAAAGATAAGCTATCTTTGGTTTAGTATTAATATGTTTGTCCAAGGCAGGTATCTTGTACTGGCAATAAGCCAATATTGAAAGCTAGTATTCTAGAGCTCTAAAAAGCTCTCTTATAAAACGCAATGATAACTGTGATTGATATTCTCTTGCTTCTGTTTAAAATTGTTCTGTTGTGATATAATAAAACAAATTGTAAACAGAATCTTTAGTAATTTTCTCATTCAGTATATTGTCATTGATATATTTTATGCTTTTTGCCAATTTAGCTAAAGTAACAACTTTATAAAAAGACGCTTGAAGGCAACTAGACCACCATCACAATGTTGCTCCTATATCATTGTTTTGACAATGATTTGAAGTGGATTTTGATGCGTAAAATGGTGCGATTATGTGCATTAAATATATGTACATATGAACTATTACAGCAAAAATGGTAAAACAAGTGCTATGATGGCGATATAAATCTGAAGTTATTTTGTCCGCTTAGGTGTATTGGGAACTATTGTCGTCGCCTGTCTGTCGGCCGTTATAGAATAGAATAAGGGTAACAAACGATCACACAGTACACCTGATGGTAAGTGGATGCTGTGGCACATAGATGTCTACATATATCCTCGATTAGGAATCAAAATACAGATACGTTGTCACCCCTGAGGACTAAGATGGAATGCCTCGTTTTTATTAAAAAGAGGCTGGCTGTAAGCTGTCGTCAAAATCTCCCAAAACTTCGCAGTGCAAAGTATTATGAAGGATAATCAAATATTTGACACTGGCAAAGTAGTAATCGCAATAGTAGGTACGAGAAAACTAAAGAAAAAAAATCTTTAAAAAACTTAAAGATCTAAAAAGAAAAAAAAAACATAATTACATCAGAAGTTGGTGCTAAGACATAGTTTATAGAAGTATTAAATAATTATTTGATGTTGGCTTTCAATTTCTATTAAAATCAAAGTGTTTGATCCTATTGAGTGGATTAAGGTATCACTACCTCAAAATTATCTAAATAGTTTTGTTTCTTTAAATTTATATGTGACCAGTCCTAAGTAAAACCTGTGTAATAAAAACGTCATTATATCAGTACACAAAAAAGAACATTTAGTAAACTGAGAACCTCCGTTATTATGTCGGTAATTATTTTACTGTATGGTAAAATTTCAAAGCTATTTTATATTTTGCGTCAAATAATCAATCTTTTAAAGTCCACCGGTGTACATAGGCTCTTCAAAGAAAGCGTTTACTGTCAAGTATAACTTGGCAGGATTACACATACTCACCACGCTGGGTGTGTGGGCTGGTGACCACAGACCCGATACCTTCATACTGGTAATGCTGTTCTCCAGCAGCAGTCTGTGCAATAGGGGACAGCATTTCAGTTAACCCAAGTCATGTATAACGTCCATGTCACACCTAGGCTATGAAGTGAAGTGCAGACTCCTACTTGATAGAGTAACGACATGGTAAGGGTGCAGTTGGCTCAGGACCATGATTTGTGTCATTCCTGAAAGGAGACTTATGTTCACCAATGAACTTATGGTGCGTACTGTAATATTATTAGCGTTTCTGCACGAAATTGTGCTCGAGGCAATTTTATAGCTTTAAGTTATATAAATGGAAAGAACTTGTTGCTTCTTTCAATTTACTTAATCTCTTGGTTAATACAAAACAAGCTTCATAGTGCGATTAAGCTTGTTGTATTATTAAATACGTTATTTCAGTCAAAAGTGAATTATTAGTAATTTCTATACATTTTGTTTATTACGAGAATTAACTTCATCATCATCATCATCATCAGCCTGCAGCAGTCCACTGCTGGATATAGGCCTCTCCCAAGGGGCGCCACTTAGCCCGATCTTTTGTTTCAAGCATCCAGTTACTGCCAGCCACCTTGCGTAGATCTTCGCTCAGCAAAATAAAAAAGCAATGCTAAAACGGGAAGCCAAGCATTAAGATATAATATCCAGTATATATTAGCCTACTATACTACTATATTCAAAAACTGAAGGTAGCCGGGCTAACTATGACATTGGGACGTCAAACACCTCAGTCCCCCCCGTGACCATGGGTGCTGTAAAGCACCGAAATGTCGGGAATTAAAATAATAAATTAAACGCGATAAAATCCGTAAAAATAATTTTATTCAATGTGTAGTGTTCGCGTAAATATAAGAAATCAACATGACTGCTTTCTGAAACAAAGCTATGTTGGACGTAAATAATGATGAAAAATATATACTTAGATGTTTTATTATTTGCAATTTTAATATATAGATTTTATTACAAATATATATAACGTATATATTACGAGGATATCTATACGTAACATATATTTGTAATAAAATCTTAAAAAATGTAATAATATGCTGTTGCGCATCACCGTAACAGCATATTCACGATCTGCGGTTGCGGTAACATGTGAAAATACCATAAAAAAATTATTGGTAAATCCAATTGTGCATGCCCTAAGCGCATTAAAAAAATTACGTATAACATGATTATACGTATTTTTTTTAAAGAAGTGTAAATACACACAAGTTTTCACTAATAGGCTTATTATAATACTTCCAATTTTCCAATAATTTTATGTCAAACTTCAATTTTAAAAAAAGTTTGGAAAATCCAAAATTCATAATGCTCATATGATCATCATATCATCATTCAGGTCACTCTATAAAGTCCAAGACATATTTACTCGTAAGTATATTTATATATACATCCTACTTACTTTTAGTACTATTATTTATTCTGTGTTTTAAAATATTGTAATAAAAATCTGTGATTATAATAATAATCAAGTATGTATCAAATTTGGTTTTTCCAATATTTTGTAATTGTACAGCGATCTTTTTGAGCACGAGCCGCGCTGCAAACAACCGATACAGTATCCACTCACGACGACGGCTGAGGCCGAAGTGAGTGAGGCAGTCTATTTAGTAAAATAAATTATTACAAGGCTGCTCAAAATACCGAAAATTTCGGGATTTCTAAGCCGAAAAAATTTTATTATAACTAAAAAAAAAACAAAATTAAACTGCCATTTACATTCCATAGCTTCTCACATGATAGATGAAGAGATTAAAAAATAGATTGAGTTAAAAAAATTATAAGTTCAAAAATCATTTAACTTTCTGAAAACGTGCTTTTTATATCATTTATATGTACAATATGATTGTTAGATACGATTTCATGCGACAAAACGTTGGAATCTTATTTTTAGGCCCTAGTAGAACATCCTACGTGCTTCGCGCTTAAGGCATTCAATAGTAAAAAAATGCGGTTTCCTACTCGCCTGCCAAATTTCCATTGCAAATATCCCCCGTTTTAGGTAATTTTTGGGGAGACCATTGTTCAGTAATGGATTTTTGATATGCAGTAATGAGAATATTGAAGTGGATCGATAGCAAATCAAGAAATCGTGCTGGTAACAAAAAAAAAATATTGCGCCACAAAGTGAAAAATACAAAAAATGATCGTTAGATTTTTCAACGCGCGAGACATCTTAAACGTATGTATGTGCACACAAGCGGAGAGTGGGCAACTGCCTTAGAATATTATTAAAAATATATACAAGTCTACTTACACATAATTTATAAAATAACCGTTACTATACTATACAAAACAAACCTTACAAAATTTTACAAGATACAAAATATTACAAAAATAATAAAATATTAATATATACATAAAAAAAACAATGCGTCGCCAACAGGCCCCACCCCAGTGTCGCCTCAGCGACACTCATCTTCTATGGGTATTCTGGCGACGCGTGTCGCTGGACGAACAAATGTCCCGGACGGAGTCTTTATTTGAATCACCCTAGTACTACCGTCTTTGCCAGGAAAAACCCTGACTCTGACGAGGCCGCACCGTTGATGCGGTGGAGGTTAGGCCGCGGGGGGAGAGGAGTTTTGGTATTGCGAGGCACTGCTCTCCCTGCCTTCTGCGGCCGAAACTTGGTTGACGGCGGAGTCAGAGACCAGATCTGCCGGTGGGGTTGGGAAAGCGGGTGCTACCGAGTGCTCGATTTTCCTGGCCCCATCGCCTCCGCGTATCGGACTCGGGGGGGCCCGTTACGCAGGTGGAGTTGGAGGCCGTGGGGGAAGGCGTGCCTCGTGTTTCTGGTGCGCCTTGTCTGATTAGGAGGGTGGGGAGGAGAAGGAGGATGGAGGGAGGACCCATGGAAGGGCTGCTATGCCAGCACTGGTGGGGCCGCGGTTGTGTGCGAAAGCGTTCCCGTGGCCCTGCCAATATACTGCGAAGGTGGAACACTATGGGGTTTTAGTCGGTGCAAGTCAGACGTAACCCGTCCTTGCCTCCGCGAGGCGGGTATGCGTAGGCATTTCCCCATGTAAAAAAAGACTAGATCTCCTATTTGTAAAGGCCTTTGCTCGTGATTCCATTTACGTCTTGGTAAACTCCTTGGCCCATCGTTCTCAAAACTTGTCCACCAGGCGTTGTGCGATACGCCACGTTTCCTGTTGTAGATGTCTGAATCTTCATAAAACCCAATCGTGGGCAAATTGGAGGACGTTCCCAGCAGGAAATGGTTGGGAGTTAAGCTCTCATTACTTCCTGGCTCCACGGAGATATGAGTGAGCGGTCGACTGTTGACTCAGTTTTCGACTTCAGCCAAAAAGGTTATAAGGACCTCTTCTCGAGGTGCACATTCATTTAGCACAACCTTTAGCGTATTTTTTACAGTCCGTATAAGGCGCTCCCAAGCCTCACCCCAGTGTGGACTGGCAGGTGGAATAAATGTCCATTCTGTGCTGAACTTTAATCCTTTATCCTTCAAGGCAACCTCATCTAGTTCGTTAATGGATTTTAAGATCTCCGTGTTTGCCACCTCTGAGGTTAGTACCATTGTCAGAGAAAATACGTTTGGGCCAACCTCTACGCGCGACCATCCTTTTTAATGCCATTATAAGAGAATCCGTAGTCAACGAATTGACCACCTCTATGTGAACAACACGCACGGTGAGGCAAGTAAAAAGTACTTAGTACCTCTTTTCTCTTCTTCGTCCGATAGTCACATCAAGTGGGCCAAACAGATCAACGCCACAATTTGTAAATGGTCGTTGATGGTGGTCCAATCTGGGCTGAGGTCTGTCCCCCATTCGTGGTGGTTCTGGCTTAGCCTTTTGCATACGAAAGAACATACAGCTGGACGCGACGGTACGTACAGTGGGTCGTAGCTTCAATATCCAATATTTTTGTTTTAGCTCGTTTACCACCATCTCATTTAATCCGTGCGCTGCCTTTTCGTGGTAATGCTTAACAATTAGTCGCGATATGGAATGCCGTCCGTTTAATATGATAGGCTTTTTGATCTCCAGAGATAAATCAGCAACAGCATCGATACGACCACTGACTCGCAAAATTCCATAATCGTCAAGATATGGAGCTAAGATGTATAGCCTACTGATTCGTTCTAACGGTTTTCTATTCTTAATTGCAGCTACCTACTCCGGAAAAGACTGCAGCTGAGCGTATCTGAGCAGAAGTCGCTCAGCTTCCTCCATATCGGTACAATTGATCTGACAGTTACCTGTAAATTTTCTGCATCTTTTTATAAATATTAATAATTAGAAGAAAGACTCGAAGAAGAAGAAAACCTAGATTTATCTGGCACGGGTAAGTCTACTACAGAATGTTCCTGTATTGTACTCACATACTCCAACTGCAAGCTGCATACATCGGGAGTAAAAGATTCCACGGGCTACAAATTTTCAGAACTTTGCAGAACTTTTGGGCCGTTGAGCCACTTTGTAGTACTTGAATTGCAATTAACTGCTTCCCTGGTGGCAACATCAGCGATATTTAACTTCGTAGGAATGTATCTCTATTCATTTATTTTCGTAGGCTCGTCAATTACTCCTAAACGGTTAGCTACGAATGTCTTATAATTTTTATTATTGTTCCTTATCCATTGTAAGAGAGTGCTAGAATCACTCCAGAATATTTTCCTCTGAGGCTTGATTCTATGTTCGGTAATTATTGTACGCGATAAACGAGCAGCAAGTAGTGCGGCTTGAAGTTCAAGGCGCGAAATCGTAACGAACTTCACCGGCGCCACATGACAGCGGCTAGCTATAAACGATACATATTTTGTTATTATGCACTCAACGCCAGTACGCTACCGCGCTACCGATGTCTGCCCGTTGCGCCCACGACTCGCATGTATCTGCTACCGATCCTCTTGTCGTCTCGCTTCCACTAGCGGCTGCTTGGTAGTATCTCGGTAATGCAAATTATTTATCCATTTTAGTTGTTTCATCCGTTCACACTATTTTTGTACATAGCATCTGACACTATTTCGTCCCATCCAATGTTAGACTTTCAAGTTTCCTGTAAGATTATTTTTCCTTTTATAGTGAATGGAGATAAAATTCCATACACGTCAAATATTGACAAAATGATTTTGAGCATCTCCCGCTTAGTAGGCCGCGTTTAACAACTGTTAATGTTCTCAGGGATGCGCTTGAACGAGACATCAAACCATAACGTGTCGTTATCTGGATACCAAATCAATCCAAGTGTCCTCTCACCCTCTTCGTGCTGACCGATTTTAAACCTTACGGCCGCTGTACCGAGATACTCTTTTGGTACGCTGTTTAAGACCTCTAAGTTGTTGCTTGTCCAGTTTCGGATAAAACCTCCTAGTTTATGAATGAAAGAATCATCTTGCACTAATTTCATTGCGATATGTTCATCCTCCATACTATCTATATAGTCATTTTGTTGTTTACAAATCGCATCCACAGTTGACGGCAACGATGACTCGTAACACATTGCAATTTTATTCTTTACAAATTGTGCAATAAAGGGTGAACAGTTTTCACCGAATATTAAAGATGACATTTCGTATGTTTTGATTGGATCGTTTGGGTTGTCTCTCCAAAGAAAACGAAGTGCGTTTCTGTCTTCGGGACGAACTTTTATTCATAGAAATATGTCTTTTATGTCTCCCGTTAATGCCACCTTATATTCCCGGAAGCGGAACATGATCCCGAGTAATAACATTAATATATCTGGACCTTTAAGTACTTTAAGCACAGAAGCGTCGAAGAACAAACGAAGCTTTTTCTTATTAGGGTTGTTGACTCCGAAATGAGGCAGATAGCAGATCTTGGGGCTATTTTGAGCAGCTGCTGATACTACCTCAGCATATCCATTATTCAACAAGTGAGCTACCCTGTCCCTATACCTTTCCCCGTAATCGCTATTTAATTTAATTTTCCTTTCGACATCACGTAACCACACCATGACGTTGGAGAAGGGTTCAGGCATTTTACTGTTTTCATTGATCCAAGGTAAGCCAACTTGCCATATGTCTTCAACCAGGGTCGCTGTCCGTTTCAGATGTGACCACGCTTGGACATCCGCTTTATTTTTTCATGGCCGTACTGACACCCCTAACAAATCTAAGTTAAAGGATCGACGTACCTCATTATGGAGTACAGCCAACATACGCTGTTCCACCTGAGCCGCTTCCAAGACCTCGCCAAGATGTAAATTAATGTGACCGGTCATCTCTGAAGCAAAATGAGCAGGTACACGTCCGTGCACACACCAACCGAGCGGATTGAGGGTCGCATATGGTTCGCTAGCCTTACCTACAATTACATTTAAAGGCAATAATAAGTACAATTATCCTAGCCTATCAACAATTCAGGTGCAGAAGAAACATTACAAAGCTCATCTTTAACATTGCAAAGGTGCTTAAATTGATTACAATTAATTACAGATTTTTTTTTATATTTAGGCAAATTAAGTTTATCTACACTACATGCAATTAGAGTATACACATCGCCATTGCAATTAGGTATCTTAAAGTTCATTACAGTCGATTCAAACACAACTCGCTAGAATTGAACACGCCACTCACGCGCATCGTTTGGCGGTGGCCGCTGAGACCAACGCGCTTAGCGAGCGCGCTGCTTATTAACGATATCGTCGAACCGTCGACCAACACCGCACTTGCACTAATTATTCCGTTCGGACCGTGAATTTTTACAGGGACTACTTTTAACCCTTAATTAGGCGCATAAGTTTAAGACAATTTAAAATTAAAAAAAAAATGTGGTAGAATGTTTGGAGTGCAATCGTACTCTTTCTAGCTTCCTAACTCCCCACGGGGTACGCAAATTAGTCGCAGCCAGAACATCAACGTGTACGCACAGTCTCTACACTCTTGGGTGCTGACCCCATGCGACCACTTACGTAACATTTTTTGGCGGAGGTAAGTTTAAATTTTTGTGTTTTTACTTAGTTTCTATGCGTATATTGTTATTTCTTTTTATTAGTATTTGTGTATTGTTATAGTGCATGTAGAAAGGTCATTAGAATATAGAGAACTTAAATGGAAAGCTTTATTCCCATTTCTTATGAAGGATGTTATTATGATGTATAAAGTCACATGAAAAGGCTTTTAGAATAGAATAGAATCACTTTTATTCAATATAGTACTACTACCGCCGGTTCGGATAAAACCTCTGTCCTGGGAAGAACCAGCAAGAAACCCAGCGGGACTTTTCTTTTAAATAAGGTTAATTTACAATAGATTACTTAATACAAACTATAAATTGTACCGAGACTAATTTTGTAGTTAAGAATAATAATTAATTCATTTGCACGAATTAATTATCCAACGAGTCAAGGATAAGCTAGTAACGGAATACGATAAGCGCACCGTTCCACGCCAGAGCCAAGACTGCCTTCACGGTTTTTTTTGAAACGCCACCCGTGGGACGGGCTCTGACCTGAATGGCCTCTTCGCCGCATCGGAGACGTTCTCCCTTAGGGAAGGGGGCGTGGGGCACAACCGTCCGGGGACGGAAGCGTGGGTCAACCAACACAGCCGCAAAGGGTGGCGGTGCTGGAGTGAAGGTGTGGGAGTCGCATGAGCGAGAATGCACTCACCGTACGGGGACGGCGAGCACGGTCTGCTAACGCAACCGCACGGGGGCGGTGGCGCTAGCGGAGGCGGGAAGGTAGAGGAAGGCACTCACCGTACGGGGACGGTGAGCGCGGGCACCTAACACCACCGCACGGGGGCGGCGACGCTGGCGGAGACGGGAGGGCACTCACCGTACGGGGACGGTGAGCTCATCAGCTAGCACAACCACACGGGGTGGCGGCGTTAGCTGGGGCGGGAGGGCACTCACCGTACGGGGACGGTGAGCGTGGACAGCTAACAAAACCGCACGGGGGCGGCGGCACTAGCTGGGGCGGGAGGGCACTCACCGTACGGGGACGGTGAGCGTGGTCAGCTAACACAACCGCACGGGGGCGGCGGCGCTAGCTGAGGCGGGACGGGACGGGACTGACGTTTTCAATTCCTTGACTGAACTGACTGAGGGAGAATACCCGTACGGGGACGGGTGCTCGATCAGCGAGCGGACTCCGCTAGCGCATGACCACACGGGGAGACGGCGCAAGCGGAATGAAGGCCTTCCGTGGCCGCTCCATCCGTTTTATACAAGCAAGTAGATAGACACGGGTGCCACCGCAGGTGCAATGGCGCAGGTGTGCGGTGTACGTTTTGTTTACAAGAATTCTGTCTAGCAACAATGGTGCCACCGCACGTGCAATGGCGCAGGCACCGTCATGCATATTCAGTTTACTTATTTTTGTCTTTATTTTTATTGATTTTCTTTTTTTCATTTTGCAGTTTTGAGATGACTCGCGTATGAGTTATACTGCAATGGCTGGCGGATGTGTCCGATGATGAGTAAAATGTTGCTGGTTCTACTAATGCTATCACTAATTCTGAATACTGATAAGATTAACACACCAATAAGACAGATTTTTTGAAGAAATTAGCGGTTGCACTTATAGAAATTTTTGCTAGTTCAATAGTGTGCAGTCCCTACTTCAACAAAAAATCGGCAAATGCAATAAGTGTTGTAAATTTACTTGACAACAACACTTTAGGGTATACTGCATCGGATGATGAATAGAAGAATCTGCTGATGTATCGGATTAATTTTTTTTTTTAATTTTGATCTCGGCTACGCCAAAAATTTGTAGTTTAAAGAGCGATTAGAAGTTTTGTTATTTTTTTAATTGTTTAAAGTCAAAGTTATGTTTTAGTTTCTTAAAATTAATTATAATAAAGATTTTTAATATTTTTGATAATACATACTTATTTTATTTATTTCTAACACTCTTTTTTAATTATATATTTGGGGTCACTAGAGACCCTATGCGACTAGTTGTGTGATTTTCTTCATGCGCCTAATTAAGGGTTAATAACGCTTTACAATTTGTGATATTATTTGTAATCGTTTCGGATTGGCTTAAGTTACCAGACATTGGCACTAAGTTAAGATTTTCACAGTAACTTACAGTTTGTTCCTTGTTTACCGGATAGTGTAACAACCGATGATGTGCTTGTCCGCAGTTGTCCGTCAAACACCGGCGCCGTGCACGTATCCCTATCGCGGCGCGATACTAAACACTTGTAGCAGATACTGTAACGTTTTACATACCGCCATCTGTGTGCCTAGTTTTTTTACGTGTTCGATCCCGAAAAAGTTAACTACGATTTGTATGGAATAAAAACAGCGCCAACTAGTGACAATAATCGGAAACCCAATTCATGAGTGCGAGTTTATTGCGTAGTGATATCGACCATCGAGCATTGACTCGCTTTCGATAGTGAGAATGTTAACGCTCGTGATTGGTTGTTTCAAGTACTCTCAAGTATTTTACGAGTGCGAGCGGCAATTTCGATCGTTCAAGACGTAACAAACTTTATTCTGACGCTATCGAAAAAGTTCTCACATAGATTTTTACAGTGAGAAAGTATAGTGAGAACAATTGTTGAAGGTTTAATTTTATTTCGTTTTGTGTGAACGATATTTAATTATGGCAGGACGTTTTTTTTTGGCATAGAGGATGCTTGCAGCCGCTAAGGTACAAGATGACCGCAATTATAACGCCAATGTTGAAACAAGAGCTCGTGCATCTTTCAACCCCTTGTTACACCTCACGGGGAGGCAATATAAAGATAGATATCGCTTTTTCAAGAAAGTATTCAAGTTTTTGTGTAAAGAGCTAAGGAGTTTGACAAATCTTAGGTTCTCTAAATGCGTTTCCTTGGAACATAAAGTATATATCGATTATTAATTATTCACATTTTTGCAACTCAAGTTTAAAACAAGTGCAAATTAAATATAACTTTGTCCTCTTTCTAATTGCATGTGCTCACTGCTCTATTCTTTTTTGCAACTGGATCCTACTAAAGGCCAGTTGGGGTTGCAAAGCACACGTCTCAAAAATGTGCAGTGTGTACATAGAAGAAGTTACCCGGGCGCTGACACACAAAAATATAATAAATAAATACATTCGGTTCCTGATACTCCAGCTGCTAGACAAGCAGTTAGTCAACGGTAATAAATATATGCTTATTTTTAAACAACCTTGAGCAAATTATTCATGAAATTCGGTAAATATTTATTTTAAAATACAGTTTTTACAGAAAATATGGAATCCCTTGAGTGGTTGGTTGTATTGATGGAAGTCATTTTAAAATAGTTGTCCCACTAAAAGAAGAGGAACATTGGTATTATAGTCGTAAGCACTACCATTCGCTTAATGTTCAAATGGTAAATCTTAAGTTTTTTTTTAATTATATTATTCATTGGTTAAAAAGGGGCAGAAAATAAACAAAATGTCTTCTTCTTTTCAGGTATGTAATGATGAATATAGAATTTTAATTGTGAATTCCATGTTTGGAGATACAAATCATAATTAAGTATTTTTAAGTAAAACATTACTAAATAATTTCTATCTATATTATTGACAATAACATGTATATTTTAACTCTAGGAGATTCTGGATATCCACAACGCCCATGGCAGTGACACCATTTTAGACGCTGAGTCCAATAATTATAATGAAAAATACATGAGAGCTCGAGTTGTCATTGAAAACACATTTTCAAGGCTGAAAAATCGATGGCGATGTCTGCACAAAGATAGAGTTTTGCATTACAAGCCTGTAAAATGTGCACACATTATTTTAGCATGCTCTGTGTTACATAATATAATTATTAATTTTGGTGTTGAGGACACAGAGGAAAATATAGGTAGGTAGGTATATATTTTAAATTGAATTACTATAATATATTAAGCTAACTTATAAATAGTAAACTTATTAATTATGAATTATTTTTAGGTCTGCAATTTGAAAGGACAATGGTATCTGACCAAATAAGCTACACAGAAAGAGGAGAAGCTACCTCTGATTTAATTAGAGGTAGAATATTAAGAGATCAATTAGCAAGAAGGTTACTATAGGGATTAAATAAATAAATTTGAATAAGCTTAAACATTTCTTTTATTTATAATCAGCCTTAAATTTTATCACAAATTTAATTAAATAATTAATAGTAACATAGTATAGGTAACAAGAATATTAATAGTAATATAGTAAAAAATATGTATATTAATTGACTAATCTTTACAATACTTATTAACTATTTTATCTAAAATATCTAAAGCTCTTAATCCTAATGCTTGCCACTCTCTCTGAGACTGAACTTCCAACTCCCTGATTCTATTTTGCTCCCTTCTCATGTCCATGAAGTCTTGGTGTTGCTGAATTTTTAAGTTTCTCCAGTATTCTTCGGCTTGGAGAAACTGTTGTGCTGCCTGCTCTGTGTGTGCTGGCCTCACTCGTCTTCGAGTTAATCCTCGAGTTCGAATTGGTCTTGCACGGCGAGGTGTAGTTTGCCCGGACAAAGCAGGCCCTGGTTGACTTTCTTGGACTTGAGATGAGAGCATGCCCGTATCTGTAATAATTTCTATAATGTTAATATGTTATGAAATTTATTTAAAATTATCACCTTCATGAATAATTAAAGTTCTATCTTATTTTCCATTTGTACCTCCGCAAATTGAATAAGCGGAGATGCCACAGTATTTGTGGGGGCAACATGAGGTTGTGTCGATGGCCCTGGGTCGTTCCAAGATTAAGAACCTAAAATATGAAAAATATAAATGAAAGTTTCAACAAAATCAATATAGTAGTTGTGTACAAGAAACAAAAAGACAGACAAGTTGGCTTTTAAATTTATAAAATTAATTAATTTTTATGTAAAAGTAAGATTTATTCATAATTAACCGATTGACTATACATTGAGCTCATGATATTTTATTACTTTTAATTTATTCGGAGAAAGTAAGACACACACACACACACACACACACACACACACACACACACACACACACACACACACACACACACACACACACACACACACACACACACACACACACACACACACCCACACACACCCACACGCACCCACACCCACACCCACACACACACACACACACACACACGCACACGCACAGGCACACGCACACGCGCACGCACACGCACACGCACAGGCACACACGCACACGCGCACGCGCACGCACACGCGCACGCACACGCACACGCACACGCACACGCACACACGCACAGGCACACGCCTGAGCAGGCTGTGAAGTACCTAAAACAATATGTACTGTTAATAATTTGTTAATGATATGCTACTTACATTCTACTGATTGATGTGGTTGTGGAGTTGGTATGCCTTGTTCAAGATTCACTATTGGATTAGCCTGAACGTAAGTCCCCTGAAAGAAAATACAATCATAGCAGGTGGTTTAATTTAAGTTAAAGTTGTAACCTGTGACAACCCAGCCTCTTCAACTGCCAAGCCCGTAGCTACTTGTACACCAATCAGATTTAGGACTCTTTGTTCCAAATCTGTCAATTTGATATGTGTAGCAGGCCCACCACCAGTACCTCTAGCTGCTTTATGCAGACGAGCAGCCTTTTTTTAAATATTATTTTTATAATCACTCCAAACCTTAAAGCGAGCAGAGAAGCAAATGTTTCATAAAATTAGAGAACCACAACCCAGTTTAATCCAAAATAGGTAAAGATAAATAACCATTTAGACGTACCTTCTTCCATTTCTCAGTACTTTTTGTATCACCACTACCATCACTATTCAATAATTGAGCTAATTCCTCCCAGTTTTTTATACAGGCCATCCTACCTCTTGCATTATATGATGGATTGCTGAGATCTCCATGCCTAAAACCAAGACATTATAGTCCGTGAAACCTAGTTACAACATATACAACATATTATGTTCTGTTCCCTAAACACTAAATAAATTAAATTCAACTTACTGCTCCATAAATGTCAGCATCAAATCGAATTAGGACGAACCAGTCTTCATGTTTTTTTTACTTATAATTATAATTTAATATTTTCAATTAACAAAGAAATCGTAACTACACAACAAACACAAACTGTCAAAGTATAAACTAATAAAGATAAACATCAAAGATGCTATAATAACCACAACTTTGATAGACAGCTTCAAGTAAATATGTCATCCTAAACTTGGTTAGTTTATTTCACGACGCTAACGTCAAAGACTTAGAATATACTGGCGTAAGTATATTCTAAGTCTATGGCTAACGTGTTCTGTTAATTTATGCGGAGATTTTTTGCAGTATTGACACTTCACAGCGATTTTATTCTGTTCACTATTCACTAACACCAAAGAAAATATACTCTACGCGAACTAACACTGTATCATGCGAAAGTTCAGAATTTTTAAATTTATTTATGTTGTGAACACTGCTGATTAACTGCACCGAAGATGTAGACATTTTTACGGCTTCTTCATTTAAAAACTTGACAGAATATCCAGTTTCGCCTTGACGCCACCGGCAGTAAATGCATAACTATAGTCTGCCCATTTAGAAATAAGTACTGTAGGTAACTTACTTAATATTATTGTGGTGACGCTTGTATCTTGAAGATATTCGTGTCTGTTTAATGCGCGTACAGCCGCGACGTAATTTTTTACTTTAATAGAAAATGGCACAATATCTTTATGGTAATCAGGTGATATGGGCTTTAGTTTCCTTATATGATTCTGGTAATGATGTCTGAATTACCAAACTGCAACTCTAAAGTTGACATCACTATAACAGGTGATGAAGTTGTGATAAGAAGAGCCGTAATTGCTTCTTTTGCCTGTCCACGAATACATTTTAGTTGACGCCATAAATTTTCTTTGGGGCTGAAGTTACCTACTTGTGTGGATTCTTCGTATGCCAGCTTGAATTGTAACCAGTCCATAGGGTCACCACTAAACATTGATAAATCTTGCGGTGTGGATATAGGGCTTAATAAATTTGCATTATTCTGTTGAGATGTTGAGGCAGCGGCTAAATTCTTGAGTGCGCTGGCCACCATTTGTACTGTACCATTATTGTTACCGGCGGCGGCGTCACCTGCTGCCGGCACACTTGTCCCACCCTTTGTAAATCCATTCTCGGGGGCAGGATGTTCAGGCTGTTGACTGCACTCCAACTACTTCTCAACTTCCTCGTTGGTGTGCAACCTCGATGATCGTGAACTGTGTTCCAAATCACCTAGATCAGCCTCAAGCTTTTTATCAATAAGCTCCATTTGTATACGGGATTTTGCTTCCGCTGTTTCTATCCCTAATTTTTTTCTCCGAGCACATACTGAAGATGATGTTGAATGTTTGGACTTCAACGATGCCAAAGGTTTAACTGGCAAACTCTTTGGCTTGGCGTCACTTTCTATATCAAGTTTGTTTTCAGCCTCATATGGGTGTTGCGGAGCCGTTGACTGTCCCTAGTCTTGTGTGCCTTGCAACTCCTTCCTTCTCGTAGCACGTGTTTTCGTCATTGTTCGCGGTGGAGTGGTGAACATTCCAATTTATAATCTGGCCGAAGTGACCACTGAAGTGGATCGATACCGTTAGGTTTTTCAAAGCGCGAGACAACTTAAACGTACGAGTATGTATGTGCACACAAGCGGAGATTGGAACTGCCCCGCCAAGATTACTGACTGGGGGTTGCTCATTGGTACACATAATTTATAAAATAACCGTTACCATACTATACAAAACAAACCTTAACCTAAGATACAAAATATTACAAAAATAATGAAATAATACATTTAAAAAAAACAATCCGTCACTAACAAATATGATAGAATCCTTAACGATGATATCCGCAGGTGAGCCAGAGTAAACGTGATCCTGTGGGTGATTAGTAAACTGATGTGAAAATAAGTCGGCGTTACAACCCGACGAACCAACTACCGATGATGAAGAAAGGTTCTAGATTGATTTCCAACCTCTAGATGGAGTGGTCATCTGGTAAGACATGCTGGAAGTCGATGGATGCAGGTGGCTCAGGGCGGTTTTGTGGTATTCCATAGGGGAGGCCTATATTCGGCAGTGCTTTTAAAGGACTGTAATGATGATGATAATAATTTTAAAGTATTGAACAAGACTTGAAAGACGTAAAGTATGGTGCCCATTAATTTGAAGAAAATATGGTTGAAAGGAGTCAGTCGTTTTTGGGCCCACTAGAAATTTTAACGACCCTTAATGGTATTACATACAAAAAAAGTTACCAATTTATTATAATAAATGGCCTATACATTTTATGAATATCTAAACGGAATCAAGAAATCAAAAAAAATGAGTGGTTTTGATATTCCGTGTTCTGGTTAATGTAACATGGGGAAAAATGCGTGTAATGAATCATTTTGCAGTTTCTATTAAAAGAAAAATGTATTTTTACCAAGATAACTTATTATATACATATTATATTTGTACTTATTTGTATATTATATATTTATTACTAAAAGGATACCACTGAAATTTTATCCTATTTCTAAAAGTGTTAGCTTATATCATATAACATGGTTCAAAGACACCGTGGAACGAAACGCTATTTTGTCATTGACTTCCGTGCTGGGTAAAAACCGACGGCCATATTATCATAATATAAGCATCATATCTATGTCTGTGCCGGCCGGGTATTACTTTACGGCATTGACATTCGTCAGGCTGCTGTTTTTTGTACTTACTTACTTATCTGGAAGATCAGCATACACTGAAAACAATTAAATAATATTTGTGGATTTCAACGCACTGTGCGAAGACAATAACTAGCCGAGACAGGAGCAGATGTGCGCCAACTTTTATATTTGTGGATTTCTCAAGAGGTGAGTATCTTATCTTATGGAATGCAAAGAATTCAACTGTACAAAACCTACAATTGATTTAAAGTTTCAAACTTTTATGTGAAATATATCTTATTTTTGTCACTGTCGAAGTTCTAGTCCAAAAATATTATACTACGGAAACGAAAACTACTAAGTTTCGTTTATAATATATTACATTTTATTTTATTTTTACTGAATATTGAGATATGGTACGATTTTTTAGAAATAAAAATAAACGACCCACACCCACAGACACTTAACGATCTATACATGTTTTAGTACTTAATTATTTTAAGTTTGTAAAAATACTAATAAATATCCCTTCATATTACTAACAAATTCATATGTCAATGTCTAATCAATGCAACAAGTGTTGGATTATATTATACAGGTTAGCCAAATATTCCACATTATGTATTTAATTCGCCAATGACATTAGAAAATGAAAACTGACGAGTTTAATTAAAAGTATATGTGGGTGTATAATACAAGTTTACTTTTGGTCCTAGAATTTTGGAAAATCTATAATTTATGTTGAATTACCTAAAACATAAGACAAACACAATTCTTATTAGTATGTTAAAATTGTCAAAGTATTGAAGTGTTATGTTATTGGTAAAATCTAATTTAATTAATAGAGAAAATAAAATCACACAAAATATACACAAATCTATGTTAAAAGTGTCTGTCAGAGTAACTATATCCACAACCGTTACATCCTATCAAAAGCCCATTGCTGAACATAGACCTTCCTCAGATTTCCTCAAGGAGGATACTTGCTATAGTTGCCATGCTTAGTAGACGAGTCAGCAACCACAGTTTTTTATTGGTAGTTGTTAATAGGAAGACGTTGTTAAATTCAGAAGGAATGTACACATTCCTTCTGAATTTAATATTATAGATATAGATAACATAAAAATAAATGGATGTTATTAGGGAATACATATTAGTGTTAATATTTAATTAAATACATCTACTATTTATGTTTATTATATTTAAACTCCATCAGGAAGCAAGAATTTTGTTTACATTATTTTTATGTTATTTTGTTGATTGTAGGTAATGTACATTCTTTTGAATTTAATATTTTTTACTTCTTTATTTTTATTTGCATTCCCAATTTTTCAGTTACATCTACTTGATGCAGTTTGTTGTAACTGCCTAAGAATATTGCAAGAATATATTGAAACTGCTCATTCCATTAGAAGATTTGTATTCCATGTGGATCTTAAATTTTAAGAGCTCATTTTAAGAACTCAGCAGAAAGAGATATTATTTTGCAGTGGATACCATCACACCAGGTACTTACTTTACTTTAACAGCCTGTAAGTGATCCCCTGCCTGAAATAGGCTTGCCCGGCGGAGTTGGCATAATCGCTTTGGCACAAAGATTGATGTTTGTAGTATCATACACCTCGCACTACAAACAATTTGGCTATTCACCACCAGGTTATCTTTAACTTTACAGCCTATCAAAAGTCTACTGCTGAACATAGACCTCCCCCACAGATTGCCTTATAGGGGAGATATTCGATAACCACAGTTTTTTTTTCTTTAGTTGCTACTTCTTCCTTACCTTACCCCATATTTGTCTACCTTTGTACTTAATACACAAGTAATATTTTTTACCTTAAATGAAATTAGTTTATTATTTTTAATGTTAAGGAATTTATGGATGATAATAACCCCTGGGAATGAGGTGATCGCTACCATGCTGTTTCTAAATGTTTTCAAAACAATTGTATAAAAATTATATTGTAAATGTGCTTTTTAAAAAAGTCTCGCTGGGTTTCTTGCTGATTCTTCCCAGGACAGAGGTTTTTTGCGAACCAGTGGTAAAAGTAAAAATGACTTTTAATAAGTATTATGTATTGTAATCTATATTGAATAAAATGATTCTATTCTATTCTGTGGCTAGTTATAAGCGTGCTGCTTCTACTTCCCGACACTGTATTTTTAAGTTATGTAATCATTTATCTAGATTCTTAATACCTAAACTAAAAGAACTACTAACCTAAAGAGATTGCTGATTGATAACTCATTTTATGTGCCACTGTGTGCTCGTATTTGTGAATACCACTTAAATGAACCTCACAATGATTGGAATAATTTATACACAAGTAGTAATGATGCATATTTATATGGTAATATAAATATGCATCATTATAGTAGTTTTGCCACAGTTGCTACGCTTGTGGCAACCAAAGCTTTGTGGTATTCTATAGGAGATGTTGCTGCTCATCTCCTGGTATCTTTATTTTACTCTGTTACGACTTTACGACACCATACGGGACGAAACGCGATGGCAGTTGACGGAAGGGCTATACAATATTTTACATTATATATTTAATTTAGGAAGACCTATGTTCAGCAGCGAATTGTTGTAATGATGACGAATAATAATCAATAAAACTTGTAATTATTGTTGCTTACTTGACCTGTTTCTACTATGTGCCTTATTATAAATAAAGCGCCTAATTTATAAATAAACGCCGAGCAAGTTGAATAGATGCTCTGGTACCTTTTCGTATCTCTTTCAATTGACAATTTCCTTTTGTTTTTTATAGAACAAGTGTGACAAACGAGCGCACGGTCCACCTGATGGTAAGTAGATGCTGTGGCTCATAGACATCTACATTTATCCTCGTTTAAGAATCAAAATGCAGATGCATTGTCACCCTGAGGACTAAGATGGAGTGCTTCGTTTCCAGTAAAAGGACTCCGGTTCTCTACACTCACCATACGAAACACAGGAGCATTAAGCTACTATTTTACGCTGGTAGCGTTTTCCGTGAGCGTGTCCTACCCGGTCAAGCCGTATCCGTACACAACTAGTTTAAAACTTCTTCATCATTACAGCCTATAGGCCTCCCCCAAGGAATTATACAAAGCACGGTCCTGAGCCACCTGCATCCATAGACTTTTTGAATATCTTACCAGGTCGTCACTCCAACTAGAGGCTAGCCGTCCCACACTGAGCTTACCGGTACGAGACTGCTACTCGAGAATTTTACATTTTAGCTTTAATTGCAGTTGGATGTAAACATGCTAATCAATGAACACATATTAAAAGAATGTCCTGGCATTGCACCTCGCGGCCTGTGATACTTATAATAGACTGCTTTAAGAATATGATGATTTTACAATAATAAACAATAAAAATGCAGTGACAATACAGTGTTTCTTTTATCCTAACACAAATAGTTCAAAACACCTAACATGCTATTTATTTTCGTGGTTAATATCGTAAAATCGGATATGTTACTATCCAGTCATTTTGGTTTTAATGGTGCTTGGAATGTAAACATGTTATTCAATCAATACAAATTAATAACAATGTCCTGACACTGCACCTGGTGGCATGTGTCACTTTTAATACTGCTTTAAGAATGTGATGATTTTACAATAACAAATACAGTGACAATATAGAGTTTTTTTATCCTTACGACCAGTTCAAAACATCTTACGTGCTATTTATTTTCTCAATCGCTGTAGAGGTAAAACTCGCTAAACACCCCTTAATAGTTCACTGTTGGACGCACACATGCACCTAAAACCGTGTTACTGGTTGCAAATGATATTAGATAAATAAGTACATGTGTGCTTGTTTCAATATTCATTAACTTTTTTCAGGTGGGTTGCTTAGAATAAATGTGTATGTCTTGTAGGCTGAAATCTTGCAGAGCTGCTCGTAAGCAGAGACAAAAAAGTATATGGATATTGACGACAACAGTCTTATATCACATAAAATATCCTTATGATTCCTAACAATTTCATAAATGGACATGTTATTATAAAGTTATTTTGAAAAAATCTTTTGGAATGATAATGACTGACAATAATAAATACAATTAAATTATACACGTGTTTTGTAATCCTTACATAACTAGTTTAAAACATCTCACTTCATATTTATCAACATAAATAAACATGATATTACCTAGTCATTTTGGCTTTAATGGTGTTTGGGGTATAATAACTAATCAGTTAATATATTTTAAAGCAAAGTTTACACACTGCACCTTTACTAACCAACAAAGATATATCAAAATAAAGTCTTAACACCGCGCCACTATTAATAGACTACTTTTGAAATGATTACAGTAATAAATACAGTGGTATTTTACTTTGTGTTTTTATCCTTTTACAACCAGATTAAAACATCTTTCTTACTATATAGCATGTAAAGGTAATATTATTAATGAACATATTATCTTTTATTCATTTTGGCTTTAATCATATTTATTTAATTACTGTAATGGTGTTTGTGATGTATATTCACTAATCAATCAATACATGTAAAAAATAGCCTCCACACCATGTTTCTTGGTCAGTGTACTATTTTTTGCCGGAACTACTAAAAGGATTTTCCATCAGTCTAAAAGTACCTATAAATGTTAAATGTACCTGCAACTTTGTTTTATGCTATTAATTATTTAGCTGTCCTATTCTATTCTATATACACTATTCTAACTCACAATACTAATAGAAAACAACTTTTAGTTTCGGCTCAGAAGGGCTAGAACCCAGAGCCGTAAAGCCAGGTTAAAAAAATAGCGTTTAATTTCTTTTTAGGTTATTGTGATATTCATATTTTAATTTCTCTGAATTCCCTTTAGGTGCGATAAAACTAATATTAATTTTGCAATCTATAGATTATAAGGAATAAATCGACATACATTTCATTATGTATCCCTAAAATTTGTAGTGGGCCCATTCTCCATACAAAAAGAAATTGTCTCCTTTCAAAATCATAAATTAAATATAGGAAAATGTAGTATTCTGCTCGTTTAAAATTTGATTGAAATAATTTATTACGAATTTTTTATGAAAGAATGGGGGTGACAAACGAGCACACAGCCACCATGATGGCAAGTGGATGCTGTGGCCCATAGACATCTATCTTTACCTTCAATTAAGAATCAAAATGCAGATGCGTTGTCAACCCTGAGGACTACGATGGAATGCCTCGTTTCCGCTAAAAAAGATCTCCGGTTATCTTTACCAACCATACGAAAGACAGCAGCATTAAGCTGCTATTTTACGCTGGTATTCTGTGAGAGCATGGTCATTCCCCGGTCGGAGCGACCCATTCGTGCTACAACTATACTATTAATATAGCTGCAGCGTGGCTCTACCACGTAAAATTATTACATAATATCATGTAATATTATTTTTCAAATAATACATACATATATTATGTTTATAATGTTAAATAATATTAACGTTTTAATTCACAAAGTTAATGTTTTAAAAACGCGCAGAACTCCTCTCGAACCTTTAAAATTACCTAATTACTAAATTTGTATGATTCATTCATTCCTAACATCCTATGTAAGTCCATAGGTGAACATAGGCCTCCCCTAAAGATTGCCTCATTCGAGTCGGCAGCCGCAGTTTTTTATTATTTGAGTTGTTACTAGGAAGATGCTGCTACCCATTTCCTGTTTCAGTTTCCCTATGCCGCCTCTTACGACACCCACGGGACTATTTGGGTTAGTTGATATTGTTACACCACCACTACACGGTTAATTTGTATAATATAGTTTCGTAACTTTTACCGGCAGGGTTAGCCAAGTAGATAGGTCTACCAGTGTGTGGTATATGATAGGTCTGTGGAGCGTTTAGCCTCTGAGCTACCACGACTCTATAATAAATTATTAATCATTGCAATCTGTTTGTGAATGAATGGAAAGTAATTTTGTCGGAACTTATAAAGCTTGCATATTAATTGTATGTTTTTTAATAGTTTGACTTGACTTCTCAATTTCAATTTGAAATAATTTTTTAATTTAATAATACTGATTTGAATACATTTTCTATATTAGTAACCGATGTGTTATTGAACTTAAATTAATTTTATTTTGTAGGTACTTAAATTAATTTTTTGTGAAAGTAATAAATTAAAATAAGTGTTGGTTTATCCGTGTTTATTTATTTATAGACGTAAATTAAAAAATAAAATTTAAAACGTAATACAGGTTGATAACATCGGAATATTACTATCGGAAGTTATCAAATGCGATTAAAGTACAACAAGTACATATATACCAGAACACGTAGGAACACTTACAGTTCCGAGCTAAGCATATTCAGTGTAACGCTTACGCAATGAGATCCAACACATGGATACAGTGTCAGAGAAATGAAGTCGGTCACCGAAATTCTCTGTTTCTCTTTACTTTCTTCTCTAAAACTTTACATCTACACCCCCACACAGGACACACCTCAAACCTGTATCGTAGAAGCATATTACATACATAAATTGCACATAGACAAACATCCAGACCCGGAACAAATAATTGTATACCAAATAAATACCGGAACAATTATTTGTATGTGCTACAAATTCCGAAACAATTACTTGCAGACAAAAAATATTTGTTTCTTATAGGATGCATCTGAATGGTAACCCCTGTTGTTTTGAGTATGTGGCAATTTATGCGCGCGGCATATGTTTAGCAGTTGACTTTTGGTAGACTGTATGGTAACCGAGTACTTGAAATAACATAATGTTAATATTTATACCGAATACTTCCAAACATTCTGTATCACACTTAATTAGAAATACGTATGAAACTTTAATCTACTCCGACCGAATTAGCGTTCCATAAAACGACGTTAAATTGACATAGATAAAAAATACGTTTCGTGCTTAAGATGCTGAAATACTACATGAGATTAACAAATATATTTATAATTACAATATAATAAACAAGTATATAATACGTAAAATGGAACAGCCTGACGGTGTAAAATAGTTATGCAGCAAATTGGACCAGTCCAAAATTCAACCCCTTCTGTCTTTGGGAATAACACGAATACCAGCGTAAAATAGTAGCTCTGCTAAAGTCATAGTATCGTACGATGAGTGTAGAGAATCAGAGACCGTTTTTACTGGAAACGAGGCATTCTAACTTATTCCTCAGGGGTGAAGACTCATCAACATTATAACACTTAATCAAGGATAGATGGAAGTATCTGAGGGTTAGAGCATCCTCTAACCATCAGGTGGATTGTGTACCTTACTCTTCTTTTATTATTTAAATAATTAATATTATTTAAAGAAGGAATAACTTCACGCAAACAAACACACAAGGGAAGGTGGTCATGGTAGATTAGACGTAGGTATACAATCATCATATTTTAGTGCTCAATCTGAATACATAGGATATAAAATCTGAGCACGTCTTCGTTCGTCTGATCGATACGGACATTGAGTAACAGTCTTGAATTCATAAGCAATCTGTTTTAACTAAAGCCTTAATAAGTGATTTTTTGTGAAATAGGCTTATAAAGACTTTGAGTGCATTTCCGGGAGGCGTTCTGTCCATACGAATGTATTTCCCTGTTTTCTCCCTGGATAATGAGGAAGTTTTTTTTTACGATATAAACTGTTTCTAACGCTGCCATGTTCCTTCCTATGTTTTTTATATTATTTTACATTAATAAAATATTTTATAAACTAGGAACCATCTTAAATGATTTAAACTGCTCAGGTATACTGCCGTTATAAGGCACTCGGAAAACATCTTTTCAGAAAATAAACATAAAAGAAAAATATACATAGGTACTTAGCCACAATACTTTTGTATTGTTGTTAATCATTAAATTAAAATCGGCTTAGTTTTAGATGAGAAAACAGGGGAATTTTGGGAACATGATTTTGTTAATTTTACATAGATATATTCATTCCAAGCAGTTGTTGTTTCTCTCTGTTGTCCAACTCGTTAGATTTACGCTTACTTACTTACGTGTACTAAGCTGTACGTGTACCTAAGCTGAATAGCCCTAGTACATAAAATTCAAACTTTTTTTAAATAAAATATAACATTATCTCAAAGTTTTTTAATTATTAAAATGAACTTTCACATAATACCATGTTTCTCACACATTTGTCGTATCAAAGTCACTGTGTTATTCAAAGTTGGAAATAGAGCGGAAAATTAAATGCGCTTCAATGAAAATACAACGCATATGAATGTTTCATGAAATAAAAGCGACTCATACAATTATTATAACGTAATATTTCGATTGTTCAACGGTTAATAGCAACGAACTGCTCTACCAATACATTATGTATCAATGTGGCGTAATAAATCCATTATTCTCATTCCTTTTGTTTGCTAATGCCTAAAATTTTAATTACATTGGACTATTATAACATAATTTGTTGAGGGATCAAAATGTCAAAGATTTATTTACAATATTAGAGTGACAATCTACCTAACAATCAAATAATGGTAAGTGGCCACTGCGGGTCATTGAAATTGAAATTTAAAACAAAGAAAAATACCAATTTTTTTTTTACCTACAAAGAATAAGGTGAAATTTTTAACACAAGAATTTATTTTGGCTCTGCTCTTTTCCAACTGGAACAGAGCATAGAACCACTACAGCTTGACGGTAGCAACAGAGTGTGGTACCAACCGAAATAGAATCCTAGCAGAAAAGTCACACTAACACCTAGATATTACTCACCACCTTCATCATTAACGTCAATACAGCCAATCAGTTAACCAGCTAAACACAGGCCTCCCCCAAAGAATGCCACAAAACACGGTCCTAAGCCTCTTGCAGAGTTATCGTGGTAGAGCCATGCTGCAGCTATATTATGGTTGTAGTATTAATGGGTCGGCTCGACTGGGGAAGGATCATGCTTTCACATAATACTAGCGTAAAATGGCAGATTAATGTTGCTATACGCTGGTATTCACTACACTCACCTACTGTCTGGCTCCACACTCACCATACGAAACATCGTATGGTGAGTGTAGAGAACTGGAGACCCTTTTTAATGGATACGAGGCATTCCATCTTAGTACTCAGGGGTGACAACGCATCTGCATTTTCTACCGACTTCAACAGGAGGAGGTACTCAATTCGACTGTATGTTTTTTATGTGTGTTACCTCATAACTTTTTACTGGGTGAACCGATTTCGATAATTCTTTTTTGTTGTCTGAAAGCTGATGACTCAAATTTGATCAAGGTCTGACCAATAGTTTTTGAGTTATTCTTAATAATTTACATTGAAATCGGTTGTACAAAATTTTTAATTTTAAATTATAATTCATGCATTTAAATGTAGATATTTATAGGCTACAGCATCCACTTACCATCCGGTGGACTGTGTGCTCGTTTGTAACCCATATTCTATAAAAAATCCAATTCCAGTAGAATGCGCCTTCTTATGGAACAGTACCGATATGTGGGACCTCATCGTTAGAAGTGGATGCTTGGATGTCCTCAAATATTTTATTTTTTCAATTTCGTAGACATGCAGTGTTTCTCACAGGGTTCTTAGTTTTAGTGTTGGTAAATCAGCACTTTAAACTGCTTACTGATAGGCAGGTATCAAACTTTGTTTGCTCGTGTACTTTTCACATTTTAAAGACGGATCCTTCTCTTAAGCCCAAGAAAAATTAATAATTTTATGGTAAAGATGGGGAGGGGGGGAGCAGGACCAATGCTACGCCACAGTTTATGTGTGGTTGTATAAATTAAAGTCTGTATCTCACCGCATCATACCCTCTCAACAACTGGATAAATGAAGATTCATTTATGCAGATGTTCTTTGGGTAGGTTAGGAAGAGCGAGTGTTTTTGCGTGTGCGTAAAATTGTACCGTTAAAATTTCTCCTATATAATTAAGAGTTACAGTCTAAATACACCTCCGTGGCGCAGTGCCTTAGCAATGAGTTGCGGCACTGAGGACTGCGGGTTCGAATCCCGCACGGAACAGGTGTTTGTATGACCTACAAATAATTGTTTCGAGTCTGGATGTTTGGTTTGTTTTTGTGAAATATATATATCTCGGAAATTTTGCAGGAGATCCCAATTTTGATCTCGGAAATACATCAGGATAGCATTAATTGTTAAAAATAATAAAAGTGTGAGAGCGGATGTTCAACTTGCTCTCTTGCTGACGCAATTAATCATTATCAGTAATAAGACAGCGTAATGCACTATACATTCAGCATAGAGAAATTACAGTTTGACCATACCGTAATACGTCCCCGCCTCAATCACACACCAGTGTAACGTGAGGTACGTAATTACATGATAACACCAAACTATACAAACCAACAGCAACACTATTTATCCCAGTGTAACACGGGGCAGCATCTTAGCAACACCATCCACCTTGCTCGTACCAGAAGAATTACTAAAATGAACAGAACCACAACACTATCTTGGCACTAGTAGAATGACCACACTCGTAGAATGACTTAAGCGGAATCTCTCTCGCACGGCGCCTACAGTGAACTTTATACTGCACAAACAAGTAGGGGTTCTCGATGTACCCTCAATTCCACCTCGATCCACCTGAATTTTATAGACGCTCTGACACGGCCATCCTGACGTACGACCGTCCTCGGGCGTGTATCTTCATGCATTCCTGTAACAAACACTATTAGTCACCAATTCGTCCGCTCGTCCAACCTGGCACGAATAGGTACACTGTCTGTGGAAATTTAGGGACTCACACACATTACGCAAGGAGATTACGTTAGACCTCATACAAACTAACACTAGCTAAGGCGTCCTTTCGACCAGCCATCATCTCCTATGATGAGTTGGACCAGATAACCTAGCCCACAACTAGTCATCATCTCATATAACAACGTGGACTGGACAAAACTGTCACTGAATACAAAGTAAAGTTATCCATGGCTGCCGGACGCGTGTGCTCACGCTTCGACACGGCCATCTTGATGTTTCACACGTCCTCATTTGGGGTAGTACTTGAAAAGTAGAAAAGTGTTGCCACAGTAAAAGTGCATTCGCTCGGTCAACCTGACCACAAATAAACGAACTGTAATTTTAAATTATTTGTTCAAGGCAATCTTAATTTTGTAGCAAAACAAAACCTCTCTAACAATATCAAAAGAACAATAGAGTACCAAATTAAATTCACACAAAGTAAATCAGTCGAATCCTGTCGAATAGCACTTTAGAAACAGTAAACCGTCATAGGCTCTACGAACCTGCGTTCGGTGCCTGATAGACCTCAAGAGCTTCCATCCAGCATCTGATAGATCTCAAAGCAACCTTAGTACGGCGTCTGATAGATAACAAGACCGCTTCCATCCAGCGTCCGATTGATCTCAAGACAACCTTCAGGCAACCTCCAACCGGCGCCTGATGACTACAGACAGCCTCCATCCGGCGTCTGACAGCTCAATATAACCTCTAACCGGTATCTGATAGCTCAAGATAACTTCCATCCGGCATCTGATAGCTAGCACAGTCATAACATTACGAGTCCAAATCGAACGAAACAAAAGGCAATACTGTTCGGCAGTTTTTTTCATTCATTACAGCCCTTCACAAGTCCACTGCTGAACATAGGCCTCCCCCACGGAATGCCACAAAGCACGGTCCCAAGCCACCTGCATCCATTGACTTCCTGCATGTCTTACCAAGTCGTCACTCCATCTAGTGGGGGGACGCCCTACACTTCGCCTGCCGGTACGAGGCTGCCACTTGAGAACCTTTCTTCCCCAACGGTTGTCGGTTCTTCGAGCTATATGGCCGGCCCATTGCCACTTCAGCTTACTAATCCTTTGGGCTATGTCGGTTACTCTGGTTATACTGCGGATATCCTCATTTCTAAGTTTATCACGCAGAGGCCTGAGCATAGCCCTCTCCATAGCTCGCTGAGCGACCTTGAGTTTCCTCATACGGCCAGTAGTGAAGGACCACGTCTCAGATCCATATGTCATCACTGGCAACACGCACTGGTTGTACAATTTAGTTTTGAGGTTCGGCAGTTACTTAAACATTTTACTGGTCAGAAACAATGTCATTGTCATCGATGACACAAGTACTGTCAGGCACCTGGGGCAACCTATCATGTGCGCACTACGAACTCTCAGGACGTAACGATCGACCTTCCAGGACTTCCGTGACTTTAAATTGACCTTTGTATTTGGGTCAAGCTTGGTTTAATTAAGTTCTTCGTTCTGCAAGAGAACGTTATCTTCAACACAGAATCGCTTTGCCTTGGCCTTGGTGCTGTTGAATCGGGATTTGTATTCAGAAGAGGCTCGTTCCATGTTCCGTACTGCTTCAACTCTGACATTGTCGAAATCGACGTCTGGTTCCTCATCGTCAGCCAATATTATCTGTATAGGTCTAGTAATTTTACCTGTGAAAAACTCCATTGGACTCGCCTTAAGAACGCGGTTCTGGGTGCAGTTAAGCTCGAACCGCACATCTGGTAGAGTGTCTTGCCATGAACGTTTGCTGGTCTCTGCGGTGGTAAGCATGTTCTTCAGAGAACTCATTACCCGCTCAACCTGGCCATTAGCTCATGAGCTACCTGTCACAATTAAGTGGAGCTTTATATTTACAGACTCGTAGTACTCTTTGAAGTCTCTGCTGGTGAAACAACAACATAGGTCCGCAATTACTTGATTTGGTGCGCCGAAGGACGAACGCAGTCCTCTATCAGGGCCTTGATGCTGCTACAGAAGTCAATGTGCAAGGTATGGCGAAGCAACGCTTACTTCGTGAATGCATCGATGACGACGAAGACGTATTCCTTCCTGTCATTCTTACCGTTGAGTTTCCCGGTTGCGTAAATGTGTTGTGTGTACCACGAGATCGCTATCTTCGGAATGGGATGTAATGTTACCTGAACTTTACCCGAGTGCGATTTTGAGACCTGGCATGCCATACAGATCAATTTAAGGGAGACTTTACTTATTATCACAAAATAAAATGTTCAAAAACCACACATTCTTAATCGCTCGTTACACAACAAAGGTAACACTTAATTCCACTTTTATGACCACTCATTTTTATGTTCAGTCATCTCCGTTACATTTCAACGACCACTAAACTAGACCCTTAGCAACACCACACGCGTACCGCACCCACTCTTTGAACTATGGCTACGGTATGGCTATTGACATAGTCAAAACACAAAATAAAATGAAGTAAGAAACTCTGCAATTTAACATGGTCATCAATCCCCCAATAGACTCAGGTTATTCAATTAAAATAAGCTTGGCTTTCAGGCATTTATCTCAACCAATTAAAAAGTTAACCACTTATTCCTATAAAATATTGTTTTTAAGGCAATCTTAAAGATTAATTTACTTTCCTCATGTATCAAATGGTAATCGGCAGCAGCGGCAAATAATGTGTCCGCGGTGTCATACGTTGATAGCATACTTCCATTTAAGATCGAGCGGCACTGCACCATGCCTTCTACTAAACCCTCAACATCAAATCCCAATTTTGTCGACTACGTAATATTCGGAGTAAACTGTAACACTTATCAACACATTAGAACACAAAAATACTACTTAGTGTTTTTAATTCATAGCACGTTAAAGTTAAACATTTTTTCGATACATCGCTTAAACATTTCGAACTTGACATGGGCTAATTTTAGCGCATGTAAATCACACCTCGTATGAGAAATCAAATTATAAGATAACTAAAGCAACTTAAATTTCCACTGAATGCAAACTATAACTCATCTAGAATGTCTCAAACATTACTTTCAACATTTGTTAACATATTTGGGTACGTTAAAAAATAAACAAAACGATTTAACTTTATACTGCACAAACAAGTGGGGGTTTCTCGTTGTACCCTCAATTCCACCTCGATCCACCTGTATTTTATAGACGCTCCGACATATATATGGTAATCGCCCCCACGATATAAGTGGAAATCCTAGAGAGGCGGTAACATTTCTTTTTAAAAACACTAAAAAGATATATGTACCACTGCTGACCATAGGCCTTCTCTCATTTTTGAGAAGGTTTTGGTCTGTAAATTTCACAGCTATTTATTGTTTTCGAAAGTATTCGTAAGTTGTTAACGTAGTCAAATATCACATTAGGGCTTTTAATAATTTATAAATCCTCTCAATTTGTAGAAAGTAAGAAGTAAAGTAACAGCCTATATACTTCCTACTGGGGCACAGGCCTTCTCTTATTTCTGAGAGGGTGTTTGAAGCAACAAGTTCGCCGCGCTGCTACAGTGCGTGTTGATGGACTTCAAGTGTCTTCGAAATGTTTTATTCATCAGACCTGCAAGTTTCTTCACGCTGTTTACCTCCGCTGTCAAGCATGAGGTAAAATCAGCACTTAAAATTACAATTAACGATTTGGATGGGGATCGAACCTGAGTTGCTCGCGTATTGTGATATTTACGGCGACTAAGCCCCTGGGTCACCACGTTTCTATTAATTTGTAATGTTGCATAAAACGCTATAATATATTATGCAGATAATCGCACATAACGATTTGTATACGTGAAGGTTTACACAAAAGCATTCGCCTTGTAGTCTCCCGGGATAACGAAACAAATCCAAACACGGGACATTTAGAAACGGCATTTGTTGTTTTACAACATGGAAAATTTTTTAACTACGTGAAAAGTTAGAAATTTTATAGCTCGAGGAGAAACAAAATACGTGGCGCTATGCTTACTATTATCAAAACCCATTTTTATGTTACTTGGTTGGTTCTAGTTTAATTCATATTATTCTTAACTCCACTCACTGTCCTGTACTATTATTTTCACTAATGATAGTTCAGAAGTTGCGGTGCACAAATAAAATTCAATTATTCATATATAAGAATGTATTATCATTTTCACAATAGTAGCTTTAGTAATTTCCTTAGTTAAACTAAATTACTAAAGCTACGTAAAACTTACTACCGGACTACCGAGATAACTACCGAGGTAACTACCGGACTAACTAGGTACCGAACTAACTACCGAGGAGGGCGCCTGACGGGGGGTGACTGACTCGCCTAGCGGCGGCTCGCTAAAAATGCTGATTCCGAACTGTACACATGACGTACAGTCGCCACCACACCCATGTTAAGACAATGTACTGAGGATTAGTAAAGTTATCTAAACATCAACCCTAATAAGGTAAAGGAAAATTAAGTATTAAACGTTTAAGAAAAAGTACAAATTGACTTCAAAATCTAAAGGGATAATTGAAATAGTTTCCTCTTATTAGCTTTTGAAGTCGGTGCTAAGACACAGTCGGTCTTTTTCAAAACGTGCTTTACGGATAGTCTCGGGTTCAAAGAAGAGTTTTTGTTACGAAAGGAGCCTCTTAGGTCGCAGCGCCACAGTCTTCACGAAGTTTGACATTTGCTGCAAATTTGATACTTTACATTTTAGTTCGTCCATGACATCACCAATACCTTTTCATGGAGTCCAATGCTGCTAGGTAACATTTCGTAGCACAAACCCATTTATTGCAGCAATTCTCCTTGCACTACTGGAATGGCGCTTTGTATTTGTTGCGCAGACACTATTTTATGATATGTCGGAATTTGGAGTTTCAATAACGGACCTATTACAACAACTTTCAAGTGGGAAGTTATATAAAATGAAATTTATGTTCATTAAAAAAAATTAAAAATTAATTTAATTTGTGTACGTTAATGATCAAAGTTCAATAGCAGTACAGAAAGTGCACCCGCATACAATATTTTCTGATATGTCGAAATTTGTAACAAATATCGGACCTGTTACAACAACTTGCAAATAGGAAATTACATAAAATGAAATTTATTTTGATAGCCAAAATTAAATATAAACTTATTTTGTATACTTCGACCAATCTTGGCGTAATGATAAGAAATAAAAGTCTCTCCGTACCCTGTTTGTAACTTAAACTTTTTAGACATTTGGCGAGATAAACGTATTTTCTCTGTTAAAGTGTTTCGTTTTAGGCCGTTTTAGCCCCTTTATTGACAAAGTTATCGTCCTTAACT
Organism: Parnassius orleans; assembly: GCA_029286625.1. Taxonomy (NCBI): domain Eukaryota; kingdom Metazoa; phylum Arthropoda; class Insecta; order Lepidoptera; family Papilionidae; genus Parnassius; species Parnassius orleans. The sequence goes on along the minus strand of JAGSMP010000345.1, from coordinate 307,754 downwards.
GCTTTTAGGGAAACTATTACACTCACAGTTATTTTTTTATTCCGTAAATAACTTGTTTCATGAATGGCAAGAACAAAATAATAAATGTTAACTGAACACTCATTTATTATATTTGTTTGTACAAATAATCTGTTTTTAATTTTATAATATTCACTGTGTTGTGGCAGTGTAAAATATCCAGTACCCTATTTTATTTCGTGGGTGTCGTAAGAGGCGAAAGAGGGAAACTGAATTAGGAGTTGTGCAGCAGCATCTTCCTGATAACAACCAAAAATAATGATAAAAACTGTGGTTGCCAACCCGGCTGCCAAGCGTGCCAGTCTATCTCTTCTTACGATATGGGATAGTGGATATTCTTACACCGCCACTACACGGTTTTCACACCACAATTACACTGCTGTAACTTGTCAGAAAGATTGTAATATTCATGCCTTAAGTTCCATAAACCTATAACAGTTAAATACAGTCATTTTGGATTGTAAAATAAATTGACTTTATCATATAGATCTGTAAGCTTTTAGGATTTGTAAATAATTTACTTCATAAAAATCAATTCGGTTTCACAAGAGGTCGCTCAACAACTGATGCTGGTGTTGAGCTGATTAAATATATCTTCAATGCATGGGAGAATTCACAGGATGCTTTGGGTATATTCTTTGACCTATCCAAAGTCTTCGACTGTGTTCACCATGAAACATTAATCAGGAAACTACAACACTACGGTGTAAGAAGTAATGCTCTCAAATTAATTATTTCGTATTTATGTAACAAAACGCAAAATGTTGTCATTAATTGTATGAGCTCTTCCGGGTCGATAGTACAAATGGGCGTGCCTCAAGGCTCAATTCTCGGCCCCCTTCTGTTTCTTGTATATATTAATGACTTACCTTATGATGGTGACTTACCATAGTAGGGGATAACCATAATATAGTATTATTTGCTGATGATAGATACTTCATTCATTTTAAATTAAAACGACAATTACTGAAATATGACGAAGTTTACTTCGTCATAATTATAATGCTATATCTAAATTAGTAAATTGGTTTAATGTTAATAATTTTCATTTAAATGACACTAAAACGAAATGTATGAAATTCATGACTCCAAATGTCAAACATATAAATAATAATGTAATTTTAAATGGGGAGGAACTAAGTCTTGTCGACAACACAATTTTTCTTAGAATAACACTAGACGCGAAGCTTCAATGAAGCCCCCGTATATCAAAATTAGCAAGCAAACTTAGTTCTGCAGCATATGCTGTAAAAAAGATTAGAAATCTTACCAGTGTTGAAACAACTAGACTTGTTTACTTTAGCTATTTCCATAGCATAATTTCGTATGGTATTTTGCTATGGGGACATGCGACTGACACTGAAATTATATTTGTTTTACAGAAGAGGGCCATAAGAGAAATCTATGATTTAAAGACACAAGCTAGTCAAGTTGCGGGAGCTTTTAAAACTAAATACAAACTAAATACAAACTACGTGTTCACAGAGAGAGATGTGAATTTATTGTGACCATTGTCTTTTACAATTCTTAATCTTATGCTTACAGGCTACTTAAATTACTACATACTCAGCGTTTATGTATTTATGCTGATGGACGCTTTATATGTATTATGGGTGGTGCTGGTGTAACCATAACTCCTCCCTCCTCAACTGCAAAGTTATCGGCAAGATTTGGATTCCGATGATTTTGCATACAATGTAAGAGCTTAGACTTATGTTTCCAAATTACAACAATAAGAATAATTAAAACTAATATAACATAGAGTAGTACAGTAGCTAAACTAACACTTTTCTTTTTCACTAAGCTTTCACTTTCACTTTCCACTATTTCACTTTTCAGCTTGTACGAGAGATATTTTAGTTCGTCCAAATTAACTCGATTTAAATTTTTTTGGTGGGTAGGTGTGCAACAAGTAACATCTGTCTAATTTGCTCTTACATTTTATTTAAATTTAAATTATTTTAAACTAGTGTTTGGACTATATTTACCTATTAATTACATTTTTATTACTTTTTCTTTGGAAGTCATATTGAAATATATGTCCAGATAAAATATTTGTGACTTACTCATACCACCCATCAGTGTAATTTCGTTTTGCAAACTATATCACTCACTGGCACTTCACTTTGTGTTCACTGATATCACTGGAAATATTGCAAGCAATGGCAGAAGTATCTGATGTGGAGGTCATGCAGAGAGAACTTGAAGGAAGCTGGAGTCGCAAGATGGCTGATTTTGAAAACAGATTAAAGGCTGCTTCTACGCCAAGTAATAACTCTCTTAATCAACTCCGTGAGGAGTTTTATGAATTTAAAGACCTTGTTAGCTCTGTACTCAATCTTCTTCGGCAACAGATTCATGCCTGCACTATGACAATTGATGTTATTGATATGCAGCATAGGCAGAACATTCTCCTATTTAATGGGATCTCCGACTCTCCTGAACTTAATGTTGGACAAGAAATACTGGGCATCATACATAATAAAATGGGTATCCCACATGTAACAAATTTATCCTTTTTACGCTGTCATCGAATTGGTGTTCAATAGGATGGTCATTCACGGCCAATTCTTGTACAATTTCAAGAGCATCGCATAAAGTCTGAGGTGGGGAAAGCTAAAACTATGTTGAAGGGCTCTCAAATATCGGTGTCTGAGTTTTTAACCAAAATGAGGCAATCTGTTCATAAAAAAGCACGCAAACATTTTGGATTGAAGAATGTGTAGACCTTCGATGGCACAATTTTTATAAAACTCCCCAATAACCAACGGGCAAATATCTCCACTGAAGAAGAGATTGATTCTCTCATTGGAAAGTTTCCTGTCGATTGTTCACCAGCTAGACATGGCATAGCTTCTAATAGTGGCGTTACTAATGTTGCAAAGAAGCCCATTCAAACCCAGCATAGTTCTTCAAGCACAAAAAGTCAGTGTGAGATTTCTCGGCGCAATCAAGATGGTTTGGTGGGGCAGAAAGAGGATCCTAAAAGGTCCCGCCGTTTAATAGCTAAAAAATAGCTTACTTAAACTATCTTTTTATATCCTTAGGTATCCTTTTTTTTCTATTATTTAATATTAAGTACTTATTTCATGGCTCTGATTACAACTGTAGCATAGAACACAATTATGTCTATAGGTCTATAGTTATAAGGAGTTCGCTTGTAATAGCTATTTTATTGCAATTTTTTTTTCTTTTTTTTTATAAGTTCTTTTCGTTGTATTATAAACTCTTTGGAATGTTTGTCCTTGTAAATCAAAATAGATTTTAATCATGTTTCATGTATAGTACATAACTTGCATAAGCTTAGTTTTATTTTTAGTTTCTTAGTAGAGGAGTCTTACTTATTTAGTAGGTTTATCTATGCTATGCATGTTAACGGTAATAGCTGTGGTAATAGTCTAATTATAATCATCTTTATAATCTGTGCTAACAATACTTATTGTTTTTTACTTTTATAAATGTACCTTAAAACTATACATAATATTTTCTATTTGATTTTTAATTTTGACATTTTTTTTTCTTAGCCCATGATAGGCAAAGGACAAATGTACCATACAGCCAATATCAATTTTGTACTTTGATTTTGTAATCGATTTATTATGGTTGACATTTTCTCTTATTATTTTGTGAGATACCTATTGTGGAACATTTATATTATTAGACAAAAATATTTTGAAATATTTCACGTCAGATATTTTATATAAGTTTGCACATAAAATTTATTTATATTAAGTTTACTTTGTAAACGGTTAACTGATGGGTTGGTGTTGTTTATGTTTACTACGTTTTAGCTTATAAATTAGTTTTATAGTTTACATACCTTACTTTTATATTTTATATATCATTTTTTTTAGTTTTTTTTTAAATATTTATTTAATCTATGTATTATCTTAGTCTATGAATTATGTCTGATGTTGAGTCGTTTAGCTCTGCAAATGATTCTTCTGCAATATCATTTTACTCTTGCGATGGTTCTTTCAACGACAGTGCGCCTGATTTACACCAACTACTCAAAGGAGTTTTTACGTCTTTTAACAACTCTCTGAACATATGTCACATCATAGACTTAGAATATACTAGCGTATAGACCACCTGACAGCCCGAAAACGCGTGACCAATTTTGATTTGTTATTGTGTGCGTTAGCTAGTGATGTATATTTTACTTAAAAGGACTATCGAAAATGATTGTTAAGGAAGCGGTAAAAAGATTATAAAAAATTGTTTAGTGCATGAAGTTGAATAACTTCAAAAATTTACTGAATTTTACCATGATAGTTCTAAAATAATTAAAAAATATTCATATAACATGTTCCTGGGAATAAGCTGAACCTACCTGCCTTTTGTTGGATTTTAATTAAAATGTATAAAATCCCAGGTGACTACCGAAAAACTTAAAAAAAACTCCCCAATAATCAGATCAGAATGTTGTATTTTCGAGCTATGATCTTTGGAGAAAAATATTTACTGCCGTGGGCAGTTTTGAATTTATTTTTAACATATTGTTAATATAAATAAGTAGATACTTAACTAAGTATATACCTCTTTATATTTTATAAAATGTTTTGATGGGAAACAAAACGGGACACGGAGTACGTACTGGCTTTATTTTTCATATAAGTATTACTTGTGATAATTACAAACATTTAATAATTAATAATTAAATAGATTATAGAAGTTTATTTTAACATTCGACTTAAGTATGAATGTAAACTTAATAATTTGAGGAAGGAAACTTGTAGGAATCAGTTAAATAAGATTGCTCTGTTTAAAGGCCAATATGTTTATGAGGCTTCATCATGCTTCATCTTTATATTCTTTCATCTGTCCCTGAAAAGTATAAAGTAATAATAAACTTAATATCATTTTAGCTGCATGAATTTTAAAAACATAATGATCTTAACACAATAAAGTGCACTAAGTGTCTGAGGATACAGATGCACTCTCTATTCTCTCAATTTCGGTATGTTAAGAAAATGGTCACTCATTCATGGACTGACCGCGGCAAGTGCAAGTTAATTTCGCAGATCTATTGATCTGCGCAGCTATTACTTAACCACAAGTTCCTCTTCTCTACGACTAACGCTGTAGGGGATGAACCACGCTATTTAAGCCCTCTCGACAATGTCGTCGGCCATCAAGCATAAATCGGGCATTGACCGTTGTGAGTATCAAATACAATGGAATTTATACTATCACGTCTCATGCGCGGTCGTCTAGTAGCGCTTGAGGAGCATTACTAAATATCTATACCTAACTACGCTAAAAGTTTTATCGTTATGATTTGGGAATATAACCCGAAGTTCCGAAGCTCCGCTCAACCCCTTGGGGAAAAAAAATAATGCTATGAATATTGTACCAGTGTGACCGTGAGGCTGTGCGGTTGGTTAAGCAACGTTATACATTTATTTTGGTTGATAAATAGATACTTAGTTGGGTTCATAATGGCTTAAAGAGGATAATCTCAAGATTTTTGTCTTTATGTACTACAGTTTTATAATGTATGAAAATCTGTCTCTATATTTATCTAAAGTTTTGAAAGTTATATTTTTGAAGTCTTCTTTTTCTAATTATAGAATCCGGAGGGAATCTGTTTGAAAAACGGCAAAATAAAATTACATTTTAGAACGCAAACCGAGGATTTATTTTCTTGTTGTGTAGGCAAGTCTATCGATTCATTATAAACATTCAAGATAAATATCGACATTCATTTTGATATAGTTGATTCAATCTCTAGCGTACATGAAAGATATTTTGTATAAAAATGTATTTACCAAATTCATGCAAATTATCAACAACGTGACCTTTTTCTTTGCAAAATATCAAAATTAACAAAATAATTGAATATATTCTATATTTGAAACAGTATCTAACATAAATTTTAACCAAAATAAACGCGTCATAACATTGACGACGTCTTGAGAATTTACCTGTGATATGTGAAATTATCAGGATTATTTCTATTATTAACAGCACAGTCACTCACGGAACAATTAACCATTTTGGAACAAAGTTACTTACTAAAAATAACCACTATTATACTTTAAAAAATTACAAAATATCTTGGAGCTATTTCATGCGTGCCGAATTGTGCCGACCTGTCATTCAAAATCGGTTACAGAGTCATGAGATTTGGTATCCTTTTCTATCTTGCATTTTTGCCATAAGGAATTTTCTTCTCCCTTGCACACTATGTTGGTCTATACGCTAGTATATTCTAAGTCTATGTGTCACATAAACGCTCAAAGTATCCCGAGCCACTACACCGAACTCGAAGCTTCATTTTCATCCGAGCATATTCATGGCATATTAGTGTCGGAAAGTTGGCCTTCTTTACCGTCAACTTTATATCCACTACCCGGCTTTGTACTTGTTAGGAATGATCGGGTTGGAAAAGGTGGAGGTGGTGTAGCCATTTACCTACACGCATCAATTCCTCATAAAATTGTTTTAGCATCTCCTTCCTGCTATTCTGCCTCTTCAGAGTTTTTATTTTTGGAACTTGATGTCAAGGGTATAAGGATGCTTCTAGGGGTAGTGTATTGCCCCCCTTCGACAGACTACTTCGCTACTTTAGATATGGCTCTTGTTGATATTTGTTCTGAGTACTCACACTGTATAATCATGGGTGACTTCAATACAGATTTGTTGAAAAACTCTCCTCGTTCCAAAAAGCTTCTTTCAATTGTTGAGTCGGTTAATCTTTCTTTTTTCCCTTAAAGGCTACTCATCACAATATTGGAATCGATGACTCATTGATTGATCTTATCTTTTCTGCTTCTTCTGATCATGTGATGATGCACGGACAGTTACCTGCTTTGGGCATCTCACGCCATGACTTGATTTATGCTTCGTATAAGCTTAAACCTCCCAAATATTCCCCTTCTGTACTGCACCTGCGCAGTTTTTCTAAAATAGATTTAGACAAGCTAAGGGATGACGCTCGAATCTCGATTTAGCCTCATTTATTGCAGCACCTACAGTCGACGATAAAGTCTCTATTCTTAACCAAAATATTCTCAGCCTTTATGATGCTCATGCCCCAGTTCACAAGGTTAGATTGAAGCGTCCCCCAGCCCCATGGATGACAGAGAGCGTAAGGTTGGCAATGTCTAGACGAAATCGAGCTTTTCTTCGTTTTAAGAGAGAACGTTCTGAAGAAAATTGGTTGTCTTTTAAAGCAGCCAGGAATAGGTGCAATCAAATGGTACGGGCAGCTAAACGCCGATATTTACATAATTGTATTAATAACTCTTCTCCCGCCGAAGTCTGGAAATTTCTTAGATCTTTTGGGCTTTGCAGGCCAGCTACATTGGATTGTGGTCCTTCTCTATCACTTGATGAAATCAACCAACATTTCCTTCTGTAACAGCAATGGACCTACAATTCGCTCTCAAACTGTGGCTTCCATTGCTTCTGCAAATTCTAATATACCTATCTTTAATTTCTCTCCTGTTTCTCAGGATGATGTCAAAAGTCTATTTTAGCAATTCAGTCCAAGGCGGTGGGTTATGATGAGATTAGTAGACACATGGTAGTATTTATACTAGAGCACCTTCTTCCGGCAATTTCCATATTATAAATTTTCCTGATTCAGGTCAGTACCTAATCTTTGGAAAAGGGCTTTCATAAAGCCCCTTCAAAAGTTCCTACTCCATTCTTCCCAATCATTTTCGCCCTATATCCATTCTACCCTTTCTTTCCAAAATTTTAGAATCCTGTGTTTACAAGCAAATTTCTACATTTATTTCGAAACATAACCTACTGAGTATATATCAGTTTCGCCCTGGTCATAGTACCAGTACTGCTTTAATTAACGTCACAGACGATATTAGACAAGGTTTGGAAGAAAAAAAAGTAACAGTAATATATTGATCAATTATTTGAGAAATCAACTAGTACTTTTTTATATATATAAAAAAGTACTAGTTGATTTCTCAAATGCTTTCAACACAGTTGATCATGAAATCCTTCTTTCCATACTGTCTCATCTAAATTTTGGCCCTACAGCATTGGAATGGTTTGGATCTTATCTTCGCGGTCGACAGCAATCAGTCTGTGTGGGGCAAATGACCTCAGCATGGGCTGATGTGGAAGCTGGTGTGCCGCAAGGCGGCATACTTTCTCCTATAATTTTTTCAATTTTTATAAACTTTATTACCTCCATCTTCGATTGCTCGTACCATCTGTATGCCGATGATCTTCAGCTATACGTGCAAGCTGAAATTGGGGATATCCATTATCCTATTAAAAATTAAACGATAACTTATCAGCTATCAAAGATTGGCCTACTCGGTATGGAGCTTAGGTCAATGCCTTGAAATGCCAAGCTATATTGGTGGGTAGCTCAAGGATGCTAGCCAAGATTAATCTTGCAGACTTACCTCCTATTTATTACAATGGGATTACAATACCGTTCAGTATGTCTGTAAAAATCTTGGCTACACATTGACAACACGCTGAATTAGAGAACTCAGGTTTCTGAAGTGAGTCGTAAAGTCATTGCCACGTTACGTTCTCTGTATCGTTTAAAACATTTTCCCAAAAAGTCTAAATCATGCTTGTCCAATCGCTCATATTACCCAATTGATTATGCAGATGTGTGTTACGGATCTGTTCCAAGATCTTCTGAATAAGCTGGAACGCCTTCTCAATAACTGTATAAGATTTATTTTCGGGCTTCGTAAGTATGACCATATTTCGCAATATAGATCTAAGCTTAATTGGCTTACAATCCGGCAGAGGCGTATTTCCAGAATATTACTTGTTCTTTTTTCCATATTAAATGACCGATTTTCGCCTTCTTATCTTAAAAGTAAATTTCAGTATCTCTCCTCATCTCATGATAGGGTTCTACGCTCTTCTTCTAACAACAAAATATGTATTCCAGTTCACTTCACCGAGTTCTATGGTAACTCCTTTACAGTTCAGGCTACACGCCTTGCCCGATGACATCAGAAAAGCTCCCAATAAGTTTGTTTTTAAAAAGTTGGTGCGTAATCATCTATTAAAGACAACACTTCTTACATGAATCATCCATGTCATTTATATTGTTAGACGTATATATTCATAGTTATTTATATGTACTATTTATATATGTATGTTGATATGTATATATGTATGTTTATGTATGTATGTATATATTTGTATATATGTATAATTAGGAGATATTTCTATAGTTTATTTATTGTTTATATTAGTAAAAGGTATATATAACGTAATTAATTATCATTTATATTTTGTTTTTTTTTTTCTATATTGCTACACCTACGTCAAATTCTCACCACTCCATGGGTTGACTGGTAGAGAATGCCTCAAGGCATTAAGTCCGCCCTTTGTATTCTTTTATATTAAGGAATGCAATAAAGAATAAATAAATAAATAAATAAAATTCACTGTTTTCTCCGCGTTTGTAGGCTGCTCTATCAATTTGGGTAGAGTTAAAATTGGTGTCACCTTATATTGCAGTTTTCCTGAGTAGTATCGTTTCCGGTGTAATTTAATATTGCCTAATTTTATCTCACAGTTTTCATCGATTTCCAAGAGGTAAGTGCCCTTTACAGCATTTCTTTGAGTGTCATCGCCACACGTTTTTGTAAGCACTATTTCATTTTGTGTAAATAGGATCCAGTTAATAGGGCCAATAGACTGTATCTTAACACTTTCCAGCTCTACTATTGATAATTTACAAAGGCTTAGATTTGATGCGAAGTTCATAAGTTGTTCTATGCATGTGTTTTCAGGATACTGCACGATATCAATTTCCTCGCACAGGAACTAGTTTGCTGCTATCTCCTGACATGGGCCATTTAAGGGTAAGTACGTGTGATCTTTCACCATGAAGTAAGGATATTTGGGAAAAATAACAGTTGTTCTATTATAGGTGGGATCAAACATAGGTAAAGCATACATTTTAAAATAAGTGTATGTAATATTATCAGTCAGAGGGATTTCCATGATGAACGTTATTTGGTTTTCTTTTACATAGGCATTAACAGACATAGATCTTTCTAGATTAACTAAATTGTTTTCAGTAATAGGATACAATAAACTATTTGTTTGAGATATAGATTCTAATATCACTAGTAATTCAGTGCAATTAACAATGGCTTGGTGTAGAACGTGAAGTTTAGTAAATGCTAATGCCGTTTCTATTTCGCTTAAAATTAAGTATATAGTTCTAAAATTATTGACAAACATGTTAAACATACTTAAAACATATGTGGAGTATATGCTGTTCTCGTCTTTAGTAATTATATATTTTACCATTCTTTCTATACGTTTCATTCGTTCATCTATAATTTTCATATTTTCCTGTAGAGATCCAGTACTATTTATAAGAGAGTCAAGCATCTCCGAGATTATTGTTATTTTCTTATTAGTGTGCGTTTGCTGGGTCTTTAATTGGGATATGAGATTGTCGTATTTTATTGCATCATTGTGGTCTAAGTTTCCTATAAGCGTTTTGATAACAGAACCTAATGGGTTAATGAGACCGCGCTTGAAACGTATCGAAGGTATGAGTTGTTTAATCTTTTCTACAGCTAAGTTACTTAGATAATTTACTTGTGTTTTCATATTTTGGAATTCATTTACGTGTGGCTTATGGATGTCTACTAAACTGCTAAATTCTTTATATTTATTGATATTAAAATTTAAATCATCTTTTATGCTACTAAAGTCTAACTGCTTAACTATAACCCACTTATATACTTCCTTGTATTCCTCACATAGTTTACGAATGCTATGTCTTTCCTCTTCATTCGTATGGTTTAGTCGTAACTTGTTTAAATTTTCAAGCTATAACTGGTCCGTTTCTAGATTAGAGTGATCTATAGAATTTACATACGATTTATCATCCACACATTCACAAATTTCAAAAGGTTTCTTAATAGATAGTTCCATTTGTTGATCTAACGTATTTTGTATAATTGTAGTGGCATAGTCATTTTCACATTTTACCAATGCAGAAGGCGTGCGCACTCCATCACAGAATCGGGTATAATTTAATATTCCTTCGCCATAAAACATGTTAGTAGGTAATTTTGCTCTAACTTCAGAACGAGGTGGAAGTATTACAACATATTCTACGCTATTGTATTCTAGACGGTATTCTAGAAGAATTTGTAGTAAGTATTTGTTTCTTTAAATCTATTACAGCTTCCAACTGCTTTAATAAATCATTCCCAATTAACCCATCATAACGTGAATCGACATTATAAAGATAAAATTTATGTTCGTCATTACTTTGAAATATAGAAAATAGTGAAATTTTAATTACCTGATTGTGTTCGCTAGATGCATGAGTGCTTATAACCTTAAAGGGTTCATTTGTTATATAATTACGATAGTATTGATTTGCTTTATCGGGGCTTATAAAAGAACGGGTGCTTCCTGTGTCTATCATAAAATTAGCATCTATTTCCGGTATATATATGTATGGTAATTTTAGATTTAAGTCGCGATTCAATTCTATTATTTCGGGTGGTTTTCGGAGGCCTTTACTTGAAAATTTTCAGTCTGTGGCGACATGTCATTATCCTCTGAATCATTGTTTTCGTCGGCCTCTATTATAGAATTTTCTTGTATGGGTTCATCTTCATAATAATTGTCGTATGATTCCTCATACATGTAATTTTGAGGAAATTCGTAGGGATAGTATGATGGATAAATTTCTAATTCGTTTAGGCGGAAACCTGGTTGAAAAGGCTTTGGAGGGGCAGTTCTCATAGAAACATCAGTATCATTAGAAACCTGCTTATTATGCACATTATTATTATTGGGATAATTAAAATGCTGAGAGTTACCAAACTGTTGCGGTAACATTGGTTGCATGGGGCTATAGCCCGGGGGTCTAAATCCAAAGTTTGGTCGGTATCCAAAATTAGGTTGGTATCCAAACTGAGGTGGGTGATATTGCTTAGGGAAACTCATTTACTGTTGAGGCTTATTTTGTGGTAACGGAATCCTCATTTGTCTACTATTGGGAATGCCAAACTTAAATTGAGGTGGTGTTCCGAAATTCTGCCTAGGGGGTTGATTTTGTGCTAACATTGGTCTAAAACCTGTAGGCTGTGTTGGTATTGCGAACTTAAACGATGGTTGTTGCACTAGTGTACTACTGGATTGTGGCTTAGACGTATGGCTAGACTGTAACATTTTACTACGCATCTGATATTGGTCATAGAAGTTTACTTCTTCTAGAACTATACTTAGTGCTTCTTCTAGTGTACTGGGTGTTTTCAACCTAACAATGCGCACCATATTTTCGGATAAATTATATAAGAAAACCTGCAGAGCGGTGTTATTATAAATAATAGTTTTACTTATTTTAAGTTTTATCACCAATTTGATTAACCTTCGATAATAGCACTGATTTAACGGATTGTATACGACCACAAAAATCTGTATAATTTTCATTTTGGTGTTCCTTTAAAGTTTCTAATTCTATGGCTAAACATTCTTCGCTACGTGGGTCGCCGAAGTGAGTTAAAAACAATTCCTTGATTTCGGCCCACGTCTCTATATCTTCCCGTTCACTGATAAGCGACGCAGCCTCGCCCGTAAGATGACTAGTAATGATTTGCATTATATATTCATTTTGCACATCGGATGATTTAAAGTTATTTATTATATATTCATTTACGCAAAAATAAATTTAAATGACGCTTATCGCCGCTAAATGTTGGTATTATTTTAGTTAATTCATTAGGGATAAGTTTAATTTCCGACATTTTAATAATTTATTCACTGGTTCTACACAAAATAAAAAATAAAATAAAATATTTATTATAACTCTACCAGTTCCACAAATGTTGTAAGGAAAATTCGAGTATTAGTACTAATCTATTATGTATTAACGTGTCGAGTAATCTTTAAATTAACCAACACATGTTACACAATAAGAACTTAATATAATGTATAATACTTAATATAATATACTCTATAACTTTAGTGAGTGATATGGGACTTATTATTATGTACGTATTACAATTAATTTAATATTGTTTTAATTTTTATTTAAGTAATATTTATTACACTTAATACTTTATAAAATTTACGTAAGATTAGTATTTGAAACCCAAATAACAGTGAAAACAAATACATTAAACTAGTTAAAATAGCCCATAGCCCATAAAATGCTTACTGACTTTTAAGACGCAAAGGTTCCTGACTAGAAGACTGTACGAAAATTGACTAGTTCTGTATTCAGTTTTTCCATCATGTTATCGCGTATAATAAATACGAAGTAAAAGTATGCAAGTGTTTGCTAAGTTTCGACTATATTGTTAGCTTATTAGGTCCAAATTGGGAAAGGGCACTCACTTTTAAGATTTATTTTATTATTTTTTATAATAATCCCGTTTGATTGGGTTTCATATATACTTATAAAATATATAAATATTTACTATAAACTGAACTACTAGGAGTGACAGATGTACAAGGTAATTGCCCAATAAGACAAGGTTAGCAATACCGTATATCTTTTAAATAAATATCATCTTATTTCTTAATATCTCTTACATAGGACAAACTAAAAGACCAATAAAAACCCGCGTTAAAGAACATAGCTGACCTAAAGAATCGACGCTCCGGGAAGTCTCCAGTCTTTGAACACGTACAGGATCGCTATCGATTTGATAGACCACAAATCCTCGCTAAAGAACATTGATTCCTTACAAGGATGATTCGGAAGGCTATTGAAATTAAAAAAATATCCTAATTTCAATAGAAGAGATAGCTGGGTGCTACCATCTGCTTGGGATCCTATAATTAATAAAATTAAGTCCCAATCCAAACATACAACTACCAGAATTCAAAATATAATAATATAGTGCGTAGATTGGAGCAAAAATTTATAATTTTTATCTGAAGGTAGCCGTGGTTAACTATGACTTAGCACTTCAGTCCCCCCCCGTGACCATAGGTGCTGAAAACGTCGGGAATATAAAATAACTTAATATACGCGATAATATCCGTAAACATTTATTTAAATGTGTATTGTTTGCGTGAACATAAGAAATTAATACCGTATTTCTTCTTTAATAACCTTTCATGCACTGATTATCCTATGCCTGTAATTTCTTATTAAGTTTAAATTAAAATACTCTCAGAGACAAGATATATCTAGATAGGTGTACCTACAAGAATTGCTCGTTTAAGGACCATAAATCGTACAGTACTACTAAGGAATTTTACTTATAAAATGTTAAAGTGAAATATAGCTCGATATTTATGAGAACTTATCAAGAAACGTTAGAAAATATTGTGAGGGTGACGTATGTAGATGTTTGTCAGTAATTTCATCTCAGAGATAGATGTCTTATATAGTAGGGAAGACATGTCATAAATCACCACGCTCTATGGTCATGACCATAAAGTGGAAGTGACAAAAAAGCCAGCAATAAAGTTATAGATTCCATAATGCCTGTGTTGTTTTATATAAACCTAGGGTCCACTTTCTCTGATTTTGTGCTTCTTTGAGTTGTGTTTGCATTTTAGCAGAATTATACCCCAGGTGCTATATTACTATAAAAACAGATGAGTGACTCTTCCTGAGTGAATTGTAGTGACAATTTAGTAGGTACACCGCGTAGGTCACAGGTGACGCGCTTGGCAATGGCTCCACGTTAGCACAACGCATCGTCTGAGTAATTTACAGGCACTACGTTCGCGTAACTTAACACAAGTGGTAATTTTTTTTTAATTATTAATAAATACGCATTATTAAGAATAACTCTTAACTACTGGTCAGATCTTGATCAGATTTATATGAGACCACATGATAAGCACCAGCTTTCAAACAACCATCAAAATCGGTCACCTAGAAAAAATTTCAGAGGAAACATACATAAAAAACACTGTCGAATTGAGAACCTTTTCCTTTTTGAAGTCGGTTAAAAATAACTAATTAAGTCATAGGCACTGCGTTTGCGTAACTTAATAAAATAACTGATTAAATCACATGCACGACGCGACGTTAGCATAGGTAACTTAAGAAAATAATAATTCATTAAGTCATAGGCACGACGTTAGCATAACATAATAAAGTAATAACCGATTAAGACATGGGTACTACGTTAGTATAACTTAAAATCTACTTAAGTCATAGGCACGACGTTAGCATAACTTAAGCTAGACGCGACAGAGGCGCGACGTTAGCTTGTCCACCTTCTACTTTTGAGAAAGAGGCACAACGTTAGCGTATCTCAATATTACTCTTTCAGAAAGTTGACATAGGCAAAGCACAAAGTTAGCGTTAATTACTACACCTAAAACCTTTTAAATATTGGATTTTACTCTTAAGTAGTTTTAATGTAAAATTTAGAGTACACCACGGTAAAAGCAAAAGACATGGAAACAACTACGTCAGATGCACAAGCATGCACTTAAGTAAATCCAACACAGGTCTGCTAAATAGGTATCTAAAGTAATTTAAGATTGAAATAGATGTAAAACGTTTCAGGTGCTTGAAACAAATAAATAATCTGCTTTGCAAAATTAAAATTAAAAGAAATGAAGATAAATGTATTGCGAACCATAGAATTCGAGCCCAAAATTCACCACACATTATCCTAAGAAACTGCAACTGTGTGACATGGCACTAACAAACCATTGCAAATATTGCAAAACGGCAACTATGGAGAGACTGATCCCACCACATATTCCAAAGGAAAGGAGGCAACTGCGCTAGATCTACGCATTGCAAAGGAAACTGCATGCAGAGCGTAGGCCACTACATATATTGCAAATATAAAAGCAACTGTATGAAAATCTCACACATTGCAAATATGAAATGAAATAGATGTAAAACGTTTCAGGTTCTTGAAACAAATAAATAATCTGCTTTGCAAAATTAAAACTCCTGTAACCTAAATACAACTGTGCACAAATTATCAGGGATGGTTATCATTCCGTCATTTATCGTTTAATCACAGTTGCCGATTTCAAGTAGAAGATTCGCAAATCCACCAGCAGACTTTTTTTCTTAAGTGTACCGCATATTTTCGAGAGCTTGAGGATTTTAATTAGAGGCCATAAAGTGGATCTCTTAAGACACGCCTTAACTTCATCTGCTCTAGTTCCTTTGGCACTACTGGTAGAGTCTATCTAAAACCTCCAGCCAGAAAAACCGTTACACCACCCATTAACTTTATTTCCTCTAATATCTTGTAGAGTTCTGTTTAAAGCCTCTACGCCACCCTTATGAGCCATGGCTATTTCATCCCACACTATCATTTTCGTATGTTTTAATACTTCAACAAAATTACTTTGTTTCGATATATTTCAAATGGGAGTATCAGCTGTTGTTAAATTGAGTGGTAACTTGAAGGTAGCATGAGCAGTTCGTCCACCCTCAAGCAGTGTAGCAGCGATCACAGAAGAAGCCACAGCCAATGTGTTTCCGCGAGTACTTTTAACTTTTGCTAATAGCAAATTTATGAGGAATGTTTTGCCTGTTCCACCGGGAGCATCTAAAAAGAATACTCCACCCTCATTTGATTCAATTTTTGTGTTAATTTGATTGCAAACTGTTTTTTGTTCGTCATTCAGTGATCCTTCATTATTTTTAACTGTGTTTATCTAATGATGCTAAGTCGTAACATGTCTCTTTAAGAAACTCTCTATTTTCAAATTGTTGTTCTTTGCTTGGCTGAGGTAACCCATACTCTTTTAGTAGCCGACCACCAATTTGCTAAATTGCACCAGGCATTTTTTAAATACCACATCTGTTATGTGCTCTACATCCACATCTCCCTGTCTTTCTAATTGCCTTTTAAAATCTTCACATAGATATTCTTTGAATTTCTCCCAAATGCTTAAAGGTTCTGATACTTGGCAACCATAAGCTTTTAACACCAAAATAATTGTAAAAAGATCCCGAATCATTTGCGGTGATTGGCAAAGTGCTGCCTCTTCCATTTCTGCGAACAAATGCTGATCATCTTCAAGCAAGCCGAGAGCTTTGCACGCTGATTGGAACGTGGAATATACATGTCCATCTACAGTTTTAACGCTTCATATGAAATTGGGCCCCGGCTCTCATGAAGAAGCATGTGAAGGTGATAGCATTCTGTATTGTTCAGATGCATAGTATAAACCCTGCCCAGAACGTGCTCTTTTTGACCCTGACCAGCCTTCAACGTTTGCTCTCTCTTTCTCCTTTGGAACTTTCTTTAATCCAAAACGTAGTATGCAGGTACGTCTAGGTAGAGCAATGTTTTTGCAAAGTTATCCACTTTACACTAATCGAAAAAGGATAGGAGTGTGGTTGTTGGAGGACTATTCACTTTTTACTCAGATTTTGCTCATTTAAATAAACCCTTTGCCCATTTGCCAAATAAACACTGAGGTAGACTACGGAGGGAAACGCTCATGAATGGGAAATTCAAGGATTCGCCATACTGCCTCTGATGAACTTATATATCTTCCACTTGTGTAGGTTTTAACTTCATCCTTCTCATTCTCTAAAGCAAACGATGCCTGGTCTGAACCTTTATTAACGTATTTACAGATGTATATTACTGATTTCACTGAATGGCAATAATCCACATTTAAGTGAGCGTTAAATGTTTTAATAATACTGGATTATAAGGGACTACCTAGCGATTATCTATGGTCGTGCCTTCGATATCAACAGAGAACCCACCGTCATCTAGTAAGCGTTTCTTGTACTACGGATAACCGTCTTCACCAGTTTGAGTTTCCATATGAGAGCCCTGGGGTATCGTTTACTGCACATGTTATCTTTCATACATGGTGACTTTCGATTTAAAGTTCCGCATGGACTATGTATCATATTACATTTAACGATTTCGTGAAGCTCTGGGTCACGTTTGGGATCTGGTATTTCAGCACAAATTATATTGTCGATTTGATCCTGAGTAATAAGTTTGTGAAGCCATAAAGGAATATGAATATGGAAGACGTCTCTTTGCCATTCCGTTGAGTATATATAGCATCGAACTTCACCAGATATTTTGCCTTTAGTCGAAATACCTCGAAATTATATCGTGTCTATCATGAGATTGTTGTCCTTGAAGCAATTGCTCTTTTATCTCGTCCCAGCGAGGATTGCGTGAAAGTGATAATAAGATCAGGCCGGCCGTAATTCTAACATAGCTCTTTGCGTCCTGTGTTCTTTCGTGCATATACCTAGGTCCCCCGTAAAGATGACGGAGGACAACCATTTGTCCTAGTTGGTTGGCTTCTGCGTTTTGTCGTCCAATAGCATCTTTAAATGGATGTAACTATCAGCACGTAATTTGACTTGATAATTTTGATATAATTTAATCTCTGTTTCTATTTTGGCTTCTGATCATATACTCCAATTAAATAGTAGACCTGGCCTTGTACTTAAATAGTCGTTGAAAAACTATCTGTGTTACCTGTTTACCACCAAAAGTTATCTGGAAACAGGCAAATATAATATTACGAATATTACCTATAAATGGTCATGATCTGGGTGCAGATCATTAATAAAACTAAAAGTGGTTCAGGTAGTTGTTTCAACCGATCAAGTTGCACTTTTCAGCGCTGCAACACATACCAGGTGTCTCATCCTTCCATTTCAGCGTTGCACCACTGACACTCGTATGTCATAGAACCCAAGGCTACACTGCTGTCAGTTCTATAAGCAAAATCAGGTCATGCTCCATAGCGGAATGGACCTGTTTTTCCATAAACGCAGTGTAATGTTTTCCTCATACCGTGACTGAATTGCTCTATGCACTTGTGGGTTCGCAGATTGGTAATTTGCAACAGCTGCCTGTGTACATCGGGATTTTTTCTGATAAGCGGACACAGTTTTACGATTTCAATCTGGCTTGTTCTGCCTATATCTTTCTTGTGCACTTTTAAATTGACTTTTCTTGTGTAATTAGTAAATTTCGACCTTCGTTTATTTTTATTTTTCATATTTTAATGTTGACGATACAGATTGATCTGTTCCGCTGGTTGGAGATGATATGTCACTGTTTACAAAAGATGTAATAGTTAAATGGTCAAGCTCTGAAAAGGATCACGCTCTTCGACAGGTACCTCTATGCGACGCTGTGACACATAGGCATCAAAATGTCCATTAGATAAATCATGGCTAAATTGTAATCACTTACCTGGACAGAAATCTGTTCCAGACTCTGTATAGCAGACCGTTTCGATATACTTCAAACTGATACGGAAATATTAATCCTGCAGCCACCAATTCACAAAGTCCACCGTAAGTTTCATTTTTAACATATCGGCTGAATATTCATTTGCTGTTGAATAATTATCGCCATTTCTGTCGCGGGTCATAACTGAAAACCTAGGCCAATCATTTACCACAAATCTAACAATTTGTGAACGCACCACCATCGCATTTTCTTGGGTTCCGATTAAAATTGAAAGAGCATGAAAAAGAAACAGGCGCCGTCACCTATAATGGGGACGACAGTATGTTCTTCCATTTTCCTTTAATATTAAGAGTTTCTGTAGTCATTTCTTCAGTGAGAATAAATATTTCTATCAACAATACCTAATCACAAAGCAAATCAGATTCCAAGTTTGAACATTGGTTGTAAGAAAGACAAAATCAAGCAACTAATCCGAAACATGAAGCAAATCTTAAACCGTAAGCAAGCAATCAAAGTCGAAGTCTAGTCAAATATCCGTTAACAGTGAATAGGTACCGTATGTGGTACAGGTTGAAGCGCTCATTCACCATTCACTTTATATTTGTTCGAAAAAACACAACGTTACCGCGTTCTAAAACGATACCAACGCCATCTATTGGTAGGGATCGGAACTTGAAGATCAACACAAAATAGGTAGGTACCTAAGTATTTCTTTTGGTTTTGCCATTTTATTAATTTGTAAAAATATATTTGGTTTCGTTGTTTATTTTCATTGTTTTTAATTTTTAAATTAGTACTTTTGTTCAAGTGTAATTTTGTGCATTTTTTGTACAAATCCTCTTGTCTATTTTGTTTTTGTTTTGTGCAATAAAAGTATATTCTATTCTATTCTAATAAATTGATTTTAAAATATTTATCAACATCATTTACGTTATTTACGACCCAAAACCTTAAAAATGACACGCAAGTCACCCAAACCCATGATGATTTTACATTCAAACATACATATATCCATCCTTCCATCCATGTTGTTTCAAACCATAATCGATGCCATTTTCGTAATTAACGTCCCAAATACCATAAAACGACACCATATTGACATTTCAACCACTTCGCACCACCACAGGGATGATGGTAGGTATTTCCGTCTGCTACGTTGGATTTTGAAATAGTTGTTGTTTTCGTAATCAGCAACCTGATAAACCATAAAACGAAACCCATGTTGATCTTCAGAATTTGTCACCCTTCTCCACCTTTTTAGGAGTTGAATTCTGAAAGAGCCTGAAACACATGTTTACTCATTTATTGATAGGAGTACTCCTGTGAAGTTTCTAATAAAATAGTTTAACTAATCTTGTTTCCCCATACAAATTTTCAAAAACCCTATGACACATAATTGTTTATTTCTAATCGTTAACCTAAACACAAAGTTTCAGGCTTCTAGCTCTAAAAATGATGGACTTCTATACAAACCTTTAACCCTTTTTCACTCCCATAGATAGAAGAAGAAGACTACTACTACCACTGGTTCGGATAAAACCTCTGTTCTGGGAAGAACCAGCAAGAAACCCAGTGGCAATTTTCTTTTAAATAAGGTTAATTTACAATATATTACTAAATACAAACTATAAATTGTACCGAGACCAATTTTGTAGTTGAGGATAATAATTAATTCGTTTGCACGAATTAATTATCCAATGTGTCAAGGAGGAGTTAGTAACGGAATACGACAAGTGCACCTTTCCACGCCAGAGCCAAGACTGCCTTCACGGTTTTTTTTTGCGCCTAATGCAAGGACACCCTCCGGAAGCGGGGAGGAGGTCGCAAGGAACGCATCCGGCTGCGTGGTTATGTGGGAATGGCTTTGGCCTGTATGGCCTTTCCGCCGAATCGAAGACGACCCCTTGGGGAAGTGGGGCGTGGGGCACAACCGTCCGGGGACGGAAGTGCGGTGCTGGAGTAAAGGTGTGGAGTCGCATGAGTGAGAATGCACTCACCGTACGTTGTTTGGTCCAGCAGTAAGCTCTACAAAACTGTAATCATTTTATGCTAGATCGGAACGATTAGTATGTAGCCATATCATTGATCAGCATAAGCCTGCAATCATTTCTCCCTTTTTTCTAATAGAATTATTCGCTTTTTCTATTTTCCTTTTCCAGTACTGTTTATGCTAGTCCGAAATCACTATTCCTGTAGCCATATCATTGGACCGGCACAAAGCCCTGCAATGATAGTAACAACCATTTTTTCTTACTCTCTTTTTCTTTCAAGTACTGTTTATGCTAGTCCGGAATTACTATTCCTGTAGCCCTATTATTGGACCGGCACAAGCCCTGCAATGATAGTAAGAACCATTTTTTCTTACTCTATTTTTTTTCAATTCAGTATAGAGCAATTACAATCCGACCATACCGCAAACATGTCCCCGTCACAATCATACAGTAGTGTAACGTGAGGGACGTAGTGACAATATAACACCAAAGTATGCAAACCAACAGCAACACGACACATCCCAGTACAACACAGACCAGCCTCCCAGCAACTCCAACTTCCTTTCCTGCACTAGAAGAATTACTCCGCTAGAGTGATGCAACCTCTCTGTATTTTCTAGACGCACAGACACGGCCATCTCCGACTGTCGCACGTCCTCGTGCGGTTGACAGTAAACAGCATACGGTCTCTATCAGTTATCACCACCTGCTAACAGATATTAACACTTGTTAAATATTACAATGGTCGACCAAGCCAGACTTCATTTAGATCATGAACGCGCCGATACGGCCACCTCCAGACAAACGCGCTCTAGCGTGCGGTTCCACTGCGTTCGTGCCAAACTCGCGCCAGCAAGCCGTCGCGCCGTAGTGGCGCCAGCGAATCGAAGCACTGCTTTGCAAAATTAAAAATTAAAAGAAATGAGATAAATGTTTTGCAAAACATAGAGTTCCGAGCTTCCAAAGTTCACCACACACCTCTTAAGAAACGGCAGCTGTATGACATGGCACTCACAAACCATTGCAAATATTGCAAAACGGCAACTATGTGGAGAGACAGATACCACCACATATTTCAAAGGGAAGGAGGCAACTCCGCAAAATCTACGAAAGCTTACGAAGCCTCAGCCTCATACGTTCATTTACAGCGTCAAAGCACCATGTGTTCGGCGGCCGCTTACATTGCCTTGCCCTAAGATCCGCCGATAAGTTACAGACTGTAGCGGTGTCCGATTAGCCGTCACAACACCTTCCTCATTAATCATTGTTGTAGAGTCTTCTACGAATCCTCGACATCAAACCCCAATCTTGTTGACCACACAATATTCGGAGTAAGCTGCAATACGTATCAACACATTAGAACCCAAAAGGCCACTTATTATTTTCAATTCATAGCACGTTAAAGTTAATAATTTATTTTTGGTACATCGCTTAAACATTTCGAAATTCAAAATGTAGCAATTGTAAATCATATTTCGCGTGAGCTACAACTCGAACAAGTTAAGTTTTCACTGAATGCAAACAATAACTCATCTAGAAAGCCTCCAACATTTCTTTCGACATTTGTCAACATATTTAGGTACGTTGAAATAATGAAAGTACTTATGGGTACTTTCAATATAAATCGAACAAAAGGATTTATCTTTTGGCTTAAATCATTTCACTTTAAATCTTTTCTCTACACATTAATGATACGTCAATATCGTTAGTAAGACAGCAATTTCATTACGGCATTTAACATAAAACAGAGTCATCAATGTGAAATGCATTATAGTCTTTCACAAATGTAATAATCCTCATACTATTCGAAGATTATATGGACAATAACGGAGACACTATCCCACTTCTGATGTAGAAAGGTCATTAGAATATAGAGAACTTAAATGGAAAGCTTTATTCCACTGTGATGAAGGGTGTTATTATGATGTATAAAGTCACATGAAAAGGCTTTTAGATTAGAATAGAATCACTTTTATTCAATATAGTACTACTACCACCGGTTCGGATAAAACCTCTGTCCTGGGAAGAACCAGCAAGAAACTTAGCGGGACTTTTTGTTTAAATAAGGTTAATTTACAATATATTACTTAATGCAAACTATAAATTGTACCGAGACTAATTTTAGAAGTTGAGAATAATAATTAATTCGTTTGCAGGAATTAATTATCCAATTTGTCAACGATGAGCTAGTAACGGAATACGACAAGTGTACCGTTCCACGCCGGAGCCAAGACTGTCTAAACGGCGTTTTTTTACGCCCAATGCAAAGGCACCTCCGGAAGCGGGGAGGAGGTGGTGAATGCTCTAGCATACCACGCAGCTGGCTGCGTGGTTATATGGGACTCACTTTGAAGAAGTGCCACCCACTAAACACCACCTGTGACACTGGCGTTGGCTTTGAAGCCTTTCTGCCGAATCGGACGCGACCCCTTTAGGAAAAGGGGCGCAGGCGGCGAGTGGCCGCTGAGAGACGCGCCTAACTAAGGCATATTAAACATTAGGAGAAGGCTTGGCCTGAGCCGCCAAGAGGCGGTCCAGGTCGGCCGAAAGTTTGTTGGGGGTGTCCGAGAGAGTTTCTCGGTCTACGGACCTCGATAACGAGGGAAGTGGGGCTGCATAGAAGCTGCCCCACGAATGAAATGACTAAACGGCGGCCGCTCCGTCCGTATTATACAAGCAAAACGGGGCCACCGCAGGTGCAAAGCGCAGGTGTGCGGTGCACGTGTTGTTTACAAGAATTCTGTCTAGCTACACCGGCGCCGCCGCACGTGCAAATATGATTAATAATGGTCGAATTCCGACTACGAGGCAATCACTAGTAATTATGATAATAATTAGGTACCACCCACCACTAGGCGGCGGTGGAGACCTACATGGGTTTGTCATATAAAGCGCCACTGAAAATATACAGTTACTGTGTTTTGTGAAACAATATTTTAGAAATAACGTATCATGTTTTTTATTTTCATTTCTGACCTTGTAGTGGCGATGAGAAAATATCCACTACTCCATATCGTCGTATGGTTGTCGTGAGAGGCGACAGAGGGAAACTGAAACAGGAAATAGGCAGCAGCATCTTCCTGATAACAACTCAAAATTATGAAAAACTGTGGTTGCCAACCCGCCCGCCAAGCATGGCAACTATGGCAAATTCCCACTATGGGGCAGTTTATGGGGAAGGCCTTTGTTCAGCGGTGGACATTATAGGTTGTAATGGATTGATGGATGGAAGATATTCTTAAATAAAATTTAAAGTATGCAAATTCTATCATGGGGCTTTTTCATTCAAATGGACCGACGAAAGGTGTAATTTCATTATGTGACTCATTTAAAGAATGTAATTAAATCGAGTGCCACGTTTTAATTTTAACACAGTGTTATTCAGATCAAGGACTGTAGGGTTTATTTTAGATGTCAAAGGTTATCATTTTAAAGAGTTTTAGAAAATATAAAAGAGCTATTACTAAAGTATAACAAATGTTACTAATTACTACTAACGGAATGACGGTTTAAGGGACTCCATCACCATAAATGTATTTGTGGGTATCGTACTAGGATGGAAAGATGTCCATGACGGCTAAGCCATCTCTCAAATATGACTATATCACAAAGAGTAGGTTCAAAGCTGTGAGGCTTCTGGGACTGCGATCGCCAAACTCGGCTTCCAAGTAAGGCGATTATGGCAAATCCTGCCTACTTTGGGAGAGATCCATGTTCAGGAGTATATAATTACTAACTGATAAAGCAAACAAGAAAGAACAGCAATTACACAAAATACCAACATAAAAAAGCAGCTTAAAGATCCTGTGTTTCGTATGGTGAGGGTAGATTATGGATGCACTTTTTAATGATAACGAGGCTTTCAACTTTAGTCCTCAGGGGTAACAACACATTTGTATTTTGATTCTTAATCAGGAATAGATGTAAATGTCTACAGGTCACAACGTTCACTTACCATCAGGTGGACAGCATGCTCGTTTGTCATCCTTATTCTTAAAGAATAGATTGTACTGAGTAGAAGAATTTAATGTACTGAACTTAATAACATTCTATTACTACTGAACATTCTATTTATTGCAGTATATGTAATGACAGTGCGTTTGTGTAACTCTGGTGAGAATCGTTTGCCGGTGAGAAATCCCTCCGCAACTGTGTTTTTCTTTATAATAATATTTTATTACCTACATTAAGATAAATAAAAAGACATTGGCTTATCATCGATACTGATACATCATTTACATTACACAAACAAACGTCAAAACGAAGCCAACCAAGATTCTCACCAAAGGTACTCTATCACACTGCTGGTCTGAATATTTGTCCATATTGTTTGTCCATTATGTATGTTAAAAGTCTCTACACTACAGTAAAAATTTCTCTAGTGTCAAAATGTAATTACGCTGTTTTTAAATTTTAGCCGACTTCAAAAAAGGAGGAGGTTTACAATTCTACTGAATGTTTTTTTGTTGTATGTACGTTACGCGAAATGTTTGTCACTTGTGAACCCATTTTTAAGGTTCTTTTTTTAATTAAGTAGATTACACTTCAGAGATGGTTCCATATAAATTCGAAAAAAAAGTCGCAACCATATAGGGTGGCAATATAGGAAATCAAATTTTAATATTATTATTAAGATGATATTGAGATTGTGGTATCCTTAGCCAACTCGAAGGAGTAAAAAATAATTTAAATAAAACTAAGACATAGTCTATAGAACAATTAAACCCCCAACTTCAGAATATGAAAAATTTCAGAAAAAATCCTATTATATATCGTATAAAAAAATCTCAATTCAATAAATCATTGTATTTGTAATTTTCATGTATAAACTCAAAAACCGTGAACCATAAATTCGAAACCCATTTGTAAAGTTTATGTGTTATTATTTTGTGTTTTCGGGTGTATATTTACCTTTATAATCTTTGTTTGTTAACATTGTGACAAATTAATTGGCGGGAATATTCAGTATAAAACAAAACGCAAAGCCTTGAGGCTATATTTCCCCCGAACCACGTGTGTGTAATCTTTTGTATTTCAAATTTCGAACAGCCTATGAAGCCTGCTTCATAATATTCGATTTATGTTTAGGGAACAGTTTTTTTTACACATAAAAGTATTACTTAGATATAGGATGTTAATTTAGGATATTTATATATTATTTAAATAGGAATTAAATAATGTAACTTAAAAAAAAACTATATAATATAATCAGCCAATATATTGCAATCTTATTTAATCAACACATAATTTACTATTTCATAGGATATTATATTGACCGTGTAGTGGCGGTTTGAGAATATTCATGAGGCGACAGAGGTAAACAAATCAAGTAAATACGATTTATGATTTTTATTTTGAAATAATAAAAACGTATGTGAAAATATATTAGGACATCGCTCATAAATAAAACGAAATTTAGAGTGACTAACCAAATTTTTATAATATGAGTAACAAAACAAATACATTAAATAAAATAAAATCAAACATTCATTATTTGCGTTTGTACTGCCAATGTTAAGCACATCATAGTTTGGTGTTTGTTAACGTTCTCAAACTGAGTTAAACGCATATGTCGGAACTAGCGGGAATACGTCAGGAAAGGTTAGTTTTTAAAAATAGTAAAAGTGTAAGAGCGGATGTTCAACTTGCTCTCTTGCTTACGCAATTAATCATTAGCGGCAATAAAACAGTTCAGTATAGGCAATTACATTTCGACCATACCGTAATATGACCTCGTCACAATTACTCAACAGTGTAACGTTGAGGACATAATTACATGATAACACCAAAGTATGCAAATCAAAATCAAAACTACCCATCTCAATGTAACACGGGACAGCCTCTCAGCAACACCATCCTCCTTGCCTGCACCAGAAGAATCCCTGCACTAGATGAATTACAACAACGGACAGAACCACGACTCTATCTTAGCACGCGTAGAATGACTTCACTCGTAGAATGACTCAAGAGGAATCTCCCGCGCTCTGCACCTACACTGAACTTTATACTACACAAACGATTGGAGGGGGGTTTCTCGAAATACCCTCAATTCAACTCGCCACCATCAATATGACGCTCCACTTGAGTGAAGCAACCTCTCGCTCACTCTCAATCCAACCGGTATTTTATAGACGCGCCTACACGGCCAACCCCGACATACGACCGTCCTCGAGCGTGTATCTTCATGAATTCCTGTAACAAACACTATTAATCACCTATTCATCCGCTCGCCTATATAGTTACACTGTGCGACTAACTTAACTGGACCGGACGGGTGCGTCCCTTCGACCACGCATGGACCGGACGGCACTGTCTCTTCAACCATCTTCACAATATCGATTCAAAGAAACCTTACCAATCATCACAAAATAAAATGTCCAATAGCCATAACATTCTCAATCGCTTACAAATCGTAACATAACAAATATACACTACACTTTATTTTATTTCCACGAGCACTCATCTCTCCTCAACGACCACCAAACCAGACCTTTACCAACACCACACGCACACCACACCAACTCCTTGAGTTACGGCCACGGCATGGCCGTCGACACAGTCAAAACACAAAATAAAATGAAGCAAGAAACTTTTCAATTTTGCAGGGTAATTAATCACTCAATAGACCCAGGATAGTCAATTGAACTAAGCTTGGTTTTCAGGAATTTCTTTCAACTGATCAAAAAGTTAACCACTTGTTACTACAAAATATTTTTCCAAATCAATATTTAAGACGAATTCACTCCCCCCCATGTATCAAACGCCGGCCGGCAGCAGCGGCAAATAGTCTGTCTGCGGCTTCCCACACTGACAGCATACTTCCATTCAAGAGGGAGTGGCACAGTACCACGCTTTCTTCTAAACCTTGACTATCACACGTCCTCGTGCGGATGGTAGTAAATCGTATGCATACGGCCCCTTCATCCAGCTGCCTCAGATAATACGTGGCGTGGACCGGGCGTAGAGTTCATCCAGCCTCCTCGGGCAATATGCAGCGAGGACCGGGCGCGCAAGGCCCCTTCGACCAGCTGCCACAGGCTATATGCGGCGTGGATTGGGCGAACAAGGCCCCTTCATCCAGCCACCTCAGGCAATACGCAAAAACAGGTACTAGGCGTTAGAATCCCTTTATATAATTACCAAAACTAAGTCCAAGTCAAATAAGTATGTTATATTGTTTATAGTAAAATTATTTTTTTCAAGATACATAATATGCTTTGATTACATAGCTGTCTATATAATCGAAGATATTAAAATATGTTGCTGAAGGTGTGAATATTTGCAGTTTTATAAATATACATCAATTACGACAGCGACAGTATTCAACTAAATCAACTATATAAATAGCTATTAAACTAAACATACCTGTTGTAAAGATCTACATGTTGGAAAAAGAGTTTATATTCTGATGGTAATGATGAGAACACAACAGTCATGTCTCCAACAGGCCACATCCTGTCGACGCAAAGATGACAATTACTGCATCTGAAGATGTGCCGCAAGAGATCAAATCAAAGAGATTATGATAAATAAATATGTTTCACAAGCACAAATCAGTCAACATGTGAAAATAAATGACATTAATTTTACATGCATACTTACGATATTTAAGGCAATGACGTGTGTCATGTATCATTACACAAAATTTACGAAAATATATGTTTGTAATTCACTAATGATTTAATTCAATTCATGAATTTTTTCGACGTATAATTGACGCTTTATAATAAATCATAATAGAAATCGGTAGATAATATTTTATATGACAAAGATTTATATATTTTAAATTAAATAAGTATCGTATAGGTATTTTGAACGTACGTATTTACAAATTCGAATAAAGAAACGCAAATGTTATTTCAAATACCGGAATCGATAAAATATTAACCGTTGAATTTCTTTTTTTTAATTAATATTTTTCCGCAAGTTGTACTAAATAACGATTTATTACAAAAAGTCCAATATTCATAAGATTATTTTACATACATTTACCTTTTTTGTACAAGGTGGGACACGATCTGGCATTGTCCTTTGTGTCACTAACACTTGCCGCCGTGTAGTAGCGGTGTAAAAATATGTACCAACCCATATCATCCCGTAGGTGTCATAAGAGGTGACACAGGGGAAACAAACTAGGAGATGTGAAGCAACGTCTTTTTAATTACAACTAGAAAAAAAAATCAATGTTAAAATAAAATGTTCAGCAGTGCACTTTAATAATGAATGAATGAAAAACTAACACTTGACTTTTTTATAGAGTATAGGTGACAAACGAGCACACAGTCCACCTGATGTAAGTGATTACTATGCCTCATAGATATTTACATTTATCCTCGATTAGAAATCAAAATGCAGATGTGTTGTCACCCCTGAGAACTAAGATGGAATGCCTCGTTTCCAGTAAAAAGGGTCTCCGGTTATCTACACTCCTCATACGAAACACTGCAACATTATTCTGTGAGAGCGTGGTCCTACCCCGGTCGAGCCGATCCGAACCATTCGTGCTACAACCATAATATAGCTGCAGCGTTGTTATACCATGTTTGACTATGATAAGTTTAACTTTATTAGTATTTAATGAAGGATTGATGAAAGTTTTAAAAGATAGGAGACATTCCTTTTACGTTTGTGGTTGAAATACCATCCAACACTTGTCCTAATAAATTATTTAATCTACGAAGCTCCCTGTACGCGAGCCTACAACGTATTTAAATGGAATTATATTTCAAAGTATTCCTCATTTTCCGATTCTCTTGTTCTCATTCATCATTCATTCATGACAGCATATTAAAAGTTCACTGCTGAACATAGGCCTCTCCCATAGATTGCTCATAGAGGGAAAATTTGCCATAGCTGCTACGCTAGGCGGACGGGTTAGCAACTGCAGTTTTTCATAATTTGAACCCTTATCAAGAATCTGCGTCAGTTTCCCTCTGTCGCCTCATATGACCTCCATATATTGATATGGGGTAATGGACACCGTTACTACATGGCCATTGAATTTTCTTGTTATTGAATTCATTATCTCACTCGTCCAGTAACAAGTTCATTTTATTCAATTTCTCTTGTTATGGAATGATTAAAACTTGTTTCTTTAAGTGTTAACTAATAAAAGGGATTAAATTGTTGAATAAGTTATTTTAATATGTAAAATAATTATCTTCAATGACACTTTTTTTAATACTAAAAAATTTATACTTCTCACAAGTTTTGTCCCAAATTACTGGTCTTTCTTCTACAAGCGCTATCATATATATAAATATTATATATAAATGTTCAATATTCACTTTGGTACTCATGTTTGATAGTTAAATTTAAATAAAAGTTTAATTTAAATGAAAGTTTGGACACTACTCGTGTTTTTGCTCACGCAGCCGCGCCGAATGTGCACGCGCAAACTTGTTTACATAGTTGAGTAGACGTCGTGTGTATGCGCAACATCGACCGTGCAGCAGACAAAATGACTAGAATGCGCGTGTCTGATGCGACATAAGAAAAAATATCTTGTAATTTGTATGGTCTCATATAACAACCAATGCGACTGAATTTCTTATAAGACATTTCTCATAAGACACAAGAAATTTTCTAATAATGTGCATAAGGGCTAACGATGGTGTTCTCTTAGATTATTTACTCTCTAGATAACGCGTCACGCAATGAGCGATGCAACAAAAACAGGCCAGTTTTACAAGCGCGTGTGCGTGAGGCACGCACACATGCTTAGCGGTTGCTATGGCGACAGAATAAATAACTATGGCTTACACCAGCGTCATTTGTATCTGGGAGATACCAGCTAATAAATCTATCCGATAAAATCGGGAAAAACTGTAAATTATATCATGTTAATAAAATCTGCGACTGCGCGGAAGCTTGCAAAACAAAACAATCGGTCCATCCGTTTGGGCTGTAGGCTCAGCCAAACAATTTTGAAATATACCCACATACATATACATACACACACAAGATGTATTTCCTCCTTCTGGTGCAGTCGGGTAAAATGAACATACATTAAATACTTTTAAGACAACTTTACGAGAAAATTCGCAATCCAAGACTGGCAACACCAAAAACGACGCGTTGATTTTGTAAATAAAATTATCAATTTATTAGTTTTGTTTTCGTAAATTACTATTAGTTTTGAGTTACTTACCGATGGTAGGAGATTTTGTTAGTTGTTTGTAAACGTCCTTTGTAATTTCTGCAAATTTTGATCGAGCAACTTGTCATTTTCACCAAAATAATTTACCTCAAAAAATGAGCCGTGCGTGCGTATCTCTTGGTGTTACAATTGACAGTGAGGAGCGGGGAGCGCTTTAGAGGCTAACAGTTAGCTGATATTTTTTTCGACGCTTTTGAGCCGCCGTTACTCTATCTAGAGAGTAAATAATCTAAGGGTGTTCTGTAGGGACGTGTTCATTTTCCGGTCGAGATGATCCATTCGTGCTGCAGAGTGGGGACAAAAAATAAATGCGACCAATACTTTCTATCGGAGTGATTTTAATATTTATTGTCATAAAATCATTTCAATTACAACAGTTCAACATCTTTAACAGTTTTTTTTAACAGCTACCAACTTTTATTTTTCCATTTCTTTCAAGGTTGCCTGGTAGACAATGTCATAGGACATTAAGTCCACCCATTGTAACCCTTAGTTTAAGGAGTCTTACAGTAGAGATTTAATTTAAAAAAAACATTTAAATTCAGAAAAAAACACAGCGATTATAAACTAAATATAGATAATGTCACTAGGGGAGATCGATATTTATTTCAGCGTGAAACACCCTTGTAACGTGTCATCACCTCGCTAATACGTCAGGCCAGGTATTTATATGGACGGGGATAAATGTAACGGTATAGCTTAATGGATTAATTAAATACTATTCCATCCTATTTTTATTTAGGGGTGTATTCACCGAAGTAAAACAGAATTTACCTTAAATAAATCTTCATAAATGTACCTAACAAAATATCATAAGGGAAGGATAAAAATTAAAAATGTTACCCTTAACTATTTTTTAATTTTTTTTTCATATAATTTATATTAAATTGTTTCATATAAAAATATTTTTGAAACTCGAAACCAATCTTCCTGTCTTTACGAGTAGCTATCAAAGAATAAAACGTGTGGCTCGACGCGTAAAGTTGGATCCAATGTATTGGAGCGCACACATCTTTCATTTCTTACGATTTTGTTCGGCTTGGATCGGTTATGGGCATAGTTTATATAGACAAAATTTCGACCATATTCAAACTTTAAGATTCGTATTTAAAGTGATAGTAATGAGAGACAAATATGAAGAAAGAATCAAAATAATTGTCAAGAAAAGATGGTAATCGTATAATAAATGTATTCATAATTTTTTCATTACTCACTTTCAATTCATAATATCAAAAGTCTATAAGTGCCAACAAAAGAGCAAATAAAGTGACACAAAAGATTTCCTTAGAAGAAAGTCATTTAGTGTATTTAAATAAAAATAAGAAAGACATATTTTTTATCTTTAGTTATGTTATATACCTACATAGTATCTAAACTTCCTCCCCTTTTTCCTGCCCTTATCCCAAGTTGTTCGGGTATATTATGTGGGTCGGCATAGCATGACTTTCTCTACCATTCTCCTCTATTCGCCGTCATCTCTACACTCACAATTTCTTACGCATACCATCCCTTATACAGTCCTTCAATCTTTTCTTAGGTCGCCCTATAGATTTATACCATTCAACTTTCATAGCCAATGTACTTCTTGTTACATGGTTTACTTCAATTTGCTTAATATGCCCATACCACGCTAGCCTACCACTTCTCGAATTTTTCGTGACTGGGGTCACTTTCAAAATATCTAAACTATGAAATAGTGTCTAAACTAATATAATAATTCTCGGTTTGTAGTACTGCGGTATAAAATTTATAGTAAATTGTTTATAATATCATAAACAAAGTCTTAGCGTAAGTAATAGTAAGGTCAAAATGTTAATGAAAGACTAATGTTTATGCTTACATAAAAATCATGCTAAAGTGAAAATGTCATACAATCTTATTGGTCCAAAGCTATCTGCATCTTTCTATTTGGTGCATTATTAGCAGGTCGTTACTCCTTCTACTTGAGAGTTGACAGACACTGCTGTACTTGGTAGTACAAGACTGTCAAGTGAGAATATTCTTTCATATTGCTGGTAGTTTTTCCAGCCGGCTCCTTGCCAATTAGCCTATTTATTCATTGGGTTATGTCAGTTACTTCTATATATTAATGGTTAAACTTAATATACAATTTGTTTTTATGTTTATTACTACGGTGTTTCATTCTTTATTGAGTCCTCACCTATAAAACTACCATTACATGTAGAAAGAAGTCAATTAAGTTTTAAAAATACAATTATATATTTAAATAAACCCAGATTAAATATAACATTTTTTTTTTAATCTAAGATATGTCTTGTTGGTTATTCTTAATGAAATAAATAATGTATAAGTAATTGTTATCGTAGAACATTTGCTATTTTAATGGAAGTTCATTTCCGCTTTAGAAATCCTGAAGACAGGAATCGATGAATTCTTTAACGACATTATCTTCATCTTACCTTAATTAAAATATTTCCCTTGTAAAAGTGAAACCAGTTGGAGGAAGGTCTGGCGAGTACGGTCGATGACGTAATTTCTGGTCAAATCTCCTAAAATTTTGAGATAATCTTTTGTGCAATGTGTGAAAACCCATTACCATGGAGAAGTAGGGCTATGAGAAAAGTCTCGATTGTTTCATTCCGAGTTTGCCTTGCAGCCAAACATATTATAACAGTTCAACAAACTATTGCTTGCGTATTCATATTCATAGACATCAATTTCTCTCTTGCTTACCTTAGTTGGATAATAGCATATTCTATGTATAATTTTCTAAATTTTTTTTTATTTCAATGACGTCATTGAGCATAGCAATGAAATGAAAATATTTTTTTATATGAAAGCTGATGCATGTGAAACTTAGCTGTGATAGAAATTTATTTCAAATATTAATGCACGTTGGCCACAATCATTAAGTTTCCCGTCAATAATGTAGATATAATATAATTCTTATGAATTTCAAAACAATTTAAAGCATTTGAACCTATAGAGCTATTGTACTAAAATTAATATTACAGTGTTTCTTGAAGAGTGAAAGGAGAAATATGTTTACGTTTCTCCAGAAAATATCAATCTCAACTGCACGTGCTAAGGACGATATTATATAATATTATTATTGCAAAATATGATATTGCAAAATACATAATAAGATTCTCGGGAACAAATTATGCTGATGTACATGAGAATTAGTTTTGTTCCCAGTTGTTTCTATATTCTATTTTTATTGTCTCAGAATTGTTCTCAGACTTCGCTCGATAAACACTGTATCTCTATTTTATTCAATAAAGAATATATATTTTTTATTGAATCGCGTATCAATTCCTTGACTGGTGCAGCCGGTAAGTGACCTTGTCGTTTGGGTCCTCTGTGGCATCGCGAATAAAACTTTTCGGGCGCCGAGAAGACTCCAACGTTCGTTTCAACGATTCAACGGGTCAGCGAACCAAATAAATTCGACAAGAGAAGCCACGGTGCTGAGTAAGCTGAGCAGATTCACCGATCACAGAAGGAGAGCGGAAGCTGCGGGTCATGTGAGTAGATCTTTTCACTATCCTGTAAACCTTCCTTTGAGTTCTCCTGGTGACTGGGTTCTTTTTAGCGGTAAACGCGCAACCTTTTGTCTTCTGGGGATTGAACTGGACTAGATTTAGTCGCCCCCAATCCGAGAATTTGTTCAACAAAGTCTCGACTTCAGACACAAGTTTGTTCCGGTACTCGGCAACGTTTTCCGGTGTATAAAGCATCACCAGTGCTGCCGTCCACATAGCAATGCATGTTATTAGTTTGCAACATATAATTGATATGCAGAAAAAACAGCGTTGTGGAGCACGCAGCCTTGTGGAACACCAGCGTTAATAGCTTGTAATCGGAGCATGCACCGTCTACTACGACCTTGATGCTCCGATTAGCCAGAAAACTAGTGATCCAATTGCACAATTTCTCGGGAAGCCCATAGGAAGGAAGCTTCGAAAGAAGCGATTTGTACCAAACCCGAACGAAGGCCTTCGCTATGTCCAAACTAACCGACAAAGACTCCCCCTTAGACTCGATCTCATGCGCTCATCTGTGTGTTAGGTAAACAAGAAGATCACCAGCTGAGCGACCCCGACGGAAACCATACTGGCGGTCACTAATCAGTTGGTGCTCCTCAAGGTACCGCATGAGCTGGCAGTTAATAATAGACTCCATTATTTTCAAGAACAAGGAGGTGATGGCGATAGGAGATTATAGATTAGTTTATACGGTAGGTAAGTACTATCTAACAAAACTAGAAAACATTATAGTTCTTAAATCTTATTCTGATAGTAATAAGTTAGTTTTTGTGTTATAAGTTCCTTTGTTAGACACGGTCACATATCCTTATTACAAGATTATTCCTATACCTATATACGATCCTAGTTCCTTAAAAACCTCTATCATAATTCCTAATTATACCTACCTTATAATGAATGGATTGAAATGCAGACCCGTATCTATCCCGTGCGAGCAGATCGAAGATGACCGAATTCTCTGTAAGGAAGATAACATCGTGCAATACGCGCATACGAAGTGTATAGAACAAATAATGCTAATTATATTAGGTATAATTTAGCATTATTTGTTCATGAAAAATCTAAATTATATTAGGTAAAGGCGCTCCACCGTGTAGGGTGGGCCTTAGGAAAATCCACTATCCCAAATCATTTCGCGGATGTCGTAAGAGTGACTGAGGGAGATAAAATAGGTGATGGACAGCATCTTCCTGATTTAACTCAAAATAAAAATGCCCTTGTCAACCCACGTACCAAGCGTGGCAACTATGACTAATATCCATAAAACAATCTTAGGGAGGGGTCTACGTTTAGCTATGGATTTTGATAGGCTGTAATGAATAATGAATGAACGAAAGCGCACTCTGTTCTCCTTATTCCTCAACTTCACCAGTCAGGTGACACTCCACCGCTAGACATTATCTCTTTTTCTTATTCACAAATAGGTTAGATAGTACTGTATTTAGTGAAAAATAACTTTTTCGTGGATTTTTTAAAAAATACTTCCATTTTACTTATATAGCTTAAAGAACTTAATCTAATTTATTATACTTAGAAAAGTTTCCTGACAGCAGTGCTTGCACTGCGAGGTGTGACTTTCGTGAGGCATTTGATCTCAATCCTCAGAAGTACCAACGCATCTGCAGCCTTTTTTTGAAGTTGGCTGCAATAGCCACTTATCATCAGGTTGATTGTAAGTGCGTTTGATACTAAAGTTTTTATAAAAAAAAAAAGAGTTTATTACTAAGCTAAATTTAATGTGACTATCAATTAATATACGAGTTTGTACGTCGTTAAAACCTAGCCTAGCGATTTTAATCAAATTAAATGTCAGTATTATATTTCATTATTTTTAGTATCAGTTATGATATGTGCCTCTTGAAAAAGTCACTAATCATCAGTAACTCTTGACTTTTCACACCTTTTTTAAAGAACTGAAGTGACAAACAAAGTTAAAGTCTACCTGATAGTAAGTGCAGATGTACACCCTGGATAAACCTTACGAGGGATATAGTAAAATTTTCACTAAATGCCAATCTCACTTGCACACACATGCAAATAGCGAGATATTCGTTCGGAAATGCCAACAGCCAATTGCATTGCCAGCGTAGTGAGCATGGGTATCGTGTCAAAAGAAAGCGTGAACAGTGAAAAAATAAAAACCCATCCAATCGTAATAAATTTCACGCGGACGAAGCCGCGGGGAACAGCTCTAGTTCTAAATAAATATTATTATGAGTGTGTATAGTCACTATAATCACATATATAGTCACACTAACCCGTGACCTCACTTTGCACTTTTTTTGCACTTTGACTTTTAAAAACTAAGGCAAGAGTGATTGAATCATACATAAAATTTGAAAAAACATTCCCACTTATAAGTAAAATAGGTATTAAATTCATAAAATTATCCGATACCACATCAAATAGAAAAAAATACAATATTGTTATATACCCATCGCTGAGTACGTTTCAATAAATTTAGAATAAATAAGACGCTAATTATATTACAACAAAAAATGAAATGCAGTGGTGCTTATTACAAGAAAACTCCTTCATTTGTATGTTACCAAAACCTATAATTTATTTAAGAAATGAAGAAAAATTCCATAAATTTGTCTCTGCCTGTGGAAAATGTAAAATTTCCAAAACGAAATAAGAAAGTAAATGAAGCAAATTACATGTTCCGCTACAGGATGTATACCATACAATGTAAAAAATATCAGTTATGAAGGAGTTACACTGCCCCGTCTAGATCGATTTAGTGAAATAAATACATACATACATAAATACTCACGCCTGTCACCCAGAGGGGTAGGCAGAGACTATGGACTTCCATTTGGCATGATCCTGATACACCTCTCTCGCCTCCTCCACATCCATATACCTACGCATACAAGCTCGTCGGTTAAGGGTACTCTTAATTTGGCCCATTTTCAATATATCGCCAATTTGGTTGATAAATAAATATTTTTACATTCATCAATATAAAAATATTTATTTATATATAAAATAAACATTTTTATATTCATCATCATTTTAATTTCCAATTTATTTTCATCATCATCCTCACCATCATTACAGCCCTACACAAGTCCACTGCTAAACATATAGGCCTCTCCCAAGGAATGCCACAAAACACGGAAAGAACTGACTCATCTATCAACGCACAGGCAAAACTACTGAACGAATTTCGCTGAAATTTGGCAAACCGACAGTTGTAATGAAGTAGGCATCCGTTAAGAAAGGATTTTTGAAAATTCGCCCCCTAAGGGGTGAAAAAGGGGTTAAAACTTTGTATGGAAGTCCGTCATTTTTACAGCTAGAAGCCTGAAACTCTGTTTTTAGGATAACAATTAGAAATAAACAATTATGTGTCCTAGGGTTTTTGCAAATTCAACCCCTGAGGCGGTGAAAAAGGGGTTGAAAGTTTGTATGGAGAAACAAGATTAGTCAAACTATTTTATTCGAAACTTCAGAGGAGTACTCCTATCAATAAATGAGTAAACATGTGTTTCAAGCTCTTTCAGAATTCAACCCCCAAAAGGTGGAAAAGGGGTGATAAATTCTGAAAATCAACATGGGTGTCGTTTTATGGTTTATCGGGTGATCTTCAAGTTCCCATCCCTACCAATGACGATGGCGTTGGTATCGTTTTAGGACGCGGTAACGTTGTGTTTTTTCTAACTAATATAACGTGAATGGTGAATGAGCGCTTCAACCTGTACCACATACGGTACCTATTCACTGTTAACGGATATTTGACTAGATTTCGACTTTGTTTGCTTGCTTACGGTTTAAGATTTGCTTCGTGTTTCGGATTAGATGCTTGATTTTGTCTTTTTTACAACCACTATTCAAACTTGGAGTTCAATTTGCTTTGTGATTCGGTATTGTTGATAGAAGTATTTTTTCTCACTGAAAAAATGACTACAGAAACTCTTAATATTAAAGGAAAAATGGAAGAACATACTGTCGTCCCCATTGTCGGTGACGGCGTGTTTCGTGCTCTTTCATTTTTAATGTACGGAACCCAAGAAAATGCGATGGTGGTGCGTTCATAAATTGTTAGATTTGTGGTAAATGATTGGCCTAGATTTTCAGTCATGACCCACGACAGAAATGGCGTTAATTATTCAACAGCAAATGAATATTCAACCGATATGTTAAAAAATGAAACTTACGGTGGACTTTGTGAAATACTAGCTGCAGAATTAATATTTCCGTTTCGGTTTGAAGTATTTTGAAACGGTCTGCTATATACAGAGTCTGGAATAGATATCTGTCCAGGTAGGCGATTACGATTTAGCCATGATTTATCTAATGGACATTTTGACTCCTATCTGTCACAGCGTTTGGAATAAACGAAAGTTCCAAACGTTGAAGGCTGGCCAGGGGTCAAAAAAGAGCACGTTCTTGGCAGGGTTTATACTGTGCATCCGAACAATACAGAATGCTATCACCTTCGTATGCTTCTTCATGAGATCCGGGGCCCAATTTCGTTTGAACCGTTAAAAACTGTAGATGGTCATGAATATTCCAGGTTCCAATCAGCGTGCAAATCTCTCGGCTTGCTTGAAGATGATCAGCATTTGTTCGCAGCAATGGAAGAGGCAGCACTTTGCCAATCACCGCAAATGATTCAGGATCTTTTTACGATTATTTTAGTGTTTTGCCAAGTATCAGACCCTTTAAGCCTTTGGGAGAAATTCAAAGAATACCTATCTGAAGATTTTAAAAGGCAATTAGAAAGACAGGTAGATGTGATGTAGAGCACATAACAGATGTGGTATATAGCAAATGCCTGGTGCAATTTAGCAAATTGGTGGTCGGCTACTAAAAGAGTATGGGTTACCTCAGCCAAGCAAAGAACAACAATTTGAAAATACAGAGTTTCTGAAAGAGACAAGTTACGACTTAGTATTATTAGATAAACACAGTTAAAAATAATGAAGGATCTCTGAATGACGAACAAAAAGCAGTTTACAATCAAATTAACACAAAAATTGAATCAAATGAGGGTGGAGTATTCTTTTTAGATGCTCCCGGTGGAACAGGCAAAACATTCCTCATAAATTTGCTATTAGCAAAAGTTAGAAGTACTCGCGGAATATCTTTTGCTGTGGCTTCTTCTGGGATCGCAGTTACACTGCTTGAGGGTGGACAAACTGCTCATGCTACCTTCAAGTTACCACTCAATTTAACAACAGCTGATACCACATTTGTAATATATCGAAACAAAGTCATTTTGCTGAAGTATTAAAACATACGAAAATGATACTGTGGGATGAAATAACCATGGCTCATAAGGGTGGCGTAGAGGCTTTAAACAGAACTCTACAAGATATAAGAGGAAATAAGAAGTTAATGGGTGGTGTAACGGGTTTGCTGGCTGGAGATTTTAGACAGACTCTACCAGTAGTGTCAAAAGGAACTAGAGCTGATGAAGTTAAGGCGTGTCTTAAGAGATCCACTTTATGGCCTCTAATTAAAATCCTCAAGCTCTCGAAAAATATACGAGTACACTTAGGAGAAAAAGAGTCTGCTGGTGGATTTGCGAATCTTCTAATTAAAAACGGCAACGATGATTACCCGATAAATGACGGAATTATAACCATCCCTGATAATTTGCGCACAGTTGTATTTACGTTACAGGAGTAAATATTCAAAATTTACCCAGATATTGCTCATATCCACGATAAGCCAATGGAATGGTTGTGTAAACGTGCCA
Organism: Parnassius orleans; assembly: GCA_029286625.1. NCBI lineage: Eukaryota > Metazoa > Arthropoda > Insecta > Lepidoptera > Papilionidae > Parnassius > Parnassius orleans. The sequence continues at coordinate 267,255 of JAGSMP010000345.1, read as the reverse complement.
TACTAACCCCGAAAAACGACCAAGCAGCAGCAATTAACGATATACTGTTAATGTCTTTTGAGGGAGAAGAAATGATGTACACGTCAATAGACTCTGTGGTCAACACAGATGACGCAATTAACTACCCTGTCGAATTTCTTAATTCACTTAAATCATCGGGTCTTCCACATCATAAGCTTAATTTGCGCGTGGGCACTCCTGTTATGTTGTTGCGAAATTTAAAACCTCCTCAACTGTGCAACGGAACCAGACTAAAAGTAAAAGCATTACATCGCAATGTAGTAGAAGCCACAATTATAACTGGATGTGCGCAAGGGGAAACTGTATTTGTACCAAGAATTCCCTTGATCCCGAATGATCTTCCCTTTGAATTCAAACGAATACAGCTACCCTCAAAGTCTGCTTTGCAATGACCATAAACAAATCAAATTTTAAACGTGGTAAAGCCATGCTGCAGCTATATTAGTAGTATAGTTGGAGCACGAATGGGTCTACTCGACCGGGAAGGACCACGCTCTCACAGAATACCAACGTGAAATAGCAGCTTAACGCTGCTGTGTTTCGTATGGTGAGTGTAGAGAATCGGAGACCCTTTTTACTGGAAACGAGGCATTACATCTTAGCCCTGACGGGTGACAACGCATCTGCATTTTGATTCGTAATTGAGGATAGATGTAGATGTCTATGGGCCGCAGCAGCCACTTACCGTCAGGTGCACTGTGTGTACGTTTGTCACCCTTATCCTATAAAAAAAATCACAAGGGCAGACATTAAAATTTGCGGGTATAGACTTGAGAGAAAGTTGTTTTTCATACGCGCAATACTATGTGGCTTGCTCACGCGTAAGCTCGCCCAGTAGTCTGATAATTATGGTACACAGTAATAGATTAGCAAAAAATGTGGTATATAAAGAAGTTTTATAGTTTACTAGCTTTTGCCCGCGACATCCAGTTATAATTGTGACTTGTACCAACAGACTCTTTTTCACACATGGGCGCGATATAACCGAACTCCACGCGGACGAAGTCGCGGGCAAAGGCTAGTTATATAATCTTTTAAATGAATAATTCACCTATGATTAATTAACTGTACCAAAAAAATCAATCAAGCTTTTAACATCAGCATATCCTTGAACGAAGGGTACTTAAGTAATAATGAGATAACTAAAGCAATAAATATCATCGATGCGCATCAAATCAAATATCATGGCTGAGGATACGCTTTCATCGCACGACATTAATCACTCAGATAATTTCTGTAGTAATTATCCCTAAAAAATTAATTATCCCTACAAAATTGTCCCTAACTTTCTAAAAATAAATAAAAAAAACTATACAATCAGTTACGTTTTAGTGGCCATAGTCAAAATTGTGGCTATAATATGGATCACCATCATCATCATTACAGCCCTTCACAAGTCCACTGCTGAACATAGGTCTCGCCCTAGGAATGCCACAAAGCACGGTCCTGAGCCACCTGCATCCATCGACTTCCTGCATGTCTTACCAGGTCGTCACTCCGTCTAGTGGGGGGTCGCCCTACACTTCGCCTACAGGTACGAGGCTGCCACTCGAGAACCTTTTTTCTCAATCGGTTGTCGATTCTTCGAGCTATATGGCCGGCCCATTACCACTTCGGCTTACTAACCCGTTGGACAATGTCGGTCACTCTAGTTCTACTGCGGATATCCTCATTTCTAAGTTTATCACGCAAAGAAATCCCGAGCATAGCCCTCTCCATAGCTCGCTGAGCAACCTTGAGCGCCCTCATACGGCCAGCAGTGAAGGCCCACGTCTCAGATTCATAAATCATTACTGGCAACACGCATTGGTTGTACAATGTCGTTTTCAGGTTTTGAGGTGTACCTGACGAGAAGATGTGTCGCAATTTCCCAAACGCTGCCCAGCCGAGTTGAATCCACCGATTGACCTCTCGGTCTAAGTAGGACTTATCTGATCGGACTATTTGTCCCAGGTAAACATACTCGACAAACAACTTCGAGCTTAGTGCTCCCAGCAACTACCGGCATAGGTGTGAACTGGACATTACACATGATCTTTGTTTTGTCCATGTTTATCTTAAGATCTATCCGTTGGGAGGCACTTTTGAGATCATTAAGCACAGTGCTTAGATCCTATAGCGATTCTGCCATAATGGTCTGAAGTTCTTCAAGAGAGTGTTGTCGCCTTTCTTAAATAACAAAACCACCGCACTTCTGCTACACGCCTCCGGAGTAGTGCCACCATGGTGGATGGAATTAAAGGGCTTCTGAAGGACTTCAAGTACCGTTTTTCCACCCGCTTTCAGAAGCTCCGCTGTAATTCCATCCTCGCCTGGGGCCTTGCCGTTTTTAAGGTGCTAGAGAACCATTCTAATCTCGCTCAGACTGACGTCCGGGATGTCATTGGAATAGTGTCGGAGAAGACTTGCCCTTGGATCGTTACTTCCACTCGCGTGTGGTTCCAACGATGACTTGTACAGCTGCCCATAGAACCTCTTAATCTCACTCAAAATCTCAGGTGTCCCGAAAACGATGCTACCACACATCTGGCAAAGACTTTGTAGCCTTGGTTCCACTCGATCTCTTTTAAATACGAGCTGTATTGAAGTGGCGTAAGTCCCGCCGTATGCATTTGGAGATCTGTTTGTTCAGTTACCTGTATGCTGTCAAATCTGTTGAAGACAGCAGCCTCATTTCCTGTCTAACAGCTATGGGATTAAGAGTGTGATCGGAGAGTTTTTGTGTTCTACTACGGCGGGTCTTGCAGAACTTAGCTCAGACCGCATGGACAGTTTCCACGAGCTTGTCATTCATATTGTCCACTGCATTGCAGTCTTCTAGGCACTGAAACTTGAGTTTTGTAACTCGAGCTGACTGGTTTTGGGACTTTGCATTAGAGCGCAAGGGGACGGAGCGTTGACTTAATTGGACGAGACCTCTCCAACTTAACGTTTAGTTTCAGTGTGCCTCTAACCATTCGGTAATCGCTACTAGATTTCAGCCTCGCGATCACTGAGACATCACTGAACAGTTGCCATCTAGTCGTCATAATGCCTGTGGGGCCGCCAGAAAAAATTAATTATAAAGAGTCCCTCCTTCTCCATGAAGTCAGCCAGCTACTGGCCCCTTGGGTTCTGTAGCCCTATTCTGAATTTCCCTACTTTCAGCTCACAGTTCTCTTTTGTGTCTAGTTTTGCGTTGAAGTCTTCTATTAACACCGTATAGTGGGTTTTGGAGGTATGTATGGCTTTAGAGATATCTTTATACATTTCCTCCACATCCTCATCGGGATATGCCGAGTTTGGAGCGTAAACCTGTATGACGTTCAACGAATACCGTTTGGTGATTCTGAGTATAAGGTACTCAACCCTTGTCGATACACTCACAATCTTTACAACGTTGTTAACGAGAGACTTGTTGATGATAAATCCGACACCTCCTTTTGACAGATGGTCGCCTAGCCGATGATAGAACAAGTTGCCGGATTCGAGGATTACCGTGTTCTCCCCCTCTCTTCGGACATCAGATAATCCTATTATATCCCAGCGTAACTTGTCTTTCTCTTCTTCTAGCTCCAGGATCTTCTCGTCAGTCCTCAGAGTGCATGCGTTTTATGTTGCCAGGTCAAGCCGTCTTAGGTGGCAACCGAACCTCCACCGGAGATTCAAAGCACCCCTGCCACTGCGGAAGGACCGCGCTCTCAAAGAATACCAACGTAAAATAGCTGCATAATGTTGCTGTGTTTCGTATGGTGAGTGCGGATAACTGGAGACCCTTTTTACTGGAAACAAGGCATTCTATCTTAGTCTTCTGGGGTGACAACGCACCTGCATTTTATTTCTTTATCGAGGATTGATGTCACAGTATCCACTTACCATTAGGTGGAACGTGTACTCGTTTTTCAGTCTTATTCTATAAAAAGTGTATCTCACTGCTCTTTGCAAGTGTAGTGGAGTCGCACGTGTAAAAATCCTCATATAATTTATAATACATCATATAATTTTTATAACTACTTTTAGTAGTGTCTCAAAACTTAACGTTTTTTTTATTTTTATGTTAAAATAGGTTTTTAAGTGTTGGATAAAATTAGTTCTCCCGGCTGGAGTGACCAGCTATGGTTCTAATCCTGGCGAAGGGCCAAAAATGGCGTATTGGTTTAAACGATCAACTGGTCATCAAACGGTTCAGCGTTATTAAAAGTATGATTTTACGCAAATTATTGGACTGTATTAGGTGGTGCGAATTTACTATTTCGCGATACTGCAAATGCCCCTAAATGCGGAATACAAGAAGGAATGCATGTGCACTCACCCGGCACTTCTGCTAATCTGCAATTTCAAATGGGGATTTAATAAATAATAATGGGGATTAGGAATTTATTCTGTAATTTTATACGGGGAGGAACTGATTCTTGACGATACCACCATGTTTTGGAATCACACTAGACGCGAAGCTTCAATGAAAATATATCAAAACTAGCAGGCAGACTTAGTTCTGCAGCATATGCTGTAAAAAAGATTAGAAATCTTACCAGTGTTGGAACAGCTAGACTAGTTTACTTTAGCTATTTCCATAGCATAATGTCTTATGGTATTTTGCTATGGAGACACGCGGCTGACACTGAAACTATATTTGTTTTACAGAGAAGGGTCATAAGAGCAATTTATAATTTAAAGCCTAAGGAGTCGCTGCGACAAAAATTTAAGGAAATTAATATATTAATTTTGGCCTGTCAATACATTTATGAAAATGTAATGTACATACACAAAAATAAAAGTAGTTTTACAAAAATAAGTGATATTAATTCTGTAAATACTAGGAACAGACGCAAGCTAGTAAGTACCAGTTAATCAAATTAACCGAGTCAGTAATTCATTCTTGGGGCGATTTATACGCTTTTACAACAAAATCCAATCCAATATTATTTATTAAACCAAATTTGTATAAAAAGGGTTATTATAATAATAAGGAATTTATGGATGATAATAACCCCTGGGAATAAGGTGATCGCTATCAAGCAATTTCTCATTTGTTTTGTGCTGTTAATTGTTTAACATACATGATTGTAAGCTGTTATTTAAAAAAAAACGTCCCGCTGGGTTTCTTGCTGGTTCTTCCGAGGACAGAGGTTTTTTTCGAACCAGTGGTAATTAAACAAAAGAGTGACTTTCAATAAGTATTATTTATAATCTATATTGAATAAAAAGTTTCTGTTTCTGTTTCTGCCTCATGTTTTAAAGTTTGCGGCCACGATGGTGAAATGCCGGCTGTCTTCACTCATTTAAACTTCATAGTTTATCGTGAAATATAGCGTTAAGGCAAATGTCTATATATTTTACTATAATTTTGTATAGTTTAATATCTAAATTATACTACGGCGGGAGCGATGATGCGAGATCTAGGCGATGCGGTTAGTTGCGTGACTTGCAAACTTGTGAGAACCCCGTTAACAATAGAGTGCACATGCGAAAAAGGTTTAAAAGGCGGTAGATAGAAAATCCGGAAATGGGCTTTGCATTACTCTTATTGAACACATAAACACTACACATTCACCTAGTGCCACAAACACTGTTAAGACAATGGATGGGACGCAGCGAGTCGGCAGACGGGCGCGCCGCACACCCCTCCATACCACGTAAACATCGTACACCCGCGTCCTTGGGCGGTTCTCACCGCCCAGAACATTGAACGATTCAAGTAATCTGTCAGAGCTGGGGCCTGCCACCCCCTGTTCGGACGGCCGTTAGATAACTCATCTATGTCACGAAATGTTCACATAGGTGAAATACGTTACAAATAAAATAAAATAAATATAACATATACATATACATACCCCAGTCCCCGGCGGCCCCGCTATTCCTGGCTACGGTGGCGACCATGGTAACGGCGGGGCAGGGGGTGCTAAGAATCTCCGGTGGAGGTTCGGTTGCCACCTACGACGACTCGACCTGGCAACTTATAACGCACGCACCCTGAGGACTGACGAGAAGATCCTGAGTTGAAGAAGAGATAGACAAGTTGCGCTGGAATATTATAGGATTATCCGAGGTCCGAAGAGAGGGGGAGGACACGGTAATCCTCGAATCCGGCAACTTGTTCTATCACCGGGAGGGCGACCATCTGTCCCAAGGAGGTGTCGGATTTATCGTCCACAAGTCTCTCGTTAACAACGTTGTAAAGATTGGGAGTGTGTCGACGAGGGTTGCGTACCTTATACTCAGAATCACCAAACGGTATTCACTGAAGGTCATACAGGTTTACGCACCAACCTCGGCACACCCCGATGAGGAGGTGGAGGAAATGTATGAGGATATCTCTAGAGCCATGCATTCCTCCAAAACCCACTACACGGTGTTAATGGGAGACTTCAACGCAAAACTAGGCACAAGAGAGTACGGTGAGCTGAAAGTAGGGAAATTCGGAATAGGGCAACGGAACCCAAGGGGCCAGCAGCTGGCCGACTTCATGGAGAAAGAGGGACTCTTTATGATGAACTCTTTCTTCCAGAAGCGGCCCCACAGGAAGTGGACCTGGTCGAGCCCCGACGGTTCGACAAAAAATGAGATTGACTTCATTATGACGACCAAGCGACAACTGTTCAGTGATGTCTCAGTGATCGCGAGGGTGAAAACCGGCAGCGATCACCGAATGGTGAGAGGCACACTGAACCTAAATGTTAAGTTGGAGAGGTTTAATGAAGTCAACGCTCCGTACCCCTCGTGCTCTGATCCAAAATCCCGAAACCTTTCAGCTCGAGCTACGAAACCGTTTTCAGTGCTTAGAAGATTGCAATGCAGTGGACGATATGAATGACAAGGTCGTGGAAACTGTCCATGCGGTCGGAGCTAAGTTTTGCAAGACCCGCCACAGAAGAACACAAAAACTCTCCGATCACACTCTTAATCTCATGGCTGTTAGACGGGATATGAAGCTGCAGTCTTCAGTAGATTTGACAGAATACAGGCAACTGAACAGACAGATCTCCAAATGCCTGCGGCGGGACTTACGCAACTTTAATACTGCTCGTATTGAAGAAGCGATCGAGCGGAACCAGGGCTCCAAAGTCTTTGCTAGAGATCTGTCTGCCAGAAAGAGCCAACTGTCAAAGCTGAAGACCGAGTGTGGCAGCGTCGTTTCCGGACACCTGAGATTTTGAGTGAGATTGAGAGGTTCTATGGGCAGCTGTACACATCATCGTTGGAGCCACACGCAAGTGTGAGTAACGATCCAAGAGCGAGTCTTAACCGACACTATTCCGATGATATCCCGGACGTCAGTCTGAGCGAGATTAGAATGGCTCTCCAGCACCTTAAAAACGGCAAGGCCCCAGGCGAGGATGGAATTACAGCGGAGCTTCTGAAAGCGGGTGGAAAACCGGTACTTGAAGTCCTTCAGAAGCTTTAATTCCGTCCTACATGGTGGCATTACACCGGAGGCGTGGAGCAGAAGTGCGGTGGTCTTGTTCTTCAAGAAAGGCGACAACGCTCTCTTGAAGAACTACAGACCGATTTCCCTTCTGAGCCGCGTCTACGTGCTGTTTTCGAGAGTCATTACGAATCGTCTCGCACGCAGACTCGACGACTTCCAGCCTCGAACAAGCCGGTTTCCGAAAGGCTTTGCACCATAGACCACATACATACCCTTCGGCAAATTGTACAGAAGTCCGAGGAGTACAATTTGCCATTATGTCTGGCGTATGTGGACTATGAGAAAGCCTTTGATTCCGTCGAAATTTGGGCGGTGCTGCAGTCCCTTCAGCGGTGCCAAGTTGACTGTCGGTATATCGAAGTGCTGAAGTGCTTGTACAGTAGGGCTATGATGGCTATCCGAGTACAGAACCAGAGTACGAAACCTATCCAACTGCAGAGAGGTGTAAGACAGGGTGACGTTATATCCCCGAAACTCTTCACCGCTGCATTGGAAGACGTTTTCAAGCTTCTGGACTGGAAAGGATACGGTATTAACATCAATGGCGAGTACATCACTCACCTTCGATTTGCCGATGATATAGTCCTTATGGCAGAATCGCTGGAGGACCTAAGCACTATGCTCAATGACCTCAATAGTGCCTCCCAACGGATAGGTCTTAAGATGAACATGAACAAAACAAAGATCATGTTTAATGTCCATGTCACACCTATGCCGGTAGTTGTTGGGGCACAAAGCTCGAAGTTGTTGACGAGTATGTTTACCTGGGACAAATAGTCCGACTAGGTAAGTCCAACTTCGACCGAGAGGTCAATCGACGGATTCAACTCGGCTGGGCAGCGTTCGGGAAATTACGGCACATCTTCTCGTCAGGTATACCTCAAAACTTGAAAACGAGGCTGTACAACCAGTGCGTGTTGCCAGTGATGACCTACGGAACTGAGACGTGGTCCTTCACTGCTGGCCGTATGAGGAAGCTCAAGGTCGCTCAGCGAGCTATGGAGGGCTATGCTCGAGTCTCACTGCGTGATAAAATTAGAAATGAGGATATCCGCAGTAGAACCAGAGTGACCGACATAGCCCAACGGATTAGTAAGCTGAAGTGGCAATGGGCCGGCCATATAGCTCGAAGAACCGACAACCGATGGGGAAAAAAGGTTCTCGAGTGGCGGCCTCGTACCGGCGGACGAAGTGTGGGGCGTCCCCCCACTAGATGGAGTGACGACCTGGTAAGACATGCAGGAAGTCGATGGATGCAGGTGGCTCAGGACCGTGCTTTGTGGCATTCCTTGGGGGAGGCCTATGTTCAGCAGTGGACTTGTGAAGGGCTATAATGATGATGATGATACATAATCTTCACCCACTTTTTCAATTCGCGGCCTTAAAGGCCGTGAGCCCGGAGTCCGATGAAGCTGTAAGAGCCAAAAGGATAACAGCACTAATATCATCAGAAAACACTACGGACTTCCATTTGACACGATCCTAACACACAGCTTTCGTTCCTTTTTTCACAACCATATACCTACGCATGGATACTTGTGGGATGTGCGTTAATTTGGCTCATCTTCAATATATCGCCAATTCTGTCAATAAACTTCCACCTAGCGCTTCCTTTCCCGGCTCTGCAGCATAAATTTGCCACTCTTTCTTCATTAATTGTTTCTACGTGTCCAAATTACCGAAGTGTTCATTTCTTAATCCTGGTCACAACATCTTCTTTCAAGCCACCCTTCTTATCACACAATTTCTTACACCTTAATTACCGCATTTCTACTGCATTATTTTTATCTCATGCTTCTTCTGCCACACCCAAATTTCACTACAATACAGTAAGGGAGGGAATAACACAGCATTGTATACTGTGCGTGCATTTTTATACATTTAGACTTCCCCACAATAGAGTGAAGATTTATAGTCTATATTTATGGAACAAATGACTCATACAAGTCTTTTAATTGCCAAAAAGAGAATCACAAAATCATTTTCCAATGGGTGACGCAGTATAATCGTTAACAATAAATCTTACGTTACAGCTGTATTGTTAGGTCACAACCCTAGTAGATTAACCAAAACTAGAAGTGTACAGCATGTTATTGAATAAAGTTATAAAAGCGGTTATCCGAGTACTGTATAAACTGTACTGTAGTAGTTACTATAAAAAGTCTGGTGTGATTTCGGAGTGAAAAGCATTTGTTGAAAACGTTGACTAGAGTTCAAATACCCAATCGCACAAAATTATTGTACTGTAACAAAAGCTTTATTTTTAAGTAATTTAAACATTTTTTCAATTTATTACTGACATAAAATGAGCTAAACTATTTTATTTTAAATTATAATAAAAATAAGTAATTGTTTCACTTCTTTATGGCAATTTAACTTTCGTAACACAAAATGATCATTCTCAGCTGAAATGTCTTGTCTAGAGGCCTATATAGGACCCTATCGAAAAAGTTTAATTGCTTTGAAGTAGAACAGATAGCCTTTATAACCAATATTTCTTGAAAGGGAAACGTTTCTGTCAAATTAAGTTATATCTTTTTGTTAAATAGAGCGGAGATACTAGCTTGTATCGATATTCCTCTATCTGATGTAAAGCTTTTACTTCGTCACAGATGCCCGATTACAATACTTTTAAACCTAAAATCTTTAGTATATTTCAACCGTAGGAATATTATATATAGCATTTAAATAACCGTGTAATTGCGGTGTAAGAATATCTATTTTCCCATGTCTTCCCATGGGTGTCGTAAGAGGTACCAGAGAAAACAAATCAAGAGATGGGCAGCAGCGTCTTTCTAATAGTAACTAAAAATGGAGTACTGGAGTCACATATGGGCTGGTGCTGCAAAATGCCACCTGGCAGCGTTTCGAGAGACGTGCTAAGAGGCTCATTGGTGACCTTGATTTGGTTGAAACCAACCTTGTCAGCCTCGAGCACAGGCACAGAGTAGCCTGTCGGTATTCTATAGGATGCATTTCGGTGAGTGTGCGCAGGAATTACACGCTTTAATTCCTCCCTCTCCTTTCCACCATCGGACGACATCGATATTCCACTCATTAGAACCAAACGGTTCGCTTCGACTTTTGTAAAGCGTACAACAAAGTAGTGGAATCATTTGCCAGCGTCTATCTTTCCGTCCGAATACAATCTGGGCGTATTTAAGGCAAGTGTGAATAGGCTTTTGTTACGCTACGACAATGCGATTTACCATTTAAGGCTGCATCACTACTTACCACCAAATGGGATTGTGTTCACGCAGTCTCCTACTAGCTTCAAGTTCACCAAGTTTGATCTCAGCGCTAGCAGTGCTGCTTGACTATCAGAGTTCATATAAATTATATGGTTAACGTAGTGTTTTAGCAGATTGATTTCCGCACGCTGAAGTATGGCGAAAATTTCTGCCTGGAAGATAGAGGTGAATCTACCCAAATTCATACTAAGTTTGAATTTGGCGCGTTCCCCATAAATTCCAAAGCCTACATTGAGGCCCATTTTCGACCCGTCGGTATACCATATAAGACTACCGACCTGACAAATGACCTGTCCATTCAGCCAGTCTTCTCTGGAGGGTAGTTCCACTGTGTACTTTTTGTTAAAAGTATATAGTGGACGCGTGATATCTGAGATCATGCATAAGACCGGTGTTTCCTTAATTGAGTCGAGCATGGCTCTCAATCTATAGGAAAGCAAGCTCAAGTCGCCCTGAGCGTTAATCCTATACAAACTAGCCCTCGCCTCTTTTTTAAGTAAAGATGAAGGGGCGTTAGGCCTAGAAGTGCATTAAGAGCCGCTCCAGGCGATGATCGCATCGCTCCAGTTGCCATTAAGCAGGCAGTCCTTTGTAGACTATTTAGTCTGTCCGCAGTCGTCTTTTGGTTGGCCTTATTACACCAGACAGTGGAGGCGTAGGTAAGAATCGGCCTCACTATACTGCTGTACAGCCATAGGATCATACTGGGACGCAAGCCCCAGTTGTTCCCGACCATGCAACTACACGTACCTGAAGCAATTTTAGCCTTATGACATACATTGCTAAGGTGAGAGTTCCACGTTAGTTTTTGGTCGATTGTTACGCCCAAGTACTTAACTTCAGTGGAGAATGGTACTTCTTTACCATTAAGTTTTGGTGTGACTAATTTGTCCAACCGTCTCTTTTGAGGTAAGGGTATTATAACAGTTTTATCAGCATTAACTGATAAACTGTTATACTTGCACCAGTTGTTTATAGTGTTTAGGATCTTCGTGTGATTAATGATAAAGTACTTTGGCAAAAACCCCTCGCAATGATCACAAGGTCATCAGCATAACCCAGTGTGTCAATGCGAAGGTCTGCCATCTTGTACAATAATTGGTCAACCACAAGAGTCCAAAGGAGGGGTGACAAAACACCACCTTGTGGATAGCCTCTTGTAGTTGCAATCACAATCGAAGTTTGAAACAGTTCTATTTTTGCCTTTCTGTTTGAAAGCATTAACTTTACCCACCTGATGGTTGTGGGGTCAACATTTTTAGATGTCAGGCCCCCAACCAGCAATAATGTACGGCTACTGTCAAAGGCGCCCTCAATGTCTAGAAAGGCACAAAGAGCTATTTCTTTATCCTCCAGCGCTTTTTCGACCCTGTCAATAACACTGATCAGGGCTGTTTCCATAGATTTGCCTCTGCGGTAAGCATTCTGGTTGTAGTGTATAGGTCTCGTAGCTAGAGCTACATCTCTAATATATCTATAACCTTCCAATGTCTTTTTATGCTTTTAGGAAACGTTTCCAAATTCCTCCTTAGGCTATTTCTGTAGACATCCCAGGAGGTCGCTTTTGGATCCCTATAAGCAACAGTTTTAGAAGTTGATGTTGCTCTAATCATAAACATAATGTGTCTGTGATCAGACATCGATTTTTCACTACTAACATGCCAGTCAGTATTCCGTCTGGATATGTTATTTGTCTTGCCAGCAAGACCCCAGGCGAGATGGAATTACAGCGGAGCTTCTGAAAGCGGGTGGAAAACCGGTACTTGAAGTCCTTCAGAAGCTCTTTAATTCCGTCCTACCTGGTGGCATTACACCGGAGGCGTGGAGCAGAAGTGAGGTAGTCTTGTTCTTCAAGAAAGGCGACAACGCTCTTTGAAGAACTACAGACCGATTTCCTTCTGAGCCGCGTCTACGTGCTGTTTTCGAGAGTCATTACGAATCGTCTCGCACGCAGACTCGTCGTCTTCCAGCCTCCCGAACAAGCCGGTTTCCGAAAGGCTTTAGCACCATAGACCACATACATACCCTTCGGCAAATTGTACAGAAGTACAATTTGCCACTATGTCTGGCGTATGTGGACTATGAGAAAGCCTTTGATTCCGTTGAAATTTGGGCGGTGCTGCAGTCCCTTCAGCGGTGCCAAGTTGACTGTCGGTATATCGAAGTGCTGAAGTGCTTGTACAGTAGGGCTACGATGGCTATCCGAGTACAGAACAGGAGTACGAAACCTATCCAACTGCAGAGAGGTGTAAGACAGGGTGACGTTATATCCCCGAAACTCTTCACCGCTGCATTGGAGGACGTTTTCAAGCTTCTGGACTGGAAAGGATACGGTATTAACATCAATGGCGAGTACATCACTCACCTTCGATTTGCCGACGATATAGTCCTTATGGCAGAATCGCTGGAGGACCTAAGCACTATGCTCAATGACCTCAATAGTGCCTCCCAACGGATAGGTCTTAAGATGAACATGGACAAAACAAAGATCATGTTTAATGTCCATGTCACACCTATGCCGGTAGTTGTTGGGAGCACTAAGCTCGAAGTTGTTGACGAGTATGTTTACCTGGGACAAATAGTCCGACTAGGTAAGTCCAACTTCGACCGAGAGGTCAATCGACGGATTCAACTCGGCTGGGCAGCGTTCGGGAAATTACGGCACATCTTCTCGTCAGGTATACCTCAAAACTTGAAAACGAGGCTGTACAACCAGTGCGTGTTGCCAGTGATGACATACGGAACTGAGACGTGGTCCTTCACTGCTGGCCGGATGAGGAAGCTCAAGGTCGCTCAGCGAGTTATGGAGAGGGCAATGCTCGGAGTCACACTGCGTGATAAACTTAGAAATGAGGTTATCCGCAGTAGAACCAGCGTGACCAACATAGCCCAACGGATTAGTAAGTTGAAGTGGCAATGGGCCGGCCATATAGCTCGAAGAACCGACAACCGATGGGGAAAAAAGGTTCTCGAGTGGCGGCCTCGTACCGGCGGACGAAGTGTAGGGCGTCCCCCCACTAGATGGAGTGACGACCTGGTAAGACATGCAGGAAGTCGATGGATACAGTTGGCTCAGGACCGTGCTTTGTGGCATTTTTTGGGGGAGGCCTATGTTCAGCAGTGGACTTGTGAAGGGCTGTAATGATGATGATGATGATGATGTTATTTGTAGCAAAAAGGTTATGTCTAAAACTTCCTGCCTAGCACGTGTTACAAAGGTTGGTGTACACCCTAAGTTTAGGCTTACCAAAAAGTAACATGGGGAAGCACTAACACCTCTTTCGTTAATGTTAGTGCTTCCCCATGCTGTGTGGTGAGCATTAGCATCATATACCACCACAAGTTCGGCGTTATGCTTACGAGCGAACTCCGCCACTTGCTCTAACTCAATGGCTGGATCTGAGTTCTCTGTGGGAAGATAGGCTGAGCAAATGATTACTCTGGCCCCTGTGCATCCTTTGAGATTTTAAAGGTTGTAACCAGGTTGTCATTGCAATACTCTGGAACCGCTAAAAGTTCAATATTTTTATTGTAGATTATACAAGCTCTGGGTCTACCACTTTAGTATTGACTAAGATCTCACCGGCAGCCGACAATCTCAGAACTTGACCGTTGGCCACCCAAGGCTCTTATATGAGGGTGAGGTCGAAGTTGTCCTCTGCGAAGCAAACCTCCACCACGGCATAAGCAGTTGCTGCATGGTGAAGATTTGCCTGGAGGACCCTCGTCTTAGCCTTAGAGTTAGCCATTTATAGGCGTGGGGGGGAGGGGTCGTTTACGCCTGCTTAGGACGAAAACGTCCTTTACTGACGCTTTTGAACCCTGCCGTACCTTTTGGTCTACCGCTCTCACGTCCCTTCCCCTTACCCCTGGCCGACACCAGCGGAGGCCTTCAGACTCAGGCGAGATCAGCGTCTTGGGTCTCAGTCACTCTCACTGATGACGTTCCAGTCTCACCCCTCGAGGTGGAGGGCTGGGCGGTTCAGGCTTATAATAAGTAAAAGAAAAATCTAGGCACACCTTAATCCTAAATTATTTACGACTTTATAGTTTAAAATCTTTTTAATTTCCATAAAATTTTTATATACAGATTGAAATATCTTTTATTCTATTTATAAAATTTAAAAATGTAAATAGAAAAACAAAAGATAAAACAAAATACGGCGGCAAAATTGTTAGTTATTCGTTACGTCAAGGACAATTAAAATTGTTCTACTGATATTAATTAATGAATAGGGATTAGATTTTTTAATTTAACGTGCCGTGTGAGCTTTAAGAGTCGTGTCATGTCGTCATTTGAGTCGAGATGAAATGTTACAAGCCGTGGGCATGTTAAAAAAATGGTGTTATTCAACGTGTCGTTGCTGAGGCCCTACACACCAGCCAAAACGTGTTATCAAGGTTGTTGTCACGTTATCGCAACACTGTGGATGTGGCTGAACGGCACACGGGTAGGTGTTGTTCTTGGTCTATATAAATAATCTCCCGGATGTAACTAAACACAAATGCATTTTATTCGCTGATGACATATCTGTAATAGTGAAAACAGATGGTAAACAATCACTAAAAGACCATATTAATGACATTAACAGTACAGTAAAAGCAATAATAGAATGGCTTAAAATTAATAATCTAATTATAAATCTTGACAAAACTTATTTTATAAATTTCAATGACATGTTATACCAGACAATGAACATTAATTTTGAAGGACAAAACCTAAAAAGTACAAATATGACAAAATTAAAACTAAATTGGAAAAGTCAAGTTGAAAATGTTTGTAAAAAATAAATAGATTTTCGTACGCACTTCACAAACTAAGCAAAGTAGCCACAAAAATACAGCACTTACTGCGTATTTTGCCTATGTGGAATCCGTTCTGCGATACGGACTCATAATATGGGGTAATAGCACAGATGCAAAAAGGCATTCATTGCCCAAAAATGTATTAGAGCAATATGTGGCACTGCACTGATGAGCCTTGCAGGCCGCTATTTATATCTCTAAAAATACTACCCTCCATGCCTGTACATTTTGAAATTGCAAAGTTTGTAAAACAAAACATGTATTATTTCAGACAAGCTAAAGAGATTTACATACGAAATACTAGAAATGGCAATAGACTTGCTGCTGAAATTATACCCAAGAGTGCTCGAATTAAAAAAAACTGCTACTGGATGTGTATTCTCATATTTAATAAAATACCCCAAAATATAAAAGACTTACCCCTTAATAGATTTAAATGCGCCTTTACAGGTGGCTAAATGAACATTGTTTTATAATGTGAATGACTACTTAAATTTGACATGATGTGACACAATATTAATTATATATTTTTTATTGAATTTTAATCTTAATTATATTTAAATTTGTATGTATTTGTATTAGTATTGCTAATTTGTAAACTTTGACATGCCGATAAATATTTTAATTGAATTATGTATTATAATATAGTAAACTGAATTATAAAAAATGTATTTGCATGCTATTATAGATGGCTGAAAAAGCTGAACTACAATTTATAAGAACCACCTAAATGTACCCCTTTTTCAAAGCAAATAAATCTTCATTTCATTTCATTTCATTTCATAGATATCGTGTTACTAGGAAGAGACAGGATCGATTTCTCCAAATGACCGCCAGAAGATAACCCAATATCACAGCTATGCAAATACTACAAAGGCTCCAGGAGGACCACCAGCTGCTGGTAAGCGACCAAACCGTGCGAAAAAACTTGCATGAAGTTGATCTTCATGCTCGAAGACCGCTACGTGTTCCAGCATTGCGACGTGGCAATCGCGGCCGGCGGCTTTCATGGGCTCGGGAGCATTTACCATGGAGTGACGAATAATGGTGTTTGGTGCTGTTCACCGATGAGTCCCGGTTTGGATTTCATCTGGATTCACGAAAAACACGCGTTTGGAGCACTCCAGGGAGAGCTAGCCGTCTACGGCATCCTCAGGAGGTCCACTCATACCAAGGCGGGACAATCATGGTGTGGGCAGGAATTCGTCTTGGCGGACGAACCCAGCTCGTATGGATCCAAGGCAGCATAACTGCACAAAACTACCACGAGGAGGTAGTAAAGCCTGTTATTGTCCCACGGAGAATCCAAATGGGCCAGGAATTTGTACTCATGCACAATAATGCTCCTTGCCATACGGCGCGGCTGGTGTCGGTCGCTCTCCGAGATCACGATATTCAAGTTTAGGATTGGCCTGCACGGTCACCCGACATAGTCCTATCGGGCATGCCTGGGACATGTTACAAGGAAAAGCTTTGAGAGATTTCCCGCCAAATTTGACGACGGAACAACAACTTTACGAACACTTGCAAAGAACATGGGAAATCTCATACCGCAACAAGACTTTGACAATTTAATTTTTAGTATGAACAATCGATGTCGATGTGTAATTAATGTAAGAGGTGGCAACACTGATTATCAATAATTAGATATTATAAGATTTTTTCAATTTTAATTAAAATTAATATATAGTTTTATAATGAAAAGAGTGAAAGAAGAAATAAAGTTTTTTTATCATACTATTTTTCTATGGCGATAAATAAAATTAACATTTTTATTTAAAACAAAAAAATTACGAAATGTTTTTTATTTTTTATTAAAGACCTTAAAATAACCTATCATTCTTCCATTTACTATATCAGAAAATTCTTCATAGATTTTTAGATATTTGACGAAAAATAAATTTCCCTAGATTCTGTTGATGTGTATATTTAATCGCTTAACTGATTGACAACATTTAAATAAAACTAGATTTTATGGGTGTTATCGCGTATATTAACTTATTTTATATTCCCGACGTTACGAGCACTTTACAGCTCCCATTGTCACGGGGGGGACTGAGGTGTTTGACGTCCCAATGCCATAGTTAACCACGGCTACCTCCAAATTAAAATTATTAATTTTTGTTCCGATCTACGCAGTATGAACTTATAGTTTATTGAAGTCTTGCCACATGAGTATATAAAAGGAATAGAGACAAAGCTTCTTAAGAACGTGCAAAATTGTTACCTATTTTGGTAGGGTTGTCACAATAGGTGGAGACAAATTAAACAAAACATTTGTTAAATAGTTTTATTATTGAGTATGATAGAATACTTTGCAAATTACTTACTTTAATAATTTTCTTTTTATAATTTTTGTTTTTTAATAATTTATTGGTTTTTTTAGTGGTGTAGTAAATGATACCTATTTTTAATAACTTTTAGTCATTATATACATATATAGCCTATTTCCATCGGGAGTAATGACCTTTCAAATGGTGAGAGAATTGTTCGATTAGGTGCAGTGCAGTGGTTCTCGAGATTATCCTCCACATAGATTCAAACTCACAAACTTTGCACTCTCTCTTTATAATATTAGTACAGAAGATATGTGAACATGGAATAAAGCTTTTTCAAAAAGGAAAAGTGACAAACGAGCATGCGGTTCACCTGACAGTGAGAGATCACTACCGTTCATGAACATCCACAACAAGGGAAGCATTGCAGATGCGTTGTTTATTTTAAGGGTTTTAATAAACAGATTTCAATTATTTTAAAAACTCTTTTAAAAATATTCTTCTTTACCAGCCGATAAAAATCCACAACTGGACATGGACGTTTCCCGTTGTAGGGTAGGGTGAATTTGCCTTAATCGACATAATTTGTAGGCAGATTGACGTTCTGGATATTTTACGTCTGGCGTAAAAAATATAGTATCAACATCTAATTAAAACTTATAGAATCTTATTTCGAGTATTTCGTGTGTTCGGTGATGGATCCTCTTACGCTAAAACCACATTGCACGTAGCACGAACTTTTTCATTACGTACAAATAAAATAATTGTTTGCTTGCATGCATTCATTACAGCCTATTAAAAGTCCACTGCTGAACATAGGCCTACCCAAAAATTGCCTCATAATTATTGTCATAGTTGCCACGCTTTTGCAACCGCAATTTTTATTTTCTAGTTGTTATTAGGAAGACACTGCTGCCCATCTCCTAGTTTGTTTCCCTCTGTCATCTCTTACGTCACCCAGGTAAGTTATGGGGAATAGAGAAATTTAATATTAAGGCATTGTAGAGTAGAGTTATAAACAATTATAAATAATCGATTTGTTTTGTATAAGCTTGTATAAGTTGTAAGGACATAATGTTTTCTTATATATATTTCTTATATTATTTAATTATAGCTGACGTGAAGCACCGACGTATCGGGAAGTCTGCAGTTTGTGAACATGTTCAAGATTGTCCCCGCCATTATATTAGATTTGATAGACCACAAATCCTCGCAAAAGAACACCGATTCCTACCAAGGATGATTCGCGAGGCTATTGAAATTAAAAAACATCCCAATTTCAATAGAGAAGATGGATGGGTGCTGCCATCTGTTTGGGATCCTATAATTAATAAAATTAAATCCAAACCCAAGTATACCACTGCTAGACTTCAAGATACTGTAAGCTCATTCTGCGTAAATCGAACCGAAAATTAATATTAAAAAACTGAAGGTAGCCGGGCTAACTATGACATCGGGACTTCAAACACCTCAGTCCCCCCCGTGACCATGGGTGCTGTAAAACACCCGAAACGTCGGGTATTAAAAAAGTTAAAACTAAACGCGATGAAATCCGTAAAAATTAGTTTCATTTAATTGTAAGGACTATCGTTTATTATTGATGTGTTGATGTATAAAAGTCAGTCAGAAGCGAGTTATTGTGGTTGACGTATATTACGTTTGATACTCTGCTTAAAATACTAATTAAGTGAATCTACGAGTATATCCTATCCAGTTTTTCTAAATCACTCAACCCTCTTCTGTAATATATGTTTTACATTGCATATCTCGGTAAATTTTCTCTACTTATACCAGAATATTTTTATCACATAACAATGACAAATGACATAGTATTCCACGTGTTATTAAGTTAATGCAGCCCTTGGATACCTATAACAAATTTTCCACAAAGTAGACCCCTAAAGATGTGTTTTAAAACTTAGATAAATGCTCTTAGCCTGTTATGGCGCTGGCTCTCTTAGACTGAAAACCGATTGGGAGCAGGATAACACTAATGCCTGACATTGTAACTAGATAAGAGGTTGTACTCTACGATGAATACTCATTAATTAGCACAATATCTTTAGAATCTTACAAAAGGGTCACATGGCCTTTAAATTTCCTAAACGCTTTAGGGAAATCTTTCAATGGTTAAAAAAATTGCATATAGAACATGAACCAGAAAAATCTAGTTGACTCTATTTCCGAGAAACTATCAAAGAAATTCCGAACTTTTTACAAGTACATTTGCAACATGAAATTCTACTTTTCCAAAAACTTTTAAGCGCGATATTTCAATTAAAAGTTTAAAATATCCTTTTAGTGTAGTCGAAAAAAAAAACATAGCTTTTCTAAAAATATGTGTGATAATAGAATTTCCTTTATATGAATTTAAATTATGACTAAGAGTCATGGTAGCTTAGGGCTAAGCGCTTGCCGTAAATTTCACCATAGATCCCTATTGGCACTAATGAAATTGTTAATTGTGATTTTAAGTGCTGACGTGCTTAGCGGTGTAGGAAAACATCGTGATGAAATATGCATCTTTGAGTAGTTAAAACTTTGTTTAAATCATGTGAAGTTATCCAACACCCATTGGGGTAGCGCGGCGGACATTTGCTTGCTCTAAAATCCCTCTCAAAAATGAGAGGAGGCTTGAGTCTGGCAGTGAGACTCTTTTAAATTTTAGTTTACAATTTTAAATATTGTGCCTCAACCTTATGTTTAAATACATTTATTGAGGCAGCATCTTTTAAATCTCGTGGTTTAACTAAGAAAAACGTTATACTACAGTACTAAATATATTGTAGTACTAACTCCAGTACTATATTTAGTCCGTGTTTTGGAATAAGGCGGAAAGTCTATAACAGACATAAGTAGAAACATTTTTGTGTTTTATATAGATAGATATATGTTTTTTTATAGGATACGAGTGACAATCAAACACACAGTCCACCTGATGGTAAGTGGATGTTGTGGCCCATAGACATCTACATCTATCCTCGATTAAGAATCAAAAGGCAGATGCGTTGTCAATCCTGAGGACTAAGATGGAATGACTTGTTTCCAGTGAAAAGGGTTTCCGGTTCGCTATACTCACCATACGAAACACAGCAGCATGAAGCTGCTATTTTACGCTTGTATTCTGTGACCATGTGGTCCTTTCCGGTCGAGCTAACCCATTCATGCCACAACCATAATATAGCTATACATTGATTTGAGTCATTAGATACACTTACGGTACTGGTAAAAACGAAATTGAAGTCGGAAATAAGGAGACAACAAGATCTACAGCAGGGATTACAAAGGTTCACTAGGTCCGCTTGGACAAGGGTACTACGGCCCACAAGGAGCATTTCGCGGATCGCAGGGTCTCACACGGACCACAACGATCACAACAAGGTGTTCAAGATTCACAGCACGGACCGCAAGGTGGTTCTTAAAGGTCTACAGGTGTCATACGGACCGCAGCACGCCATATTTCTGGTTTTTGGTGATGATCGAGCCTTTGGCTCTTACAGCTTCATCGGACTCAGGGCTTACGATCTAAAAACAGTGGTTGAAGATTACTTATTTTAGTGCGACATTACTTTTGTATAAACTAAGCGGATTATCACTAAATAATTTTGTAACATTAGTATGGTTTTAATATGTTGTAAAGTCTGCTTTGTTTCAAAAATTCGATGCTGAGAAATATTCCTTTTATTGCAATAATTTACTTATTACACCTTCACCGCAATAGTGAATGGACTACGGGAACGTTTTCGCACATATCCACGGACCCACCAGGGCCTGCCACCAAATCAGTTTCTCCACCTATTCTAAGCAGCGCCGAGACACAGACACGCCTTTATGCACGTCTTTGAACTCCACCTCCGGAACGGACTTATATTCGTTAATAATAATATAAATCAATACTTAAAATTAATAACATGGTATTATACCTAGTTAACAACAAGCTTTCATTTCTATTTAATCGTATAAGTAGAATGCGTAGATGATACATGCTTGCGCTTATGAAATCGCAGGTACAACGTTTATAATTAAAGCGCATGAAAAGTTTATACGTACAAACATTAAGCAGATAAGCTTTTAAAACATTGTGTTATTTTCATGGTTATTATTACAAGGGACCAAGCCAACGCTTCAAAACACGCTCACGGAAATTAAATGTCACGACAATCAAGATCACAGAACATTTTATATAAACATTTGCGTGGTAATTGACATTCATCAACACTGTTTACAGATGAAATGTAAATAGAGAGTTTGAATTATTTCAAATCAATTGATGATTTAGGTAGAAATTTTGGACGTGTAGTGGCGGCATAAGAGTATAAAAATCCATTACCCCATATCAACCCGTGGGCGCCGTAAGAGACGACAAAGGGAAAACAAAGCAGCAGCATTTTCCTGATAGCAGCATAATAATATGAAAAAATTGTGGTTGCCAATCCACCTGATAAGCGTAGCGACTATGGCAAATATTTACCCTACGAGGCAATCGGGTCTATAATTAGCAGTAGGTTTTGAATAACTTGTTATGAATAAGCGAATGAAGTAATGTACATTAATGATTAGAAAATAACAAATGCATCTAAATTACGTAAGTATTTATTTATTTTTTATTGCCGCATATTCGCAGCATATGAGTATACATCATCCCATTTTGTCCTGTGAGTGACGTAAGATATTAGTGAAATGTAAGAAAGGTTTAAAGGCTTTCGGTACAAGGGGGTGTAGCTGTTACGTTTACGCTAGGCTTGAAATACCCAGGCCGGTGATGGTTACTAATGTTAAAGTTGCGAGACATCTGGTACTGCGATTGACAATCGGCCTAACAAGCGTGGCTATTAATGCAAATACTATCAATATAAATATATCGCAAGAGGCCTATAAAAAAGTTTCAGTGCCATAGTCATAGACCACAATATTCATAATCATAAACATCAACCCCGATCGAAAACATTTATATAAAAGACCGAAGAATACAATTTGCTAATTAGCCTTGTGTATGTCGACTATGTGAACTACGTGGACTATGTGTTAGTTTGGTAGTAATTTGAGAGGTTAATTTAAGACAGCGTCACAAAGTAGTTTCAAGCTTTTTGAACAGAAACGTATACAAAGGAAATGACCTTCGATTTGCCAACGATATATTTCTTGTGGCAAAATCGCTGGAGGACCTCAGCTCTATGCTCAATAATCTCAATAATGTCTTGCAACGGATAGGTCCTAAAATGAACATGAACAAAACAAATTTTATGTATAATGTCCATACAAACGTATGATAGTTTTAGGGAATACTATGCTTGACGCTGGTGACGAGTATGTTTACCTAGGACAAATCGTCCGACTGTAGGTAAGTTGACTTTCGAACAAGAGCTCAATCAATAAGTCGAACTCGGATGGGCAGCATTTGGAAAATTACGACAAACTTTTTGTCACGTAATATTCAAGTTCACAACTATACTACTAGTGATAATTTTCATCATCAACATCATTTACTCCATCTACTGGGGCCGCACTATACTTCTTTTGCCGATGCGAGGTTGCTACTCTGTAAGTAGTGACTTACGGAACCAAAATGTGATCCTTCACTGCTGGCTGTATGAGGGAGCTTAAGGTTCAGCGATTAATTATGCGTAAAGCGAAGGAATGGAATAATTCTCTGACGTGTGTCTTTCCGTCCGATTACAATATGGGTGTATTTAAGGCATAGCCTTTTGTTGCGCTAAGACAGTTTAGGTTTAAGACAATTTACCATCTAGTGCTTCATTAGCATTTATAATAATTTAAAGGCTAATAGTAATTAAAACAAAAACTATGGAAAATGCTATGATCGGAGTTTCTCCACGCGATAAAATCGGCTACGAAAACGTTAGTAGAACAACAGTTTCAGAAATATAACCCAGTGGTTTAAAATATTAAGGTGTCAACATAGGTTATGGTAGCAATTGGCCGGTCATATAGCTTGAGGAACCGACAACCGATGGGAAAATTTTACGAAGTGGCAGTTTCGGTTTATTACATCCATCTAATCACGTACAATATTAGGCAAACTCCCACTAGATTGAGTGAAGACCTGATGTAAAATGCATCAACTCGATGAATGCAAGTGTCCCTGCATGGAGTCGATAGACTTGTAATCGATTATTATTATGGTGATGATCATGATGGAGCATACACAACGACCTCATGAAACGTGCAGACTTCTAATGGGCTGTAATGATAATGATGATGGAATATACGCATGTATTTTCACTCTTCATCTAAATAGTTAAATGTTTATTGGGAAAGTATATAAACTGACATTATAAACATAAGACGCTTAGCGTAAAATAAGGAAAATTAAGAATTGGATTTTCGCGCAGCAGTGGCTTGAAGCTCATTAATTTTGCTACGGACGCGATAAGTTTCAAGACCGTACAGAATTTATTGCAAGTACATACTTACCTTTACAAAACAGGTGCGATTGTGAATTCGAACTTAAAAATAAAAGATTATTTTTATATATAAATATGTACATTTATATTATGTAGGGAAAAGTAAATATTAAAAGTTAAATTTATTGATTTGAACGATTCAATTTGAAAATAAAAATATTTTTTTATTTTCATTTTGAATATTTTCTCCCGTATCGTGGAGGCAGTTTACATTAATAAATTTCATAAACACAAACATCCAGACCGTGTAGTGGTGGTGTAAGAATATCTACTATCCCAAGTCGTCCCGCAAGTGTCGTAAGAGAAAACAGGCAGAAAGTGTAACAGGAGATGTGCAGCAGTATCTTCCGTCATCAAAGTTTTGTATTTTCGAAATTAATGTTTGTTATGTCCCAATGTTTTAATAACAAAAATGAGAGTAGGTTGAGAAACAACGAAAAAACCAAAAACACTTATAATTAAAGGAATTTGAACCATTTTATTTTAAGGTTCAAAATCCCATTCGGTTCAGTAATAAGCATCGCTGAAAATCAAACGGAACAAAATAGCTTGGTAACATGTTAATATATTATGAACGTACTCACATCCTAGAAAAAGGACACGCGCTCGCATTCCCACTCCCAAGCATGTAAAAAATCTTAATCCTAATCTTATATTATACGCGGTAGAGTCACGCTGCAGCTATATATACGAACAGTACGAATACTCATTCATACCAGTTCGGCCTGGAAAAAATTACGCTCTAACAGAATACCAGCGTAAAATAGAACCTTAATTTTGACCAGTAACAAGGCATTCCAACTTAGTCTTCAGGGGTGACATTGCATCTGCATTATAATCACAGAAAATTTTTGATTCTTGAACGATGATAGGTGTAAATGTCTATGGCCTCAACATCCACTTACCATTTGGTGGAATGTGTGCTCGTTTGTCACCCTAATTCTATAAAAAATATTACATCTTCCCCTCAAAAGTCTTTTTTTAAATACGAATTTTAACCCTCGTCTATTTAGGAAGTTGTCTAATTACCGAATTACCAATCGACTACTTTAAATTGAACTAAAAATAATAAAATAATTTTCAGTTAAAATTTTCTAAATAATGTATAGAAGAATGAAATAACGGCAATGCACATGCAACTCCTCTGGTTTTGCTGTTGTTCAAGGGCGTCGTTCGACACTTACCATCAAGTGAACCGCATGCTCGTTTGTTCCCTCTTCTATAAAAAAAGAAAGTTCCGACCCTTTAATTATTTAATACTTTAACAACTTAAATAACTTTAATTAGATACTTTTCTATAATTTACTATGAAATATATAATTGTTTTTAAAAGATGCGGTAACCAGGCGCTAAGTAAGTATTCGCTGTTAATTTCACAGAACGCGAGCAAACCGGTACCATTAAAATTGTTAATTGCAATTTTAAGTGCGGTGCGGATACCTCGGAAAACATCGTGAGGAAACCTGCATGTCTGGGAAATAAAAAAAAAATATTCCGAAGACATGTGAAGTGCGCCAACACGTATTGGGGCAGCACGGTGGACACTTCCTCGACCTAAAACCCTCTCAATAATGAGCCTGTGCACAGACGTGGGACATATGCTCAAATTTACTTTGTCATATAATTTTATGGCATGAAGCTGTTACAGCTTACTTCCGTTTTATAAAACTTACTTCCATTTTCACTTAATGTTTCTTACATAGCAACATAGCAGTTTTGAACTCAAATAATAATTGGTTTAGACCATACGGTTTTTACAGTGTAGCTATTTTTGTCTATGTTTTTAATATTCTTAAATTCTTTGTTTCTTTACACTTTCAGACGACTTTTATTCGTCAAAAAATTATCCACCATCTTAAATTGATACCATTCAGTGAGCGAAAATAATTAAAGTAATTCATGACAGGCTTATCTACGTTTAAACACTTTTTTCCAATACGAGTACAAGCATAAGAAGAACAATTGGAACACTTACTTAATATACATTTGACATCAAGTTAATTTGAAACTGCAGCTTGGAACACTTTCAAAAGTTTAAATCTGTAAAAGTTTTACAATTTGAAAAGTGTGCTCAGAAACTAGATGCCTTGTTTTCTCCATTTCCGTTCGACTTGCAGTTGATCACCTGGTTCGCTACATTAACTATCACATAACGGCAGTGATTGAAAACCGGGTCGAATTTTTGGTTCAGTTCCGATTAGGTTTTGAGATACCACTTCCAAAGCGCCAAAATTTTGTGGGTAACGTACATACCAACTTGAGTTTCATCCGCGCTTTTCATCATGTGCAAATATAGCCAACGAATTATTTTGGCATTCATTTAATATGGTTATGAATATTAACCTTGTTATTATTTAAAATATATGTACGTAGGTCATACATAAAACTATCTCCGTGTTTAATTTAAGAACACATCTTTCATTACATTATATTTGAACCAAATCACTAGATCAAAAACTTGGCAACATAAAGTACTTGATCTTTTCTGAATTGGATAAATTCCTGTCTCAGAAAAGAAATTTAAAAATTTGTTGATACCAATACTTCTTAGTTTCTCACAATACAATAAAAAGAACTTTAAAGTTAATAAACATTACTTTGCTAAATGAGCGGTGAGCCAAAGCAGCTGTTTTGGCAATAAATAGCAGCTGTTTTGGCTCGTCGCTCACTTAGCGGTCAGCCACTGCAGAGTCATATCACCTGAGGATGCCTCGTGCCTGGTAGTCCCCGAGACCAAAAAGTTTTGTGTGTAATAAACAAGTTTTGTTTATTTTATACTTTGATATTTATATTGTAAAAAAAAAATATAATATGCCCAATTAATGATTAACATAAAAGGCTGTAAGAATTTTTATAATGGTCTGACAGAAGTGGTGGGTTATTCACATCTGTCAAAACATAGGAACTCGATGAAAATATGAAACAGGTATGCCTAAATACAAACTGCATATATGACACAAAATTTTAGTTCTTAATAAAAAAATATCTTAAAGAGGCTAAAGAAGAGAGGCTACGTCATAATGCGAATGTGTTAATATTACTCTGATCACAGTGATGTTACTTAACAATTTAAGTTTTAGCTTTAACAACTTTTGTGTGTCCACTGACTGCAGCAGCTGCTTACCTTTTATGTGGAATTGTACTCGGATAGCTCATTTGACAATCTCATATTAAATATAGTGTATACACTAAACTTAAACCGGACAATGTCCTTAATTCAACTATAAACCTGTAATAAGATCATGTAGAATTTATAAAAAAATAGATGAATTCTGTATCTCTTCAGACCAACAAAGATAGGAAAAACGTTGCGTAAATTACAAACGATGTAAAAACCAAGCCAAAACCTTGCCCAATTTATTGTAAGAACGCGCACTCATGTACACATATGCATCTAAAATCATTTACAACCAACAACATGGTGTTAAGTGCATATGTGTGCGTACAGTAGTGAACATTCTACGGGCTGATAAAGAAAGTAAGAATAAATATGTGTGCATGAGTGCGTCTAGCAGTTGAGCATTGTTTGGGCACGACTTGAAATGTATGCAGCGCTCCGTCTATCTTTTTTGTTGGTCTGAGAGTATCACAAATTTTGTAAACTCAAACAACATCTACTCGTTAAAAAACTGGATTGTAATCTATGAGATTAAAAAGTATAACTTGCATCAATTTCATCTATTTTCATCAATTAGCCTACTTTTAGGTGTCGCTTTTAGGATTTTTCGTTTTAAAGAATGTAGCATGACAATCAATTGAAATATATGTACGTACTAGTGAAGTTTTTGAATAGACTATTTTTTTGTCTTATTGCTCTTGGAGATTCCCTTTTTTGGAATTGACAGTTAATTTAATTGAGAGATTAACTTAGAGCTTATTTTATTTTGATGTATCTTATTTAACTAAGCATCTTTATGATCATTGCTAAGAAAGCCTTTTATATATATCCAGTGTTAAATAGAGACCTTTGAGAAAATGAAAGAGAGAAAATAAATATATTCCATTATAAATTCTTACTCATTTAAATTACTATAAGCTTGAATGAGCAATAATGCACATGCTAACTAGGAATATTTCAGCACTAAATTTTCGTGGAACCGAGATCCAAAGTGGGAGTGTAAGGTACATGAATTGGAAATTAAAATTTGTTAAATAATCTCAAGTCACTCAAATTAATCACATTTTTTAATCCTTATTTTTAAGTTATTTTAGTTTTTATTGTAGAGCTGATGCTTAGGGTTAAGGAAATGACTAGAAAGCTGTTTTTCAAAGTGGTAGAATGACAGCAGTCTGCAACGGGAAGGACCACATGTTCTGAATATCAAAGTGAAATAGCGGTATGATACTGCGGACGTATTTTTTATGGTGAATTAGAGAAAATTTTACTGGTAACAGCATTCCATTTTAGTCCTTAGATTTGGCAACACATCACCAATATGATTCTTTATCGATTTCATATTATGTAGATGTTTATAAGCCATAGTATGTACTTACTATTTAAACTGTATACTCTGTCAGCCATACTTTTATGAAAAAAATACAATACAATTTTACAATTGCTGAAGAATATAGAGTTCTTAGTTCTCAAAATTTCTGAAAAATAAAGCTTTTTTCGCTTAATAAGAAGGTATTTATACTGAATATACAATAAATGTCAGCTGTTTAATATTCTCGAAAGCGCAATTATAGCCCATCTAGCCAGCCTCTCGGTATTCAAAAGAATACGGCGCTTAGTCCATAGAAACGTATTAATATGATTTCTCCCTAGATAATGACAATAAAGCAAATATTTTTTACAATACAATCTCTTTCCACCACTGATACGTTCCTATGTTGTTTTTTTTATACATTGATTATTTAAAAAACAAAAACCATTTGACATTCACAACCATTCAGCAAATAAATAGAATAGAATGGAATAAGAACAGAATATTTTTTATTCAATATAGATTATTATAATACTTATTATAGGTCAATTTTTTTATTTGCCACTGGTTCTTAAAATACCTCTGTCCTGGGAAAATCAGCAAAAACACAGCGGGATTATTTTTGTAGATACATATAATTTCTAAATACTGGGTGGCGATTAGGTTATTCTAAAACTAGAAAATGGCTCGACTGATTTTGATGATTTTTTTTTGTGTGTGTTCGACTGGGTCCCTGGATGGTTTAGATTCACCATTGGTGGCGCTGTTGTCGAGATCCAGAAATCACCCACACGAAGCCAGGGCGGATAGCTAGTTTAGTTTAGCTTAGTTTTTTTCAATAATTTTGTACAAGTATTTATATGAATTCTAATAAAACCATCATGCCAGCGATCACCTCAATCCCAGGGGTTAATTTCATTCATGTTTTCCCTAATGTTAAAATAACCCTTTTGATACTGTTTTTCTTTAATGAAATGTTTAATCTTGTTATTTGACATACTTTGAATATTTTTCTTTTGAAATTGAAGCTCAAACAAGCATTGAAGACTTTTATATCACTAACTTTGATCAGGATAGTTGTCAATGTCGTAGATGAGTCAAAAAACTTGATTTAGGTAAGATTCCTGTTGTTACGGTTGTTAGGGTTACTTTACATCCATTACAGCCTATAAAAGTCCACTGCTGAATATAGGCCTCCCCCATAGTTTGCCTTATGGGGATGATCATATTTGTTGGCAACCGCAGTTTTTTTATTATTTCGAGTTGTTATTAGAAAGATGTTGCGGCCTATCTCGTGTTTCTGTTTCCTCTGTCCCTCTTAGGACACCCAAGGGATGATATGTGTTAGTGGATAGTCACCGGACTTAGATTTAACCCGGAAATAATTATGCCCACATGAGATGTATACTTGAAAAGGCCTTTATGTGACATTAGGCTTGAAATTACTTGCGATGATAATTATTATGATAGGCTAAGTTGAGAAGGCTTACCTTGGACAAATCAAAACTTAGAGATTTTTTTTTTCTAAAATCTGCGTTCAGCGCATAATTTTATTATTATACGACGATGTCATAAATTTCTTTGAGACGGATCCCAGCTGTTTCCTCCCTTGTAGGATTATAGGACCGTTGCCAACAAGAAATTGTAAATTGAAATACGTTTTCAACGTACCATTCGGAAATTATAGGTTCTGTAACAATTTACTGGCTACGAATTGCGGGACAACGATTATATAAAAGATAGTAATTTCGATCGCTATTATAGTTTATTTTAAGCGTGTAATCGGTGAACTATTAAATACCGTTTTCTGTTATTGTATTAAGGATCTTTAAAATTATATAAGAGTTAAAAAAAACTTAAAAAACACGCATTGATCATGAGCTGTGATGATAATGATAATTATTCTATTTTGTCCTGGTGTTCCTGATCTACTAGGAAAAAGTTATTAAATTATTGTACTGTCATCGAATCTAGATACGAGCAAATTTTCAAGTCAATCAGCCGCCTACAAGTTGGTGAAAATTACATTAAAAGGTTCCGATATATAGATAGATCGATAGATAGATACACGCGGAGCTAATAAAAGCATATTAAAAAATGGATTCTGTACGTCGTGTATCTCTATCTCGGAAACGTAATGAGTAACAGACCTGAAATTTAGATATTTAGTATAGAACGTTGACCCAAAACGTGTTGAATTATAAATTGTTCTTCAGGGGCACCCATACAGAAGTTGTGAAAGGAATCGAAAAATTTACCCTATTTTTTTTAAATAAGTGTGTCGCCGTCAAAGTTTTAGTAACCGGGTCTATCTTAAAAACTAAACTAGTAAACAATTTGAGATTTCTGTATATTATGAATCATATACTGTTTTTAAACAACAAAAAGGAAAAATGTCGATTCGTAACGTAGGTTGTAAGCTGTGACCTAAATAAAAGAATTTTTAAATATTTTTTTCTTTTACGGGTTGTTGCGATGTCTAGCTTGGGTACGATACATATATTTCATAGACCCAATATTTGGCTATCTTATGTAATGTGTTATTCAAAAACCGAATAGTGAATTAATAATTTAATAAAAGTATTTTTCTGTATAGAATATAGAAATAAAAGGCACGTTGAATACATATAGCATGCAATATGTTTTAAATTAAAGTATATAATCAAAATAATATATAATAGCATATACGTATACACATATAAATATAAGTGTGTGTGTGTGTGTGGGTGTTTCAATCTCACTATTCCGCTTTTACAGTAAATTCTCTGTTTCTTCGTAATGTAATTTCATAAGCCAATCTGTTATTTTTTTTTTCATTTATATTTTGTTTGTTAAAAAATTGAGTGTTGTCTATTAACTTTATTATATAACCTGCCTATTCTGTACCCATAAAGCTTTTGGACTATAAAATAAAGTTAAAGCCTTTATACATCCTACTGCTGTAAAGACCCCATTTTTTGTGAGAGGGTTATGAAGCAATTTGTCCGCCGGCCGGCCAGCCAGCACTCCAGCCATTAACTTTTATATTAGTATTTGAAGAGGTGTTTCTTTTTTAAATATTAAAACACATCCTTTTAATTTCATAAAATGCACATTTTAAACCGAAATTTGCTTACTTAAATTTATACAACGATAAATATATTTTGAAATCTTTTATATTTGATTTCAAAAATGCTTTACTGCAGATGGCAGCAGACGAACGTTAAAAAGACTGAGCCATTTTAACGACATTTTGAAAATATTTTTCGTTTTCTATTTCCGTCTTCTCAAACATAACACACAAATTGCCTAAACGGCACAGTTTTATACAATAGCATTACGTTTATCACATTCCTTTTGATTTCGATAGGTGTATGTAAAAAGTCAACTTGGTTGTGACATAATATCTTTACATCAAGTCACAATTATTCACATTATACAATAATTATTAACACTAATTGGAAATTATAAGCATAAAGAGAATCTACTTTAGGTTACACGACACTCACGTGAACTAACGTGGAGATTATTAATTTTTAATATTTTCTTAATAGACGTTATATTATAGTCAGATATTAATTAGTTAGTAAAATATTAGAAAAAGCTAATGCGTTAACAATATTAGAAAATCAAATAGGCTAGGCCCCGTAATTTGTTACGACCATAATTATTTGATCTTAAGTAACTTTTTATTTATGTACACAGTATCCACTTACCATCAGTCCACTTGATGGTAAGTGGGTACTGTGGCCCATTGACTTCTACATATATCCTCGATTAAGAATCAATATGCGGATGCCTTGTGACTAAGATGGAATGCCTGAGAATCCAGTAAAAAGGGTCTCCGATTCTCTACACTCTAAATACAAACACAGCAGCATTAAGCCGCTATTTTACGCTGGTATTCTGTGAGAGCGTGGTCCTTCCCCGTTCGAGCTGACCCATTCGTGCTGCAACCATCATATAGCTGCAGCATGGCTCTACCACGCATATACAACTTACTTGGAATCAAATAATTTATGTTAAATGTTTATATTATAGATATATTTTCTTATATGATTGCCTCGTTGGTCTATTGGTTGAAAACACGACTGCTGATCATGAGGTCTCGGGTTCGAATCCCGGATCGGGCTAAAAAAATCAGTTATTGAATTTTATAGTACTTGGTGGATTTACCTATATTCACCACGCTGGGCATGCGGGTTGGTGAGCACAGAGTTGAATTACTCCAATCTGCTTCTGCTACCCTAGTAATTCTATTTTTCTTCACCTCCAATTTTTTTATTTATTTACAAACCAGTGTTTGACCCGAATTGTTGGTAAGTGGTTATATAGCCGTCAGTGTGGTCACTATTGTACAGCTATCCCATAATAAGCATTCTAGAAGATATATTCTTGCAAAGGCAACTATCCAAAAAGAGGTTTTAAAATCCTGTTTAAGAAGAAGATAAGCACAATGGCATCTCCTTGTTGAAATAAAAGACAAATAAAAGACAGATGCTGGAAAATTATCCGACTTTGTTGCTGTATGTATGCATTTTGAACGACGAAGGAAACCGTGGAATGCCGACAGCAAAGAGGTGAGGTTTGTTTGGCTTATTAATTAAACCTAAAAATAGAAAACAGATCTTAAAAAGTATGTGAATTGACATTTTAATAAAAGTAAAACCGATTTGAAAGAGTACCTAACATATAGAATGTCGTCTAAATAATTACATTAAAATATTCATCCCTTACTTTACCACCTTTCGGAATTAAATTTTTTCTTTTAATTTATATGGGACTACACCTGAAGTAAAACCTATTTAATAAAATAAGAATCATTTAAATCAGTTCAACCGTTTCCAAGATTCGGTGAACATACTATAAAAACAAATGCGTCGAATATGGAACCTTCTCGTTTTTATTTGCACTCGGTTAATAAAATAACAAGCTGTGATAGCGAATAACATGTCAGACCACACGGGCTCTGAATTCACGCTATAAAATGGCTACGACGCAGGTGTCCAGAGGCGTTATTGACAAAATACCGGCCATTCTATTTCGAAAACAATGCTTGTAATTTGAGGTATTTGGTATGCGGTATTATATATTATAAATAAGTGATATTTTTTTTACATTTTTAACGACTTGAAATAAACAGAAAACTGTTACATCTTATCTAAAGTCCACTGCTGAACATAGGCCTCGCACCTAGATTGACTCATAGGTGGAATATAACGCAATTGTTGCGACTTTTGTTGGCAACCGCAGTATTTTTAATGTTTTAGTTGTTATTAGGAAGACGCTGCTGCCCATCTACTGGTCTGTTTTCTCTGCCCATCTACTGGTTTGTTTTCTCTGCCGCCTGTTACAGCACCCATGAGAAGAGACGGGGAAATGGATATTCTTACACCGCAGCTACACGGTTATTTAAATGCTAAATATAACATCCCTACCGTTAAAATATGTTTAAACTTTTATGTTTAAATTTATTGTAGTCGGGCATCCGTGAAGAAGCTCTATTGTAGTGAAAGTTTTACATCGGATAAAGGAATATCGATACAAGCGAGTATGTCCGCTCTATTTAACAAAAAGAAATAATTTGACAGAAACGTTTTCCTTTCAATAAATATTGGTTATAAAGGTATCTGTTTTGCTTCAAAGCAATATAACTTTATCGATAGGGTCCTAAATAGGCCTCTGGACAAATAATTTCAGCTGAGTATGTTAATTTTGTGTTACGAAAGTTATATTCCCATAAAGAAGTGACACAATTACTTCCTTTTTATTATAATGGCAATTAAAACACTTAAGTTCATGTTATGTCTGTGATAAATTGAAAAAAGATGTATAAATTACTTAAAAATTAAACTTTTGTTAAAGTACAATAATTTTGTGCGATTGGGTATTTGAGCTCTAGTCAACGTTTTCAATAAATGTTTTCACTCCGAAATCACTCCGGACTTTTAACAATAACTTCTACCGTACAGTTCATACAGTACTCGGCTAACCGCTTTTATAACTTTATACAGTAACATGCTGTACACTTCTAGTGTTGGTTAATCTACTAGGTTAATCTACTTGTAACCTAACAATACAGCTTTAGCGTAAGATTTATTATTAACTCGATACTGCGTCACCCATTGGATAATGATTATGTTATTTTCTTTTTGGCAATCAAAATACTTAGAATATGAGTCACTTTGGTCCATAAATATAGAATTTAAATCTTCACTATATTTTGGAAAATCTAAATGTATAAAAAGGAATGTATGGCACACAATGCTGTATTATTACCCTACTTTACTGTAGTTTAGTGAAATTTGGGTGTGGCAGAAGAAGCATGAGAGTAAAATAACACTGTACATAAAAATGCGGTAATTAAGGAGTATGTTAGGGTGACTCTTTTGACAGTAAGATGCAATAACTCTTTTTGGCCCGACCCAGTATTCGAGCACGGGACTACATGATCAGCAGTAGCGTTTAAGACCAATAGACCGACGATACAGTCAAAAAACAGTCAATTAAGATGATCACGTTCAAACACAGAACACCAGCACAAAATAGCAGTACTAGCCGTGCCCAGCAGTTTCACCCGCTTATATCACGCGTCTGAGCCGCGCGACATGACATGACACCTCGCTCATATAGTTCAATGTTTATTGCTAAAAAATTGGCAAAATTAATGGAGTGCGGTTAATCGCACAGTTATAGGGCAAAGTTAAATTTTATTTGACATTACGAGGAGCCAGGATGTCGTCTGAGAATAAAATACGGGATGCATTTTTTAAGTCACCATATATTACTTTCGACTCAACTACTTTTTAAATCAAATTTAGGACGTGGTCGAGATAAATGAGTATTAACTGGGTAATCTAAATTTTGAATAGATGTCTCTTTTAGTTGAGACGTAATTGATTTATTTATTGTTTTATCAAAATGAAAATGGAAATACGCGAAAGTAAATAATTTTTGCCAACTCTTTTCAATATTAGTGAAACAATTTTGAATAGTGCATGACAATGCTTTAGCAAGCTGCATTCTCGCACCTCTAGAAATTCTTTTAACCATTGGTACATTACGATGATAATTGTAAATTTGCTCCGAAAAAGGAAAAATTTGTGTCATTAGAGGAATTTCTAATAGAGTTATGAATTTCCACGGTAAGCTTTGAAGCCGAAGTACTTTTAGTATAGCATCGTTTAATATGTATATTTAATCCCTTTACCTATAAACAGCCTACCGTCGGTAAAATTTTGACACTGTAGGAAATCCGGCTGTGAATGTAGCGGAGCGGAGATATTCATTAAAAATCTAAACAGATCTCTACAGCACTCAAAAGTCTTTATATTACATAGCTTCATATTGACACGAAATGTGCTGTAATCTTCATCTTTCCCTGAAACACAATCATTTACGGCCTAAATAAAAGCATTTTGCTCTATAAATGAAATATTATCACATTACTTCCTGAATTTATTCTATATTGTTAAAAATTATATAAGTCGTTATGCTTTTGACAGTTGACAACGACGCAGCAGAAATATTTTCCTTTATAAATGAGTATTACGTCTGAAATCAAAAAATAATTATTATAATATCAGTCTTATATATTTACTGATCTTTTTGTTGAAATTTGTAAGCCAGAATTGGCCTCTAAATAACAAAATAAATTAAGTTAAATATACGTAGCTTTTGACAGTTAAAAAATTTTGACATCTTCAATTATAAATAGACGACCAAATTACAATTCAACACCCAAAGACGTTAATAAACATCACCGTCATCATTCACCATTATAGCTCATCAAAGTACACTGCAGAACATAGGCCTCCTCCATAAATCGCCTTATTGGGCGGGATATTTACCACATTTGCCACGTTTGATAGGCGATTGTTATCAAAAAGATGTAACAGCCATCTCCTGCTTTAGTTTCACATTGAAACTGCCTCTTACGACACCAACGACATCATATGGGGTAGTGAATTCTCTTACACTGCCACTACTTTCACTCTCATAAAGCAATCTATGGAAAGGCCTATGTTCAGTAGTGGACTTTTTACGACTACACCGATAGTAGTGATGTAGTTGATCACATAGTTTTTTCAGTCTACTTCAAAAAAAAGTGGAGGTTATCAATTCAATTGTTGTTTTTTTTATATATGTATGTTTTTTATTAAATATATTATACTTCTTGGGTTGCCCCAAATAAACTTGGAGAAAAAATTCTACTCTTATGGTGGAACAATGGGGGATGA
This sequence comes from Parnassius orleans, assembly GCA_029286625.1. Lineage (NCBI taxonomy): Eukaryota > Metazoa > Arthropoda > Insecta > Lepidoptera > Papilionidae > Parnassius > Parnassius orleans. Next base: position 230,422 of record JAGSMP010000345.1, on the reverse strand, counting down.
ATTTATTAATGTATCTATAAAAATGACATTCTAGTTGTTACCTTGACTTTGAGATATTGATTATTCTCAGGTCACGCTTTATTTTGACACGATACCCATGCTTACTGCGCTGTAAAGGCAGTGTGTGCGGGTGAGATTTGCATTCATTGAAAAATTTACTATATACGTAGCATTTATCCAGGGTGTACATCTACACTTACTATCAGGTGGACTGTAAGTTTGTTTGTCACTTCAATTATTTATAAAAGGTGTGAAAAGTCATGATTTACTGACGATAAGTGACTTTTTTCAAGGGGCACCTCTCATATCAGAAAGTCATTTTTTCTTTATATTTTTTAATAAAATATAATACTGACATTTAATTTGATTAAAATCACGAGGCTGGGTATTAATGACGCACAATCTCATACTTTTTAATTATGTGTGCCACTCCTTAAAATATAATAATATTATTATCATCATCATCATCACCATCATCATTACAGCCCTTCACAGGTTCACTAGTGAACATAGGCCTCCCCCAAGGAATGCCACAAAGCACGGTCCTGAGCCACCTGCATCCATCGACTTCCTGCATGTGGGGGGCCGCCCCGCACTCCGCCTACCGGCACGAGGCTGCCACTCGAGAACTTTCTCCCCATCGGTTATCGGTTCTTCGAGCTTAATGGCCGGACCATTGCTACTTCAGCTTACTAATCCGTTGGCCTATGTCGGTTACTCTGGTTCTACTGCAGATATCCTCTTCTCTAAGTCTATCACGCAGAGAAAACTCTCCATAGCTCGCTGAGTGACCTTGAATTTCCTCAATAATATTATACTATTTGTAAATATTATTGAGATTTAAAATTGAAATCAAAGTAAGAATTAATAATTTTAACTGGTAGTAGCTATATTACGGTTATAGCACGAATGTTTCGATTCGACCGGGAAAGGACCACGCTCTGAGAGAATATCACATAATACTAGTATTTCGTATGGTGAGTGTAAAGAACCGAAGACGCCTTTTAAGGAAAAAGTGGCATTTCCTTAGGGGTGACAACGCATCAGCATTTTAATTCTTAACCTAAGACAGATGTAGATGTCTATTGGCTACAGCATCTACATCAGGTGGGCTGTGAGCCACCTTCGTTTGTCACCTTTATCTATACAAATAAACAAAATTGAAGTGTCCGTTTGTAATCTCCGAAATGGCTGGACCGATTTTGACGAGACTTTCAATGGCAGATAGCTAATGTTATAAGGACTAACTTTGGTTTCTTTTATCTTTGAAAAATGATTAGGGTTCCGCGCAAAATAATTAAAACCCATGAAATCCAATCGTAATAAATTTCACACGGACGAAGTCGCGGAGAACAGCTCTAGTTTTAAATAAATGTATATTCTGAGTGTGTATAGTCAGCTACCCTGTGACATCACCTTGTCTATAAATAATATACAAACTGATTTACATTACACATGTAGACTTTTAAAGAACTACGCAAGAGTGACTGAAACATACATAACATTTGAAATAACATTCCCACTTGTAAGTAAAACAGGTATTACGTTCATAAATTTATCCCGATACCACACCAAATAGAAAATACGAGTAGCATGCTTGCTATTATTACATACCTATCGCTGAGTACGTTTCAATAAATTTAGAATAAGACGCTAATTTCATTACAACAAAAAGTGGCATGCAGTGGTGCTTATTACAAGAAGACTTCTTCATTTGTATGTTACCAAAGCCTATAATTTATTTACGAAATGAAGAAAAATTCTATAAACATAACTCTGCCTGTGGAAAATGTAAAATTTCCAAAATGAAATTTGAAAATAAATGGAGCAAATTACATGTTCCGTTACAGGACATATGCCATGAACGAGTTACACTGCACCGTCTAGAGCGATCCGGCTTTATTACGAAAATGAATCAGTAATACATTATAAAGGGCAATGACTTTACTCTGCATTCTTTACAACACTTATCTAATAAAATGAATATTTTATCACCATCATCACCATCATTACAGCCTTTCACAAGTCCTCTGCTGAACATAAGCCACTCTCAAGGAATGGCACAAAACACGGAATGAATATAATATTTTAAAAGGAATATTTCACCTACGATTAATGTAACTGTACTCCAAAAAATCAATCAGGTCTTTAACATCAGTATATCGTTAGACAAAGAGTACTTGGGTAATAACTAAAGCAATAAATATCATCGATGGGCATCAAATCAAATATGAAAGCGGAGGATTCGCTTTTATCGCACGAAATTATCTAATCACTCAGATAATTTCTGTAGTAATGTTGTCCCTAACTTTGTTTAAATAAATAAAAAAACTACACAATCAGTTGCGTTTAGGGGTCATAGTTAAAATTGTGGCTATAATACGGATAAAGAGGAAATATTAACAACGAATGAACCTGTCGGCCGGGCAAGGTCGTCCACGACGGGAGTCGCACGTGTAGTGAATATACACGCTTGTGTAGTGAATAGTGAAGTGTACTGCGAAAACATAGTACAGCTGACCGTCAGCTCAGTGTAGTAAATAGTGAAGTGTTACGATGAGAGCAGAGCATAGCTGATCGTCAGCTGAGTGTAAGTTACAGTGGTAGATGCGACACAGAGAGCGTTAGGATTAGTGCGTGGCCGCATACTAAGATATCTCGCTGGTCTGGACAGGACGAAGTTACTTCTCCATTAGTTCATAAGCATATTATTAGTGGGCAACTCTTTATCTTTAGATTATTTGGCAGGCGTTAAGCTTCTTTGTTTCTTAGCATTTAAGATTTTTATATAATTTTAAGTTTCTTTGTTCTATTATCGTTTAATATTTATATCAATGCATTCCAATTTTAATTAATATAGGTACTCATCAATAACATAATATTTGATTATAGCTTGAATGACACTGTTTTTAAAAGAGTTGATAGTATTGGAGATCTGGGTGTAACAATGGACTCAAAATTATCACTCAATCTCCACATTGATCATACCTAACCTAACCTAACATATAGGCAATGCATTCAGTAGCTTATGATTTATTCTTAGGATAAGCAAGCTCTTTATTAAGACTCTAACGTTGCAAATTCTGTTATTTTCCTTTGTTTGTTCAATCTTATATTTTATTAGTATTATTTATAGTCCCTGTTATCATGTTCATATGAATGACAATGAAAGAGTGTAAAATATATTTCTAAGAGTCACTTCTCCTAACTATCGTAATAACATTACTGATGAATCATATGATTAACAATTTATGCTTAGGTATAAATTGTTAACCCTTGTAATAGGCGGAAATTGTTTGATAATATAATCTTTTCTTCAAAATTTTTACTAATTTAATTGAAGCTCCTCTACTTCTCTCTAAGATACCATTAAATGCTGGTGCTTGTCTCTCAGTGATCCTCACGTAAAATGACACTTTCTGTTCCTGTACGATTACATAAAAGATATACTTGCAATTCGTTTTTATACCGTTCCAATGAAATATTAAGCGATCTAAATACTAATATCGACCTATATTTAACACATTTCAATAACTTAAAAATAAATTAAACACTAATTTAAGTAAAGTTTGCGAGTGACTTGTATTTATGGATATTCATATATTTTTTCCTGTTAATATTTCTATATATCTTTCTTTTAAAATTTGTTAATTTTGTCGCCACTGTTAGTAATACAAAATTAACGTTATTACCCCTGAGGACTAAGATGGAATGCCTCGTATCCAGTAAAAAGAGTCTTCGGTTCTCTACACTCATCATACAATAAGATGCTATTTTACGTTGGTTTTCTGTGAGAGCGTGGTCCGTCCCCGGTCGAGGCGATCACAGATTGATCACAGATAATCTTAAACAAGCAGTATACTATATTTTCTTATATTTAATTTATGATATATACTAGTTATAAATGCTTCGCTATGTCGTTTACCTGTTGAGTGTAAGACCTGGCGATGGGCCAGATGGGACTGGACGTGGAATTTACTTAAATCCTTTTATTAATGATCGGTCATGATCACGGCATAATTGGATTGCGGTCCACACTGGAGGTCAACCAAAGTTTAAAATGAGTATATTCCGGTACTTCTATAGTTAATATTTTAAAATTTCAACAATATTTTCTTCAAATTAATGGACACTATACTTTATGTTTTTCAATTCTAGTTCAACACTTAAAATAATTATTCACATAAATCATCATTACTATATATATATAAAGTATATGCCTCGTATCCAGTAAAAAGTGTCTTCGGTTCTCTACACTCATCATACAATAAGATGCTATTTTACGTTGGTTTTCTGTGAGAGCGTGATCCATCCCCGGTCGAGGCGATCCATTCGTGCTGCAAACATAATATAGCTGCTGCTAATATTTTACTAACAGAATTATTTATGACCACACATTTATAAAATATATACAAGAAAGTTGTAAAATAATTTAAAACCACCAAGCGGAAAATTAAGAAAGTAATTCAACGTCGCAAACAAGATAAACACTTAAGAGAAATACGTAAACACGGCAGTGGTTGAGATTTGGCTGAAAGCCAACGCTGAAAACTAGCTTTGTGTAGATTAGCAAGTGACCTGTAATAAAAAATAACAGATAAAAAGCCACGTGCAAAAATTAATAGATGACTGGTTGTTTAAAGCACTTTCATATGTTTATCATAAAATTTTGAATATTTTTGATTACAAACTTCAGGCTTAATAGAAAATTACAACTTTTTGAATTTGTTTAGGACGGTACCGGAAAAATTTGACGAACAATATAATAATAATAATAATAATTTATTTCAGATAACCAAGTGATCCATAAAATTTGTTAGTAAATATAAAACTTATAACCTATGTTAGTACTATACAAGTGCCTTACTAACTAAACATAGGCGGTAATATTGCTTAAGAAGAAATGAGTCGTATCTTTCAGCAATTATTTTCATGATGGAGTTGGAGCTAGCCCGTACCCTGCCAAGCAACGAGGCTGTTTTCTTTCTTATAATGGCGTAATAGTCATCTGTATGCGCCTTTGTAAACATGCCTGATGCACGGCAAAATCGGGGTAACCCCAATAAGATCCTGAAGCCATTATTGTACTGGACACGTAAGGCGTCGACAGTCCGCATATATAATATGAACCCCAAGAAAATCTGATTCTGCAGTCAACATTGACAAATTGCGAGAAATAAACTAAAGTAGTATTTGAGTTGGAATAGACACACATTTTTATGAATGTCTATGAGTTTTATTGTCACAGTAATGTCCTCCACAATGATAAAATGCCAGTCAAACTATAAAACAATTTCCAGCACTCACTGGGATCATGTACAAAATATAGACACACTTCTTCCGATATATATGTATTTGCAATAAACATTAAAATGTATATTTAAAATGGTAACTGTGCGCGTGTTCAAAATTTTTATTTAATTTTTTTTAATTGAAGTTAATTTGTTCGTTCAAATCGTCAAAAGACTAATTAGTTTTTTTTAAATATTTACTTTTTCAGGAATAATCCAAGAAACAATAACAAAACCATAAAAAAATGCAAAACTCAGATTTGTATAATATTATTATCCACCGTATTGATAGAAAATAAACAACCTTAAAACGTAGTCAGTAATAGAATTGCTCAAAAATAGAAATGCGGCGTCTGAATTAATTAAGAACTTTAAATGAGACACGAAATGAAATTCCACCTTTTGCGAGTCCAGTATTCCAATTTGAATTAAAACTAGTTCCATGATTTAGTTCACATATTTTACGTTCTATTTTAAGGCAGTGGTCGGCTTTATTGCATTTTCAATTCATAAAATTTTACTGCATAAATAATTGCCGCGTGTGGGAGAACTCATCGACGCCATTTCATCCAGTGGGAGTCGTAAGGGCCGATTGTGCTACACAAGTGTGGCAATAACAATAAATCTAATTTATCTTTAATACAAGTAAGGCTTGACACAGTTCCACGGATAGTAAATGAATGTTGTGTTCCAAAGACCACTTACATAATATTATATAACCGATTCAGAAAATGCAGGTGAATTGACATCCCTTATTGGTTAAAACTATTCCGGCGGGAAGGCCCAAAAATTATGGATAAAATTGATTATCCCGGCCTGGATGAGGCAACCTATGGATTGTGTGATGCGATGATTTTGCGCAGATTATGGAATGTATATCTTATTTTGCGGTACTGCAAACGTCCCTAAAATCGGGCTACAGGAATGGCGTGAAGGAAGGCATGTGCACTCACCTGAACCTTCGCTGAGCTGCTTCGTGTCTCCTTGACCTGCGTTGCACGTTGGTTGGATGACGGCTGTCTTCCCAGATAACTTTCAATGATTTTCACGAAATATTGCGTTATTGCAAATGTCTATACGATTGCTGTTTTTTGTACAGTTCAATATCTAAATTAAATCACGGCGCGAGGTGATGAAGTCAAAAAGCGAAATATAGCGGTGCGATCCGTTGCGTACTCGTAACTTGCGAGCTTGTGTGGTCCGTATTAACACATGAGTGCACATGCTGAGCTTAAAGGCGGTAGATAGGAAAACCTGGCAATGGACATTGCAGTACTCTTATTGGATAACCATTAACAAATTTTCTAAGCGTTAGGCAGTAGTTGCAAGTGGCGCAAACACTTAGGATGAAGATGGATTGCCACATTATTAGTAAACAGGGTCTCCGGTTATCGTTAGTGGCCATACGAAATGGTATTTTCTGAGACTGTATTCTCTGGTATTTTCTGAGAACTGGCTCCACGGTCAAGCCGAAATCTCTCAAAAAAATTTCGAGGTATGTATTACAACTCGAAATGAACAAAAAGTCGGTTTCAAAAAAAAAACATGCGTGAGTGTCGTGCAACACTCGCTTGGAACGAAGTTCCTTTCGTACAATATTATTATTGATAAACGTATTATAATATTGATAAACAAAAACAAATAAATGAATTACTGGCGTCTACTAAAATGAAGCGTCATTTAAAATAATATTAATTCTTTCATGGCAAGATAAGAAAAAGTGCGAGGGAGATATTATTTCATCTCGCTCGCACTATAGAAAGGGGGTCGTGACGGAAAAATCTTACACTTTTTCTCGCATAGGCCCCATCCGTCAAATTCGTACCGTGCGATGAGGAACTTCGTTCCAATCGTTCCAACAATCCGGTAAAACTTGTAATTGCTTTTATTGGAAAGAAATAAATCATTCCTTTCTTAAATCTTTGATTTTATTCGTGTTTTCTTATCAAAATTTTAACGCCATTTGCTTATATAATTTAAGTTTCTATATATTTTTCTAAGCTAAATATTATTTTATTTTATTTTCATATTGGTTAACAAACGAGTTTTAGAAAGTAATATGTTTCTTATTTGATAACTGTGAACAAAAGTTATAAGTTGCGGAAAATAAATCTACCTACTTAATTCAGATAATGTGCGGATTATAGAGAGTAGAGCCGTGCTGCAGCTATATTAGAAGTATAGTTGTAGTACGAATAGGTCGGCTCAACCGGAGAAGGACCACGCCCTCACAGAGTACCAGTGTAAAATAGTAGCTTAACGCTGCTGCGTTTCACATGGTAAGTGTAGAAAACGGGAGATTATTTTTAATGGAAACGAGGCATTCCATCTTAGTCCTCACGGATGACAATACATCTGCATTTTGATTCGTAATTGAGGATAGATGTAGATGTCTATGGGCCGCAGCAACCACTTACCATCAGGTGGGCGGTGTGCTCGTTTTTCACCCTTATACTATAAAAAAATATCCATATATACATAAAAACATAAATGTGAATAGGGGCGAAGTTCGGTACAAACGACGATCGAGGTTGTCGGTTTCGTCCTATAGTAGTTGCTTAAGACGTAGAATCTAAAGGAAAGAACTACTTTCTTGGAACTGTTATAGAACCTGGCGCACGTTCAGATCTCAAATAGATATAAATTACAAAACACAGCATTTTCTTCTCAAAAGAAAAACAAGATAATAATGTAATAATAGAGAGAGAACAATAACATTTAAAGAGTTCTTGTTTCTATAAATGTTCCATCGATTTTAGAGACTTATGGAATATTTAGAGACGGTGGCAAGAGACCCGACGGTATGACTTTGGTCCTTTGGAAGAGAGGTCAAGCCCTAGTGTAGGATGCAGAACACTTTGGCGGCCTCTCATCTCAAGGTTACCTCGTTTAGAGGCGGGGCGGCATCAGAGGCAGCTGAATTAAGTAAGTGGCGCAAATATGAGTCTCTGAGATTAGACTACATATTTGTGCCATTTGCTGTAGAGACTATCGGTCTGTGGGGTCCACGTGCGGTGAAGTTCCTAAAGGAACTGTATCCGCGACTGGTCACTGCTGCTGGTGATAAGAAGCCTGGTTCTTTTCTCGCTCAAAGGCTAAGTATAACCATTCAGCGAGGAAACGCAGCTAGCGTTCTTGACACTATACCACGGGGAGTAGGACTGTATGATAATTAAAATTTTTAGTTTTAGTTATTCGTTGTTATATTTTTTTATATTGTATGTAACCATTAGTTACTTTTATTAATAATTAAAGTGTATATTTTATTAAAAATAAAAATCAGCTCAGCTGAACGGGACAGCATTTTATGCCAGCACACCGCTTGCAACTTTACATGGCACAGGTTTGGCTTCACATGGAATACTGTTCTCATCTCTGGGCTGTTGCACCCCAGTGTCTCCTTTCACTTGACCGCATCCAGTGCAGAACAGCTCGTTGATGCCGAGTTCTTTCTAATTGACTCGATTCACTCGCATTCACCATCACCATACCACACCACACTACCACGGGGAGTGCTCTGAGGAATTGTTCGAATCAATTCCAGCCGCAAAATTTCACCAATGCACATCACGACAAATCTCACGATACTATCTACATCATCTGGATGCTCATCGTTCCACCACTGTGCGTTTTAATAGGAATTTTCTTCCTCGTACAACAAAGAGGTTGTATTGTAGTGTATCGCTTAGCATGGGCGATTTTTCCAGACCGAAACAAGACAACAAAGCACTGTCCTGAGCTACCTGCAACCATCGACTTCTCGCATATATTACCATGTCAACAACCCGTCTAGTGGGTCGGCCAACCTACACTTCGCTTGATGGTTCGAGGTTGCTACTTAAGACCCTTTCTTACCCATTGGTAGTCGTTTCTTCGAGCTATATGGCCGGTCCATTGCCACTTCAGCTTACTAATCCATTAGCTTACTAATCTCAAACTTCACAATGTCAAAATTGATGTATCTAAGTTCAGTGTAGACTTAAAGTTTGAAATGCTGGTGTTTAGCCAAGTCGATATTTTACAATCGTGCACGCTAATAGAAAACTAAAAAAATCAAGGGAATGCCATATCTTTTTTAATTTAGTTAAATCTGTAACAGCCATGTGACTTGTCGTTTTTTTTAAATTCATTATTATAGTAGTTTTTATACTATAATGATCTTAGAATGTCAATTTGGCTAACCCTGTCGGTAAAAGTAACGGAACAATATTCTACAAATTAACCGTGTAGTGGCGGTGTAAGAATATCCACTACCCCAATCGGCCCGTGGGTGTCGTAAGAGGTGGCATAGGAAAACTGAAACAGTAAATGGATAGCAGCATCTTCCTGCCCCAACCAAGCGTTGCAACTAGGACAAAATCCTCCCAATGAGGCAATCTTTAGGTGGATGCCTATGTTCAGCAGTGTACTTACATAGGCTGTTATGAATGAAAGAATCATACAAATTTAATAATTAATTTTAAAGGTGCGAGAGGAGTTCTGCGCGTTTTAAAACATTTTATTCAATGCGTAGTGTTCGCGTAAATATAAGAAATCATTATTAATATTGCGTATTAAGATATTAATATTATTTTAATAATTTTACGTTGTAGAGCAACACTGCAGCTATATTATGGTTGTAGCTCGAATGAGACGGCTCGACCGGGGCAAGGCCATGCTCTCATATAGCGGCTTAATGCTGCTGTCTTTCGTATAGTGAGTGTAGAGAAATGGAGACCTTTTTTACCGGAAACTAGGCATTCCATCAGTATATAGTACATAGTCTTCAGGGGTGATAACGCACCTGCATTTTGATTCTTAATCGAAGATAAATGTAGAAGTCTATGGGCCACAGCATCCACTATCATCAGGTGGACTGTGTGCTCGTTTGTCACACCCTTTTATAAAAAAAAATCTTTAAATCTATTAATCACAGATAATCTTAAACAAGCAGTATACTATATTTTCCTATATTTAATTTATGATATATATTGGTTATAAATGCTTCGCTATGTTCGTTTACCTGTTGAGTGTAAGACCTGGCGATGGGCCAGATGGTACTGGACGTGGAATTTACTTAAATCCTTTTATTAATGATCGGTTATGATCACGGCGTAATTGGATTGCGGTCCACACTGGAAGTCAACGAAAGTTTAAAATGAGTATAGGGCTTTAATAAAAATAATGTTATTTTTGTCGCCAAAGCACACACATGTTTTTATTGTTTTCTTGCAATCCTGTCCATCCAAAGGTTGTCTGGAAGAGATCGCTCTTAGCGATAAGACCGCCCATTGTACCACATTTCTTTTTCTCCTTTTTTGTTAATATTTATGTTATTTTTTGGCGTATCTATATTCCGGTACTTCTATAGTTAATATTTTAAAATTTAAACCATATTTTCTTCAAATTAATGGACACTCTACTTTATGTTTTTCAATTCTAGTTCAATACTAGAGTATATTATTTACTGAGAAATTAAAACTAATAACTATAGAAGCCTCATGTTGAATTGAGATAGCAAAGTGTTGCCTCCCACAGTGGTTTCTCCGCATGGGATATCTATCACAATGTCAGTGTGACCAACACGCAACGGAGATGTGATCGATTTAGTGTATATAGGTAGGCTAATATTTACTTGATATTACGTCTTAATGAGTGGCTTCCCATGTTTAGCATTGGCTTTTTATTTTACTGAGCGACGATCTGCGCAAGGCGGCTGGCGGTAGCTGGATGCTTGGAGCAGATGGTCAGGCTACGTGGCGCGCTTTTGGAGGGGCTTATGTCCAGCAATGGACTGCTGCAGAGAGGTGATGATGATGGTGATGTTAATAACTTCAACTAGCTATTATTTTTAATACTAGTATCGTATCTGGTGTGTTTCCTGATTTAATGAATTTATTTAAATCTGGTAGTACATTAGACCGCGCCAATTTTAGACCTATTTCTGTACTGCCGACACTTAGTTAGATTTTTGAAAAAAAATATTCTTGATCAAATGTAAATTTTTTTTTTAAATATAAATAATTTACTTCATAAAAATCAATTTGGTTTCACAAGGGGTCGCTCGACAACTGATGCCGGTGTTGAGCTAATTAAATATATCTTTAATGCATGGAAGAATTCACAGGATGCTTTGGATATATTCTGTGACCTATTCAAGGCCATCGATTGTTTTCACCATGAAATATTAATCAGGAAACTTCAACACTACGGTGTAAGAAGTGATGCTCTTAAAATAATTATTTCATATTTTAGTAACAAAACGCAAAAAGTAGTCATTAATAGTATGAGCTCTACTAGGTCGATGGTACAAATGGGCGTGCCTCAGGGCTCAATTCTCGGCCCCTTTCTGTTTCTTGCATATTTACTGATGACACTTCTTGAATTTTCAAATTAAAATGACAATCACTTTAATATGATGAAGTAAATAATGCTATATCTAAATTAATTAATTGGTTTAGTGTTAATAATTACTAAAACGAAATGTATGAAATTCATGACTCCAAATTTCAAACATTTTAATACTAATGTAATTTTAAATAGGGAGGAACTGACTCTTGTCGATACCACCATTTTTCTTGGAATCACACAAGACACGAAGCTACAATGGGGCCCCCATATATCAAAACTAGCAAGCAGACGTGGTTCTACAGCATATGCAATAAAAATATTACAAATATTACCAGTGTTGAAACAGCTAGACTAGCTTACTTTAGCTATTTCCATGGCATAATGTCGTATGGTATTTTGCCATGAGGACACGGGACTAACACTGAAATTATATTTGTTATACAGAAGCCCATAAGAGCAATCTATGATTTAAAGTCTAAAGAGTCACTGTGACCAAAAATTTAGGAAATTAATATATTAACTTTGGCCTGTCAATATATCTATGAAAATGTAATGTACGTACACAAAAATAAAATTAGTTTTACAAAAATAAGTGATATTCATTGTGTAAATACCAGGAACAGACACAAGCTAGTAGTATCAGTTACTCAACTCCACCGAGTCAGTAATTCATTCTTGGGGCGATGTATACGTTTTTACAACAAAATCCCAGAAAATATACAAAATTTGACCTGCTCAAAGTTCAAAAACTTTATTAAACTAAGTGTGTATAAAAAGGATTATTATAATATTAAGGAATTTATGAACGATAATAACCCATGGGAATGAGGTGATCGCTACCAAACTATTTATAATTTGTTTTGTGTTGTTAATTATGTAACATAAATGATTGTAAGCTGCTATTTAAAAAACAACAGTCTCGCTGCGTTTCTTGCTGGTTCTTCCCAGGACAGATGTTTTTTTTTCGAACCAGTGGTAATGAGACAAAGGAGTGACTATCAATAAGTATTATTTATAATTTATATTTAATAAAAAAGTTTCTATTTCTGTTTCAATTTTCGTAATAAAAAAATGTATAGAAATTACAAAATTAACACTTTTGACCGAAACAACATATTTAATAATACAAGCTTAATCGCACTATTAACTTGTTTTGCTTTAACCAAGAGATTACACATTGAAAGAAGCAACAAGTTCTTTCCGTTTATGTAACTTGAAGCTATAAAATTGCCCAGAGAGCACAATTTCGTGAAGAAATGCTAATGATATTACAGTAAACCAGCAGTCTATTTGGAACAGTTCGAATAAAAAAGAATCGACATCGAAAAGAATCAGTTTGAATAAAAACATTGAACTTTTAGTTAGTTTAAACGTCTTGTTCCAAGTCCTCAACTGCTCATGACACAATTGACCACAGAAACGTTCATAACATCATCATCATCATTACAATCATCACCATTATGCACCACAAGTTCATTGGTGAACATAAGCCTCCTCCCAGGGAATGACACAAAACATAGTCCTGAGCCAACTGCACCTTTACCATGTCGTTACTTCAATAAGTAGGGGTCTGCTCGTCACTTCATAGTACAGGTGTGAGATTGACGTTATACATGACTTTTGTATTGTCCATGTTTTTATTATGACCTATCTGTTGGTTTTACTGAAATGCTGTCCCCTATTGCACAGACTGCTGTTGGTAAACAGCGTTACCAGTACGAAGGTATCAGCTCTGTGCTCACCAGCCCGTATGCCCAGCCTAGTAATACTTGACAGTAAACGCATTCTCGGAGGAGTCTATGTCTAGCGGTGGACTGTAAAAGGCTGATTACAGTTTTGAAATTTTAATATACAATAAAATAATTCTTCTATATCTTCCTCTAAACTTTGTAAAAACAGAAGATAATATAAAATATCTACTAGGGTTTGTACTAGTTTTTAAAAGTCCTTTCATTTAGCCGACATTAAAAAGGAGGTTCTCAGTTTACTAAACGTTCTTTTTTGTATACTAATATAATGACTTTTTTATACAGATTATACTTAGGGCTGGTCCCATATAAGTTTGAAGAAACGAAACTATTTAGATAATTTTTAAGCTTGTATTATTCCTTTGTCCACACAAAAGGATCAATAACTTAAATTTTAATAGAAATTGAAAGCCGACATCAAATAAAGGGGCTTTAATACTTGTATAAACTATGTCTTAGCACCAACTTCTGATGTTATTATGTGAATTTTTTTTCTTTATAGTTCTTTGAATTTTTCTTTGGTTATTTTTCTTTAGTTTGCTCGTACGTTCTACTTTGGCTAGTGTCAAATATTGGATTCTTCTTCATAATACTTTCCACTGTGAAGTTTTGGGAGATTTCGACGACAGCTTACAGCCAGCCCCTTTTTTACTAGAAACTTGTCATTCCATCTTAGTCCTCAGGGGTGACAACGTATCTGTATTTTGATTCCTAATTGAGTATAGATGTAGACGTCTATGGGCCACAGCATCCACTTACTATCAGGTGGACTGAGTGCTCGTTTGTCACCCTTATTCTATTCTATTACAGCCAGCAGACAGGGGACGATAATAATTCCCAATACACCTAAACGCAAAAAATAACCTGAGATTTATATCACCATCGGAGCATTTGTTTTATCATTTGCAGTAATAGTTCATATGCACAGATATTTAATGCAAATAATCGCTCCACTTTGCGTATCAAAATCCACTTCAAATCATTATCAAAACTATGATAGAGAAGTGGAGTTCCGATGGTGGTCTAGTTGCCTAATCCTTTTAGAAAGTTGTTACTTTAGCGAAAATTGGCAAAGAGCACAAAAAATATCAAAGACAATAAACTGAATGAGATTAATTTTAAAATAAAATTACTAAAAACTCTGTTTAAAAGTTGTTCAGTTATATCACAAAAGAACAATTTTAAACAGAAGCACGAATATTAAATGTAGAATATCATACTTATCATTGCGTTTTATAAGGTAGAGCTCTACAATAATAGCTTCCAATATTGGCTTATTGCCAGTACCAGATACCTGCCTTGGACACACATATTACACAGAACCAAAGATTGCTGATCTTTTCGTTTTGATAGCATTTATACGTCTTTTTCCTTTCAGTTAACTAGTTAACAGGCAATATTCAGTTCATAAGATAAGCTAAGATGAATAGTCTATATTTCGAAAAAGCAGTCAAGTTTTTTTACGTTGTACGTCCTAAAGCCACGTTGCAGTGATATTATTGTGACACCATGAAAAATTCGGCTTGACCTGTTAACGAATGCTCTCATTATGCTGGCTTCATATTTGCGCCAATTATTAACCCAATAGACGCGTAGACAGGACCTACAGCTTATTATATTAAATAGCATCTCAATATAAAACTTTAAATTTTTTGGATTTATAATACTAGGAACCTAGGAACAATGAATTTGGTAAAATCTTACATATAACGAGACAATAAATTTGAAAAAAGATCGAACGATAAACTTCATCATGAGATTATCACAAAAATGTTTATTAGACATGTTAATCTGGTAGTATTACTCGTAGTGCGAGCGTTGTCTATCCCCGGCTTGTCACTTTATTTTATTTAAAGAAAAACCGTAGCCGATCTTTTTATATTATAGGCTTTATTCATAAAATTTTATACTAGGATGTGGGGTTCCCTTTTCTTAGAAGTACATCATGTTGACAAAATGTTGTGGTGATTTAAATTTTTAGGCCATTATTAAAGTTTTACTAATCCGTTAGGCTATATCGGTTACTCTGCTTCTACTGTGGATATCCCCGTTTGTAAGTCTATCGCGCAGAGAAACCCCGAGCATAGACCTCTCTATAGCTCGCTGAGCGACCTTGTGCTTCCTCATACGGCCACGGATTAGTAAGCTGAGGTGGCAATGGGCCGGCCATATAGCACGAAGAATCGACATGGGCCACACCGATAGGGAAAAAAGTTCGCGATTGGCAGCCTCGTACCAGTAAGTGAAGTGTAGGGCGAACCCCCACTAGATGGAGTGACGACCTGGTAAGATATGCAGGAAGTCGATGGATGCAGGTGGCTCAGGACCGTGCTTTGGGGTACTCCTTGGCCTATGTCCAGCAGTGCACTAGTGAAGGGCTGTAATGATGATGATGATGATAGTGATTAAAGTCTTGTATCATTACACTAAACATCAAAAATTTAATAGAGGCGAAAAGGGAATATTTAAGAAGTTTGAACAAATACCATTACACAGCTATATTATACGTGGTAGAGCCATGCTGCAGCTATATTAGTAGTATAGTTGTAGCACGAATGGGTCGGTTCGACCGGGGAAGGGCCACGCTCTCACAGAATACCAGTGTAAAGTAGCAGCTTAACACTGCTGGGTTTCT
The DNA here is from genome assembly GCA_029286625.1 of Parnassius orleans. Classification (NCBI taxonomy): domain Eukaryota; kingdom Metazoa; phylum Arthropoda; class Insecta; order Lepidoptera; family Papilionidae; genus Parnassius; species Parnassius orleans. The sequence continues at coordinate 214,418 of JAGSMP010000345.1, read as the reverse complement.
TATGGTGAGTGTATAGAACCGGAGATCCTTTTTACTGGAAAAGAGGCATTCCACCTTAGTCCTCACGAGTGACAACGCATCTGCATTTTGATCCTTTATTGAGGATAGAAGTAGCTGTCTATGGGTTTCAGAAACCACTTACCATCAGGTGGACCTATACTATAAAAAAATTATATTTCCTCGTCGATTCAGAAATATTGATGATCGTTGCGTTGTACAGCGTCGTTCCAAGTCTTATTATATATCTATATTATCTCGCTGACTCGATCGTCGCGCGTTTAACGGAGACTATTACGTTGATATCGAGTAAAATTAGACGACTTTACCTGTCGTCTTTAGGAGTTTTCTAAACTTATGGTCACAGCCTATTAAAAGGTTACTTTTGAACATAGGGCTATGGATTACCTCATATTTTATTAATATACATATAGGTATTGGTTACGCTGGCGGGTTAGCAACTGCAGTTTTTATTTATTTTTTATATAATAAAGGTGGCAAACGAGCACACAATCCACCTGATGGTAAGTATACCAGGAAGGATCTTAGATAGATAGATAGATAAATAATTCTTTATTGTACACCAAATCAATAAATCAAGAAAAAAAAATAGTGTCACAATGGGCGGTCTTATCGCTAAAAGCGATTTCTTCCAGACAATCTTTGGATGGACAAGATCGCAAAAAGCAGTAAATTATGTGGTTTGGTGACGCAGAAACAATATTTATAAATATATCCATATAATATATAGAAATAAATACATAAAATACGAATGTATACATATATATAGACGGCACGAACTCAAAGATTAAGATACTGATTGTGTACAAGCTTCTGAAAAACAGATAAATATTGGGCGCGTCTCGCTGACAGAGGTAGGACATTCCATAGACGGACTGCGGCAGGCATTTTTAATGTAAATTTTTTTGATCTCAATACTTTCGAAAGGGAACAGTGAAGGAATTCAAAGCGATCCTTAAGATAAAAAGGATAGAAAGGATTAAAGATAACATTGTAAAAAGTAACAGAATATTAGCATTCCGGCGAAGACGAATAGGAACTTGTCATTTGAGCTTATTACGAAAACAAGAAACATGATTATATTTGCGCGAACCAAATATGAATCTTATACAAAAATTTTGAAGCCTCTCAAGTTTATCAAGTTGCTTCTCGGTGAGATCAAGATAGCTGACATCTGCATAGTTCAGAATTAGGAGTAGAAGAGATTGAGCAAGCGCAATTATAGTGGCAGTAGGTAGAAAGTTCCTTAACCCTAGATAGTACTAAACTATCGTAAAAATTACGACGGCAAAATCATGATTCCTAGAAAAAATGAATCTAGCGTCATTCCTGTGTCCCCCGCTTTATTGTACCTTCCAGATTACGTCCCTCAGTGTATCACGCGCTGTCATTGTCGTCGGGTGTGAATTGCATTCTAGTAAGTGTGTCGTAAATTTTACGAAAGTTTAGTGTTTGCGTGAGTCTAGAACAAAGGTAAGTGTACTTGTTTTTATCAATTTTTACAAAGATTTCATTTTATTTTGTTTTTATATTAGATTATTTTGTTTTTATATGTACATATACAATATAATAGATTGTTTTAAATGTCTCGAGTTGTTACAGATGATGAAATTAGTCAGTTATTGGAGGCGGCTGTTCATAATGAAGATGACGATGGGAGCGCACATCAGCAAGAAATACTTAGTGAGTTAGAAGACACCTTAGAAGTGGAATAGCATCAGTTGACCGATAGTGATAATGAAGAACACACAATTACGCCAGGCATCGTGGAAAGTTCTGATTGTGATGTTGCTATTTCTAGTTACAAAAGCAAAACCGGCGTATAGAATCTGATTCTTTACAATCTGAAGATTCTACGCCCTTTGAAACTCAACAAAGTAGTCAAAACAGAACGCAATGTGATCAGAGAGAGACACCAAGAAAATTAATTGAGGCAAAAATGGACATAAATGGATCACGAAGCCTAGAAAGCTAAGAACGCAAGCTACTTCCACAAATACAACACGCTTTGTTGAGCGGTCTCAAGGTGAGGCACGTAATATCTTGAAACCGTGTGAGATGTTCTCTTTATTTCTTAGCGATGAAATGCTAAAAAAAGTAATCAAATATAAAAAAAAAGTAGTCAAATATATCAACGTAGAAATCGATTTAAGAAAGTCAAACTATTCCAACATTGCGGCGACATATCAAAGAGCTCATAGAAGGTATCTTAGGTATGGAAACTATTCCTAAAGTGGCATTATAGAAGAATCAAGTTCTAGAAAAACATATGCTTTGTATCCGTCTAAGGCTAGAAAAATTAACAACTAACTTTTGCATGAAATGTAAAAGAGCCATATGTGTGGCGTACAACTTGAATATATGTTCCAACTGTTTACAGTAAAAAATGTGTACTATTTGCATTATTATGTGATCCTTAAACCCAAAGAATGTAAATGTTATTTCTAAAATAATTAAAGTTTATGATTCGTAAATTTATTCTGTTTTATTTCCATGTCGTATTTTTTTTACGAATGTTTAGTAAAAACGTCACTTGCAGGATAGTTTAGTAATCTAGGGTTAATCTGTTCAATGATCGAGCAGCTGCAAAGAGTTTACGACTAACCTCCTGTATTTGAGGACCCCATGATAGGTTCCTGTATATATAAATTCCCAAGTCCTTGACTTTTTCACTAACAGGGTTAAAATTTCTATCAAAAACAACTTAAGATGCTTGAGACAGGTTAGATTTTCCAATCATATTCGAACTTCCGAGGGTAATTACCTGAGTCTTTAGGGGGTTAATCTTCAAGCCATATGTTTTTGATATGTTTAGAGAGCTAAGTATACCCAGTAAAATTTCAAAATCAACTGAAATGAAATTCTAAAATTTAACAGAGAAAGGATAGTTAATTTGCCATTTTCCATTAAAGATCTAATATCTTCCGTAATATTGACTAAGACTGTAAAAGTACTATGCCCAGGACAAAACCAGATTGTAGAGGATTTAGAAGGGAATTTTTGCGAAGGAAAACATTGAGCTGATTATATACCAAGGACAGGAATGGCAATATAGATAAACGATGATATTCCGAAAATGATGTAGACTTGGGCTTTTTAGGCAACGGTATGGTGTGAGCGTCTTCCCAAGTTGATGGAAAAACACCACAAGAAATCGAGGAGTTGAGGATAGAGCAAAGTATTGGGTTGATTATGTCAAGAATCTGAAGGATCATATTACGGCTGATACAGTCGCTACCAATTGCATTTAAAGAAATGGATAGAATACTCTTCTTAACATCACAAGCAGAGAATTGATTTAGGACAAAAGATGAATGATCATGAGTTGGAAGCGTTGAAAGAAAATTTAATGTTGAACACATTCAATTTTCTATCATCGCTTTTTGTATTTTGCATCGCATTTTGTAGTTCCATTTAACGAGTATAGAGTCCATGTAACGAATTGGACGAGGATGAGAAGTGACAATTTAGTAAATCAATATTTAAATCTTTACAGAGTACATTATTACGGGACTTTCCAACCCCCGTTGATCTAAGAAAATAAAACTAAAAAATCACTAATTTGTACCGATTTATGGATATAGTGGCGTTGAGCATCTCTACACACCCTATTGCAGTGATTTCGAATAGTGACATATTTTGTCTTGGCTGCAGCTTTTTTGTTTAAAATGGTTTTTATTTCATCAATCAGCCATGGTGAAGATGTCTCATTTTAATTACGCGAACTGGTGCATGTTTATCATAGAGACAGGTTAAGTTAGTCGTAAATATTACAACTTTATAGTGAATTGAGTCTGCATTTAAAACGGCTGAGTTGGAAGCATCTTTGCAGAGATTTTCAACATTGATACCACCAAAATTACGTTGTAGAAGAAATTTAGACTTCATTTTAGGTGGCCGGACATTATAAGAGAGAAAAATAAGATCATGGTAAGAGAAGGCATCAGCTGGACACTGACCATGCTTAACAGCGAGTTCAGAAGAGGACACAAAAATAAGGTCAAGCAATGACAGAGTAGCATTAGGAAAGTGATGAGTAGAATTTAAACGTAAAATAGAGAGATTAGTGGAATTTACGATGGATCGAAGAGAGGATGAACGAGAGACGTTGTTGCCCATATCCAGATTATTTTCCTCTGTCGCCTCTTACGAAACCAATAGGACGATGTGAGCAAGTGGATATTTTTACACCGCCAATACACGGTATTATTTCATTGGGAAGGGTATTGCAAAGATACCAAAGCTAGCCTGTACTGTATAATAAGACCTGAAAAAAAAATAGACCTGTGCTGTCAAAATATCTTTCATTTAGAATATGACTATTTTAAATGAAAGACATTTCTATGAAGGTTTTATTTTAATACAGATAAACAAAACAAACTTTTCAGCAGAAAAGAGAGTTCTTAACTTACTTTATACAATGCTCGTCACGTTTTACTACGTGATAGTTATTTTGTTTAGCGTTGTTATTTATACACAAGGACTATTTCTTATTTGGAAAGGAAGTAAATAGTTACCGTCCGACTCGTTGTTTTATATATTGCAACAACAATAAATACGACGAAGGCTTGATAAAGGAAAAAGGAAGAAACACTTTATAATAAATACTTCTAATTTAAAGCTCGCAGGGTAAAGGTGAAAAGGCTTTTTTATGTACCAGTAGGTATGGCAGCTTTTCTACCGTGGAATACGTCTGGGTATGTACTACCCTTTATAAGCCGCCTTCGATTTAAATGGGACGAAACCTTGTCGAAGTTATAGTCTGTCGATTAAATGAGTTTACATTGCATTTTGGTAACTTATTGAAATTGGATCTGGCAACTGACTAATGACTTTAATTGTAGTTCAAGTAAAGTATTTTGATACTTATACTTTTTATGTTTAAATAATATTGTATATTTAAGTTTAATATCTTTTAAGGTCTTTTTCGTGCCACAACCAAGGTTAAAAAGGAATGACAGATGAATCAAGGCGTGTGGATTACCCTAGGCAAAGGAAAAAGGGTCTTAATGTTTAATAAAATTACGTAGTTCGTAAACAGGTACCAACATTACGTAAACTACTGAGAGAGCTAAAACAAGACATACAATTTCCAGGAGCGATAAGATTAAGCGAGATTCATAGAAGAATTGCCTCAATTTATTATACAACTTGAAAAAGTAATAGTGGCAGAAGTGACGACTCTGAAGTAAGCACCATTTCGTTTAGGGATACAATGTCAGGTGTTGAATATTTAGAAAGTGGTTTTGACTACGACTCGTAATAAGTATGTCTTTGATTTTTGTCCTCTTTTTTCTTAGACTGATTGCACCTAAAATCACATAATATTATTGATCATTCCCAGTTCGTAGCATTATTTCTAAATATTGAAGAAAAATTAAAAAGAAAAATCTAAAGATCTTCAGATCAAGTATCTAGATTTGTCAGTGGCACTCTACAACTCTAAAATGTTGAATCCCACTCTGATCGCGCGTGTGTAACACTTCTTATTGTCGTGAAGTAGCAGTCCATCTTCTATAGTGTTCTATATGAAGTGTCAAAGTTAAAAAAGCTATTATAATTACATGCTTCAAAGCATGTACAATTACACCCAGGCTTTATGTTGACATCGCATCTGCAGCATTATTTCTTTAAAACATCCATCGCCAATCACGCCGTCGCATGTCCGCGTTGTTATTCAATTTGGCCCGTTGCGTGTCCGCGCTGCTAATCGATTTGGCCCATCGCGTGAAGAGCTCATATTAATTTGTAGCATGATCTGCGAACCATAGCGTAGTAGCGCTTTAATTTGTAAAGAGCCTCTTGGGCAATGATTGAACTATCGGAAAAGGTGTGCGGCTATTTGAATCACATAAAGTACCTCATATACTTGAGAGTTAAATTTAAATGGGCCACCAACAGAAAAAATAATATATATATATATATATATATATATATATATATATATATATATATATATATATATATATATATATATATATATAAATATTTTGTTTAGTTAAAATTGTGTTAAATATGAACTTACGGACTACAATAACCACTTATCATTTAATGACGGCTCCGTGGCGGAGTGGCTTAGTAATGTGTTGCAGCGCTAAGGGTCGCGGGTTCTAATCCCGCACGGAACAATTATTTGTATGGCCTACAAGTAATTCTTCTGGGTCTGGATGTTTGTCTTTGTGAAATCTATGTATGTAAATGGCCCCTGCGATACAGAAGAAAATCTTAGTGTGGAAGTAACGTTTTTAAAAAAAAATAAAAAAATGGACTGTAATAGTAGTTTGATTGTTATTTACATTCTAATAATATTATTTTCTAGTGAAATGACTCCTTACCTGCCTAGGTGTCCGTCTGGGTAGGCACCACCCTCTTACCAATTTTTACCCCCAAATAGCAGTGCTTATATCGCTGTGTTCCGGTTTGAAGGGTACAGAGAGCCAATATAATTACAGGATGTGAGATATTCCATTTATGCCTCAGAGGTGACACCGCATATGCAGCCTTCTTTGTTTAAATTTTGCTGCAGGTAACCATCAGGTGGACAGTAGGTCCGTTTGTCGCTTTAGTTTTGTAAAAAGGACATTTTTACAATATTATTGAAACTAATTCATGATCATCATTAAGTCAGTCCGAGCGAGATTAGCATGGCTCTCAAGCACATTAAAAACGGCAAGTCCCCGGGTTAGAATTACAGCGGAGCTTCTGAAAGCGGGTGGAAAACCGGTACTTGAAGTCCTTCAGAAGCTCTTTAATTCCGCCCTACATGGTGGCACTACACCGGAGGCGTGCAGCAGAAGTGCGGTGGTCTTGTTCTTCAAGAAAGGCGACAACGCTCTCTTGAAGAACTTCAGACCGATTTCCCTTCTGAGCCGCGTCTACGTGCTATTTTAGAGAGTCATTACGAATCGTCTCGCACGCAGACTTGACGACTTCCAGTCTCCCGAACAAGCTGGTTTCCGAAAAGGTTTTAGCACTATAGACCACAAACATACCCCTCGGCAAATTTTACAGAAGACCGAGGAGTACAATCTCCTACTATTTTTATAAAATATATAAATGTGTAATTATATTTATGATGCAGATAATATATATCATCATTATCATCATCATCATCATCCCGTTAATTCGACAGCTATACGGAGACCGCTTCTGTAGGAAGGGAAGATTTGCCTACATCGTCACGCTTGGCAGTAACAGACGTGAGCATCTTTGACGCTGTGTTTTGTATTGTGAAAAAAGTTAAGACAAAAATATGTTGGTTTGGTGAAATCTATCGCAAAAGTGTCGACCATTTTAGTAAAGATGTCGCTGATGCAGCACGATTGAACTGACGAAATGCGTAAATCAAAAGATGGATATGATTAAGATATCACTGAAACAAATATAATCTAATGCTAAACATTGATTCCATTCATTGATAATTTACAAAGGGGTAGGACTCCCTTTCTGCCTAGAAGTCTGTCTCGGTAGGTACCATCTTCTTAAAAATTTCTACCACCACATAGCAGTGCGTGCACTACTATAATCCAGTAAAGAGAGTCAGCGTAATTACAGACTGTGAGCCATTCCATCTTAGTGCTCATACGTGACAATTAATCTGTACTCTTTTGAAGTTGGTTGCAGGTGTCCGTGGGCAAAAACATGTCGCTGATGAAGCTAGATGGTAGTTACGGCATGATTAAAGCCACACTTGGAGCTATGGTATATTTGGCAGAAGAAATTATTAAGACAAAGCTAAGAGTTGATTCCCTTAGCTAATGATGATAATGATAAACACTATGAATTACGATGATTTTGGCTGAAAAGTGATTCAATTATTTCACTGCACGCTTTCGTTATTAATTTCTACTACATAATTCTAGATGAATATTCTGTTTGATAAGTTCTAAACGTTTATTTAATGGAATGAGATAAACAATTTTCTCCCTAATGTTGGTAAATAGGGACGCGATACGATGTAAAGTGATACTGAATTAAATCATGAATTCTCGCTTCTGAACGTAAAGTATCAACTGCTAAAATGATGCCAATGTTTTTTTAATAACAATAAAATTATACTGTCAGTACAAGAACTTCAATCTATTATAATAATATTTTAAAATATTAGCAATAGTATACTAAAATTAAATAATAATTTATGCCCTGTAGTGGCATCATAGGAGAACCCACTACCACATATCACCCCGTGGGTCTTGTAAGTGTGACAGAGGGAAACTGAAACAGGAAATAGGCGGCAGAATCTTCTTGATAACAACACAAAATAATAAAATGCTGCGGTCACCAACCCGCCCTCTAGGGGGACAACTATAGCGAATATCCCCAAATCTTTGGGGAGGCTTATTTCAGCAGTGGCTTTTGACATGCTTTGAATAATTAATGAATGAACGAAAATAAAATTTATTTTTAACGACTTTAATTTTCGCTTTCACAATGACGAAGTTTGAGCACTTGTGGTATAAAAAACGAATGGTGACCAGGGTGGCAAATAGCTTAAAAAACATGCCTGCTTCATGCAGATTCTAAAACAGTAATAAACTAATTTTTTTTGTTGCGCTTCCGTACGGGATCGAACCCTCAGCCCACACCGTCGCAACTTAATGAGTATATGCGCCATCGAACCGTCTTTTAAAGTTTATTTATAAACTTTTTTAAATTATTACTTATTTTTCTAATCAGCCGTGGCAGCTAATGAGCCGTGGCAGTTAATGAGCCGTGGTAACTAATGAGACATGATAGCTCAGGGGCAAAGCGCGCGCCGTAAATTTCACAGTACGCGAGCAGCCCGGGTTCTGTGTTGTGTGTGCTAATTTACCACGTGCGCAGCGGTGAAGGAAAACATCGTGGGGAACCAGCATGTCTGAGATATAAAAAAAATCGAATAGAACTTGTGAAGTCCACCAATACGCTATGGGGCGCCGCTGCGTACAGTTCTGCGGGTTAAATATAGGCTGCAACTTCACGTTACTTGCTTAGGTGCTTTGAGATATTATCGTCATCGACAGTTTGCTTGCTCCAGTTGCCGTCAAATCTCCCAAAAACTTCATTATGCGACGCATCAACATATTGTGAAGAAGTTCTTAAACAAATTATTATAAAGAATAATTTCATAATATACTTGACACTGCCAAAATAACACCAGTACGTTTCCATTACCAAAGAAAAAAAACATTAATTGGCATTCTATTCATATTTTGCAAATATATATTAAAAGCGTAACAAATTACCGTAATTTATTGTTTTTTATAGTCAGGCAATAAGCAAGCCAAGGCTGCACCAACACCGACCAAACGAACACACGTTATTTATGATATAAGTTGTGAACGAGCGAAATTTAATTGCAAGCTTTATTTCTTCTCTCCATAATATGTTGCATCACAGAAGACGACTGTGATCGTTAACACGAAGAGTGTGGAGTCTTTCACGAAGATAAAACCATTCTCTCAACAAGATGGCACAATTTCATATGGTCCTTATTCTAATATAGGACCGTTTACAGAAAAAGAACTTAGTATTCATTATAAAAATAATTCACTCTTTTTAACTGTAACCCGTATTGAAATACTAATTGAAGTTTCACACTGGGCAAACATTGCAGTCAAGGAGACTATTGAAATTGAGCATACTGGTGCAAAACTTAAGGGACCCTTCTCCCGGTATGATTACCAACAAGACCATCACAGTGGAGTAATATAATTTTCCGATTTAGTTGTCAAGCACGTAAAAATTTCCCGTCAACCATCACACCCAGTAAGCATTTTTGTGTTAGGAGTGTACATGAATGGAATGGCTGATTCTAACACACGTCTTTAAAAATAACTTAAGTGACAAACGAACTTACATTTTATATTCTTGTGCTTAGAGTCCACCAAATGGTAAGTGGCTACTGCAGTCCAAAATAATTTTCTAAATAAAACGTTTATCTGTTTCTGTTTATATTTATCTGTTCAATGAGTCGTAACAGCTCATGTGTTAAGCGCTTACTGTAAATTACACAGTATTCGAGCAACTTTCTCCGTCAATGGCATCGATGACATTTTAAGGCCTTGCCCAGCCATGGGAAGTATATTGACTGTAATTTTACTTCACTTATTCTTTACTTTCGTCAATTCATTTATCAACAACGTAATTAGACTAACAAGAATGAGTATCTATCTACACCACTTATCAAAAACATAGGGACTTTAAAAATTTGTAGATAACTCCACATTATTCCTCGATTTAAAACACTGTTACCTGTGTAGTTTGAAATAATCTTGTCAGATAATTATAATTTCATCCAAACGGAATGGGAATGAAATACTACCAACTTCGTCACATCGAGCTGCTAATGAGTATTTCTTGATAGAAAACCCAATAACTGATTTTGCCCTGACTCGTGATTCGAAAACGGATCCACATGATGAGCAGTCAACTTACGAACACTAGACCAACGAAGCAATCGGATAAGAATTATTGTTAATAGTGGTTTTTTTTTCATGTAGTAATGGCGTAACAGAATACATCATCCTACGTCGTGTGGTGGGTTTCGTAAGATGCGACTATGGGATATGTAATAAAGATCTTATGGTTTCCGGGCCATCACATTTACGCTAGGAGTAATATCTCCAGACCGCTAGCTACAACGTCCACGGGCTAATGAAAATGAATAATATTATTCTGCGATTATTGATCGTTCATTATATTGATTTTGAGTTTGGCTGTAACTCTGTGATTGTCTATATTATTCATCCATCACAGCCTGTAATAGTCCACTGCTGAATATAGGCCTCCCCCATAGATTACCGCGATTATTGTTGCCACGCTTCGCAGGCGTGTTAAAACCGCAGTGTTTTTTTTTTTTGAGTTGTTATTAGGAAGAAGCTGCTGCCCATCTCCTGTTTTAGTTTCCTCTGTCCCTCTTACGACACCCACGGGACAATATGGGGTAGTGGATATTCTTACACCGTTTCTACATGGCTTTTAATATTATATGGTGGACAAATAGAAGTAAATACACAAGGTTTATCTGAGTAAGACGTGAGCTTTACTAAGTTAGATGGAAAGTTACTACAGGATACTGAAGCTGGGGGATAAACTGGATAGTCGTAGAGAATACTTAATTTTTTATTAAGTTAGAAACTTTCTAGTCAACTTTACTTAATACATCATTCGTAAACCTTAGAGGGACATGTATTGAATCTTTTTAGATAACATAATTAAAAAAACTATATTAAAACAGTAAAAGGAACTAAAAACGAATACTATCAAACAGTCCTACTTCCAGCGGTATATGGCCAAAACGCTAGCTACTTTTTCTTACTTAGTCCTTAGGCTTCCTATTTCTCTATATTCTATTTCTCTATATATCTATATGCTATATTAGGAATGTAGCACGAATGAGTTGGCTCGACCGGGGTAGGATCACGCTCTCACAGAATACCAGAGTATAATAGCAGCTTAATACTCCTGCGTTTCGTATGGTGAGTGTAGAGTACCGGACACCCGTTTTACTGGAAACGAGGCATTCCACCTTAGTCTTCAGGGGTGACAACGCATCTGAATTTTGATTCTCAATCAAGGATAAATGTACAGTATGTGCAGAGCATCCACTAACCACCAGGTGGACTTTGTGCTCATTTGTCACCTATATACTATAAACAAAGACAAGAAAAGAACCAAAAAAAAAAGACTCAATCATCTCTAATGTTTTGTACGTTTAATAGGTATATTGACCATAATCTGAAAACAAAATTTATCACGTAGCCCTACTCTTCGTAAAATAATATCAAGAACGCTGGATGAGGTTTCTCGCTGACTTTGAAAACATAGCACGTGCTTAAAAGGACTGGTTTATTAGATTAGTTTAAGAGTTGTCACTCTTGACAGCTAATTCACCAAAAAAGAAGGAAATCTAGCTTCATAGGAAAAATACCAGCATTATACTACAAATTTACGTGAGAGCGTAGTCCTTCCCCGGTAAAGCTGACCATTTTGAGCTGCAGTGATATAGAATTACAGCGTGGCTCTAACACGTAGAAAACGTGTCGTACATAAACAACCGCTAATCACGATTTACAGGTGCCGGTAGAGATCGAACTAGGGCTGCTCGCGTCAATAAAACTTAATGCAAGTTTTTAGACCCTGAGCTATCAAGGCTTCTTACATATAGTAATATTTAGAAAATACTGAATATTTTATCATTCGCTGTTATTAACACTATGAGTTTTGAATATAAATTTATTTAAAAATAAAATAGGTACTAATTTATCACGTACTCAATTATTAAAATAAAATATAAGGAACATCGTTAAGGTTGCTACTGTGGAACTTCGCCTAGATTGCGGTTCTGTGAGTCGACCTTCCCGCTGTCGTAGATATCGTTTCCCACGCTAAGGTTACGTTGGTGATCGACAGCGGGGTCAACATTGAGAAAACCAAGCAGCTCGCCGAACTTAGGAGAGGAAGTTTTCGGTGCCAAAATCCAAGATTTGAGACTAGAAATAGACTGTGGTTTCATAAATTACACTACTTGTGTCCGTGTGGGTGGGTCTCAACTCAGAGTGAGGCAGCTATAAAGTATTAAATGAAACAAATTTTTACGGATTCTATCGCGTTTAATTTAACTTTTTAATTCCCGACGTTTCGGGTGCTTTACAGCACCCATGGTCACGGGGGGGACTGAGGTGTGTGTCATAGTTAGCCCGGCTACCTTCAGTTTTTGAATATTAATTTTTGCAGCACCCATCCATCTTCTCTATTGAAATTAGGATATTTTTTTTTAAATTCAATAGCCTCGCGAATCATCCTTGGTAAGAATCGGTGTTCTTTTGCGAGGATTTGTGGTCTATCAAATCTAATGTAATGGCGGGGACAATCTTGAACATGTTCACAAACTGCAAACTTCCCGGAACGCTATTACATTTATATATTATATGCGCGAAAAATTATAATATTCAATGCTGAAGGTAGCCGGGCTAACTATGACATCGGGACGTGAAATACCTCAGTCCCCCCGTAACCATGGGTGTTGTAAAGCACCCGAAATGTCGGAAATTAAAAAGTTAAATTAAATGCGATAGAATCCGTAAAAAATAGTTTCATTTAATACTTTATAGCTGCCTCACTCTGAGTTCAGACCCACCCACACGGACACAAGTAGTGTAATTTATGAAACCACAGTCTATTTCTAGTCTCAACTCTTGGATTTTGGTACCGAAAACTTCCTCTCCTAAGCTCGGTGAGCTCCTTGGTTTTCTCAATGTTGACCCCGCCGTCGATCACCAACGTATTTTTAGCGTGGGTAAAAATTAGTTTCATTTAATGTGTAGTCTTCGAGTAAATATAAGAAATAGCTATAAAGTATTTAGGCTTCAATTTGGACAGTCGCTGGGGCTTCGAGGAACACTTGGAGCACCTAGACCTCGGATTGAAAGGGTAGCGGGTACTATGCATACAGTAGCGTACTAATCGAAAATGGCGCCTGGGGCACGCGCCAAAGTTGCACCCTTCATAAATAATCTTATTATAAAAAAGATACACAAAAACACATTTATTATATATAATACTAGCTGTTACCCGCAGTTTCGTCCGCATGGTCACTGGGAAATGAACTATCCATTGCTTTTTGAATTGAAAGAAAACTGAGTTTTATAGATTTGTCAGAGATGCAGCCATTAAAAGGAAACTGAGCAAAATTGATTCGTCAGCCTATTTAAATGTTTTGAAACGCAGCGTATAGGAAAGCATGAAAATAGCCTGTTTATTCCAAATGGAAATGGGATATTTTTTAATTAAAGGAAACTGAGCATAATTATCCGTAAAAGATGCAGACTTTTGAAAAGAAACTGAGCTAAATTGATTCGTCAGAGATGCAGTTTTCTGAATTGAAAGGAAACTGAGCCAAATAAAAGATCCGTCAGAGATGCAGCCTTTTGAGTTGAAAGGAAACTGAGCTTAATAGGTCCGTCAGAGGTGCAGCATTTGGAATTGAAAAGAAACTGAGCTAAATAGGAAATTTTGAATTGAAAGGAAAGATCTGTTGGAATTCTGATTACTTGACCATGAGAGAAGCACGGTTTTTCTAAGTTGACCCCGCTACCTGTAACTTTTGCCCTTGCGCTTTATTAATTGTCATTGCAAAACTGAGCTTAATAGGAACTGCAACCTTTTGAATTGAAAAGGAAGATCTGTGGGAATTATAGGGATCCGTGGTATAATAACATTTTCACCTTTTCCTACGCCTGTCAAAATTGTAGCACCGATTATGTTCCGTCCAAGATGTGTCACACGCAGCCTTGTCCCGTTACATAACCGAGGAGCATCTGAATTTAGAAACTCTACGGGATATGAAGTGCTCTGTTCTGTGTCCAGAACTGTGTCTACTGACAAATACTCTGTTATTTCTCCTGCTACTTTGCTTAATATATCTGAATTTATTTTGTTAACTCTCATTTTTGGTGCAAGAATCGCCCTTTCACATAACCATTTGTCTTCATGCATGTTGTTCGTTAAATCTGAATAAACGCTCGCAATTAATTCGGAATGACTCTGTACTAAATCACAAAAATCTCGTCAATTTAACGCAGCCTCAGCATCCGTTTCCAACCGCCCATCGCCAATATTTAATAGTGTGTCAGCATAGTTTCCAGCATTGATATCATCATACAAATGCACTCTCATATTCGTAGTTAAACTGAATTTTGTCACCTTTTTCCATAAAATAGACGACTTGAGGCATGCTTTAATTTCATCTGCAGGTGTGCCTTTTGAATGACAGGTAAAGTTTGGCGAAAGTCACCAGCCAGTAAAACCACCATTCCTCCCATTACATCGATATTGCTGCGCAATTCCTGGAGCGTTCAATTTAGTGCTTCTATAGCTTTTTATGCGACATTGTACTTTCGTCCCACACTAAAAGTTTGCATTGTCGTAGCTTTATATCTCGTGCACTATTTTGCTAAAGTTGCAGATCGGCGATTCTTCCTGGGCTAGATTTAGAGGAGATTTAAAACAGAATGTGCAGTGCGGCCCCGCTTAGCAGCGTGGCGGCTATACCGGAGGAAGCTACGGCCACAGCAATTTTTATCTTTCCGTACTTGCGCTAATAATAAATTTAAAAATGTCTTCCCAGTTCCTCCAGGGGCATCTAAAAGAAAAGTGCACCATTTCCAGATTCAATTTGTCCTAATACTTTGTCAAAACTCGTTTTTGTTCGGGAAGCAAGCAGGTACAAATTCGGCTACTTGCTGTTGCAAAGCTGGTATATCGTAGTTTGTTTCACGTATAATTTCATCACTTAGTTCATTTTCGGTTTTTCGCTGAGGGCTTATCATTCCAAAGTCGCTTAATATTTTGCCTACTATTGCCATTACTTTATCTTCAATTTTTCCAAGTGCTTCATTATAAATGTGTTCATTGTATGTCATGTTCGCGTGTGTCTGCTGTAACCTTCGCAAAATATCTTCCGCCATGTACTCTTTATATTTGTCCCACAATTTATGTGCATTAAATAGCCCGCAAGATGATATGAGAGTTGCATAAAGATCCCTAATTTTGGCTGGTGACTGGCACTGCACAGCTTCCTCCATGGTTTCATCCCAGTGATTATCGTTTTCTAAAAGATGCAGAGCCTCACATGCTTCTCTATAAGTTGCGCATTCCTGACCGTTGACAGTTTTAAGGTCTTTATATCCTGTAGGACCCCGAACATGGTGCAGCACCAATCGTAAACAAAACATTCAAAATTAGTTACATGGACGGTATACACGACCAAGGGCATCTGATGACTTTACACCGGGCCAATTTGCAACAGGCGCGCCTTGAATACGGCGTTTCCACTCCTTCCTAGATGTGTTCCAAGTATAATAGCGGGGGACTTCAGAATATAACAACGTTTTTGCAAAGGGTCGGTTTGACAAAGTTGAAAGAAGGCTGTTAGTGTAGTTTTGGCGGTGATGCAATTCTTACTTGGAAATTTCTTTCGGTGAAATATACACGCTCTCCATTTTCTAAGTGCACAGCAAGGTGAGTAACTGTTGGGTGCCTTTCGTGTAAAGGAAGCCAAGGAGACGCCACGCTGCCTCGTTACTGCTGACATAACGCCCTGCTTGAAAGGTCTGTACTTCATTAACGGATTTGCCTCACCTTCACTCCTGAGATTAAATATTGCTTGGTCGCTTCCTTTATTTATATACTTACAGATATACTTGATTGCGCGGACAGAGCTACATGCTTCTACATTAATGTGGGCATTAAACATTTTACATAGAATGGGCGAATATGGACAATTCAGCTGTTATCTAAGGCTTCGAACGCTCCAGAGCGAGATTTGATTGTAACTTTCCTGCCACCATCTTCGGGAGCTCTGCGTCTGTATAAAGGGTATTGTCATTGTGCACTGTTTCTTTTAATAGCTGTTTAGGAATTTCTTTGTACATTTTTCTTCTTCCATTTTCTTCACATATTCTTCACATTTTCTTTATTTCATGGCGATATTGAATTTCGTGCTCCACATGGACCGTGAATCATATTTCGGACGATGGTATCATACAATTCTTTACCTTGCTCAGGATCCGAATCTCGGCGCTTATTATGTCGTCTATTTGGCTGGGCCGCAACTTCTCTTTAAGCCATATTAGAATGTGGGCATGCGGTAATCCTCTTTTTGCCATGCAATTGAATACATGAAGCACTGCACCTCTCCGAAAATTTTCCTTTGTTAATTACATACATTAATTTTGTACTTTTAATCTAAATACTCTAGCAACTAAATCGTGTCTGTCAGTACTTTTTGGCCTGGCATTAGCTCCTCGGTTATTTCTTTCCATGTGGGATTGCAAGTAAAAGTAACAAAAGATCAGGTCTTCCGTAAGTTCGTACATAGGCGAATGCGTCTTGTGTGTACTCATGTAGGTAGCGGGACTGTTAACGAATGATGAGGGCAGAATTACCATTTTACCTAAATCTCTGGGGTTTACATTGCGTCGCTAGAAACTGCATCTTGTAAATGTATATAATTCTCAACGCGCAGCTTTTTGATTTAAAGATATATAACGAGACGTTCACTTTCTACCTTCACATACATGTCTACAAAAATTGATGAAATAATTGTCTACACCGGCTAAGAGGTTAAAATCATTTCTCGCAACATCATATGATACGCATAAAATCCATACATGATACTTTTTGTTCGAGTAGGCTCCTTTATGACCGGGTTAATGAGTGAATTTGAAAATGATAACCCTCTTGTCCTTTGCAATAAATCAATGGGTATTGCAGAGCGTCATAAAACTTGTGTGTATCGGCTACCCGTTGCAACGTATCATCACGTGCTCGCAAGACAATGTCTCGTGAAGAAAATTGATCACCACTAATTACGGCTGCTATTTCGTTTATCAAAGGTGCATTGTAGCGTCTTTCATGCTCTCCTCGAGGGTCCGATCTGCGTGAATGACGACTTTATAATCCTCTTCAGGCAGGTTTTCTAAAGCAGTTTTAAATGTTTTGACTAAAATGTTACGTTCATGCAAGAATCTTTGAATTTTGAACACTGTGTCTCTCTCAACTTCCTGGATAAATTGGCAGCGACGGTCTACCTCAATTACTTCGTCACCCATAAAATATACTTGTAAACATATGCTGTTTGTTTTCAGCTGGAAAAGTGAACCTATTCTATGATAAATTTGCCTTGCACCGTAAATATAGGCGAAAATCCCGACATTATTATTTCCCGGTCAACTCCGAAGGACGTCATTTGAAAGCATGAGTTATAAATATATCCTGATCCTGTTTAAAAGCGCCGTGACTCATTAGCATCATATAAAAGAGAGTTTTCAAAGGTTCTTCTGGTTCCCCAAGTAACGGAAGAGACACTTTGCCATTGGAACAGCACATGCCTGCGGTCTCATCTTTCCATTTTAAAGCGCTGGAAAATCGACACGCCTTGTCCATCAGTCCGATAACAACTAACCTGTGATTTTTATAATCAGTCAACGGATCATAATTGAATGCTGCGGCATTAAAAAGCGACCAATTGTTTCTTTGAAAATTTTGTCGACGTTCAGCTTGAACTGTGCATTTGTATCTCTTCGCGCCTGTGTCTGTTCTGGTGTTTCAGAAGCTCTTAAAGTAGTTTGACGCTTTGCCTGTTCGAGACGCCTTTCCTGACTTTGAGAAGGTGTTTCGAAGCTCTTAAAGCAGCCTTTTTTTTTTTTTTTTTGCGGATGGAAAATCATCTAATGACGCCTTCGCTGTGGGTGGAGCAAGGAGTGTCAGACTTTACTGACTAAAACCATCCGTGTTCCTTCAGTGCCCGTTCCGGAGCCGCGGTATCTCTTTCGAACAGCCCGCAGCCCCGGCAGGCGTCGGCCCTTGCGGGCCCCTTCACGCTGCTGACAGCTCTTTGAGGCGCGCGTGAACAAAACGCGCCGTCGACACGGCCTGTCGTCGTTAGACGGACGGACGGCGAGCTACCCATTGCTCGCCGTCCACAGGTCCGCGCGCTACGGTGGTCAGGGGCCACGACGTAGCCCCGACGCCCGGGCGTCTCCGCGGCGGCCGGGAAGGAAAGCTGCTCTTCCTTCTCCCGCTCCGCCACCTCCTTCGCTAGCATCACTGCTTCGCAGAAGGTGGTGACGGCATCCCATTCCGTCTCGCTCGGACCATGGCTTCGACCAGGCCGGACGCGAGAGGTCGCCGCCGCCTATCGCCGCTACGAGTACACACGGCGGTGCTCCGCCCAAGCAGGGCACACCTCCACGGTGTGCTCCACCGTGTCCTCCGGTCGATCCTCGCAGTGGGAGCACCTGGCGTTTCCTCCCGCCTGATTCGGTGCAGGAACCTCCGAACACACCGTGTCCGGTGAGGACCTGCGTCAGGCGGAAGGTGAGGATACCGTGGCGTCTCTCAAGCCACCTCAAAGAGGGTCTTATCGCCGCTATAGTGGCGTGCCCAGCACGGGGTTGCGACAGTCGCTCTCCATGTCGCCATGAGATCATGCCAAGTCTGTTCCGCTGCGCGACAACTTGCCGCGGCAGCGGGTTTCCCGGCATAGTGCCTCCGCGCGCCATTCGTGCAGGCGCGCGAGGACTATCGCCCCAGATCCCATGGCGGCAATCCAGCAAGGAGGCTCGCTGCCTCGAGGGAGATCGTGCGGTAGCCGCGAACCATCTTTACGGCAACCACCTTTGGGGCGCGTTTAGTGGTGGACGGCAAGCCGCGCCAAACCACGCGCCCACACCGGGGCCCCGTAAAGGGCCATGGACCTCACGATCCCCGCGTAGAGCCTCCGGCAGGAGGCGTTTGGCCCCCCCAGGTTCGGCAGGAGCCGCCTGAAGGCAGCCCCGGTCCGTTCCAGTTTGGGAGCCAAACGTCGGAAGTGCTCAACGAAGTTCCATCGGCCGTCGAGGACGAGTCCTAGGTGCTTCAGCGTCGACTCGACGCCGATGGATACCCCTCCCACCATCACTGAGGATCCCAGTGGTGGCCTGTTCCGAGGACCATGGAAGTGCATGGCCTCGGACTTGTGCAGAGCCACCTCGAGACCCAGTTGCCGGATCCTCTCAACGACTATCGCAGCCCGCGTGTCATACTTTCCGCCGCCCGTACGACCCCCTGTGCCAGTATTAGCGTGTCGTCAGCGTAGCAAACTACGCTGACGCCGGTAGGGAGGTCGACGCGCAGCACCCAGTCGTAACCGATGTTCCACAGGGCGGCCCCAGAACCGAACCCTGTGGGACACCGCGACATCTCTCGCCGGTTCCACTCACCGTTTCGACCGGGTAGATGACGGCCCTGTCCGTCAGATAGTCCCCGACTATACGACGGAGATAGGTCGGCACCGGTGATACCGAGTGCCTCAATGCAGCCCAGGGCATGGAGTTGAAGGCGTTGGCGATGTCGAGAGACACCGCCACATAACCCCTGGCCACTGCATCCCCCGTCGTGAGGGCTCTCACGCGCATGATGGCGTCCACCGTAGAGCGCCTCTTGCGGAAACCAAACTGGTGTTCCGCAAGATCCGGCCCTGTCCCGCAAGGTGCTCGGCGAGGCGGTTTGCAATTACTCTTTCAAAGAGCTTGCCCACCTCGTCGAGCAGCACCACGGGCCGGTATGCGGACGGAGAGTCCGCAGGCGCCCTGGCTTCCGAATGAGACCAGCTTCCCCGTCTTCCAACGAAGCGGGAATTGGCCTCTCCAAGCATGCGCTTAGGAGCCTCCAGTCGGGGCCCGAGAGTTTCCGAGGCCAGAACCCAGGCTTTGCCAGGCAAGCCATCGGGTCCTGGGGCGGTTTTGAACACTGTGTCTCAGGTTCTTCTGGTTCCCCAAGTAACGGAAGAGACACTTTGCCATTGGAACAGCACATGCCTACGGTCTCATCTTTCCATTTTAAAGCGCTGGAAAATCGACACGCCTTGTCCATCAATCCGATAACAACTAACCTGTGATTTTTATAATCAGTCAACGGATCATAATTGAATGCTGCATTAAAAAGCGACCAATTGTTTCTTTGAAAATTTTGTCGACGTTCAGCTTGGAACTGTGCATTTGTATCTCTTCGCGCCTGTGTCTGTTCTGGTGTTTCAGATGCCCTTATAGTAGATTGACGTTCAGCTTGCTCAATGAGTCTGTGTTGAGTTTCATCAGGTTTTTCCGCGGCACTTAAGGCGGCCTGACGTTCCGCTTGTTCGAATAGCCTTTGCTGACTTTGAGCAGGTGTTTCAGTAGCTCTTAAAGTAGTTGACGCTTTGCCTGTTCGAGACGCCTTTCCTGACTTTGAGAAGGTGTTTCGGAGCTCTTAAAGCAGCCTGACGCTCTGCCTGTTCAAGACGCCTTCGCTGACTTTGAGAAGGTGTTTCAGAAGCTCTTAAAGTAGTTTGACGCTTTGCCTGTTCGAGACGCCTTTCCTGACTTTGAGAAGGTGTTTCGGAAGCTCTTAAAGCAGCCTGACGCTCTGTCTGTTCAAGACGCCTTTGCTGACGTTGAGAAGGTGTCTCAGATGCTCTAAAAGCAGCCTGACGCTCTGCTTGTTCTTGCCTTCTCAGTTCAGCATCTTCTAAAGATTCTAGCGATCGAGCTAATCTTTTCGCTTGTCTTTGAGAAGATACTCTTGAAAGGCTGGACTTACGTTTGCGAGGCATTATGAAGTAAGAAAAAACCTATTTATAAAAAAACGTTAAAATACCTAAAAGGAATAAATATTCCTTTTAAATATTTTTTAAAATCAAAACAACAAAACCAATTCAAGACACAACACGAATCCGAAAACGATAGCCAAAAAAAATCGAATCAACTTAAACCAAATCACAAAACAAATCGCAGAAAACCGAAATCGAAAGCAGTAGTCAATATAAATATAACCAACGAAAAAAGAAGTAAGTGTATAGGTACCGTATACACTATCTATACTATTAATATTCCTTTGAAATATTGTTAAACAACCTAAAACAACGAAAACCAATTCACGATTCTAAATAAACAAAATCCAAAATCAAAGCCAGAGTCTAAATATGTATAAAGGAATACCAACCAAATCAACAAAACCGATCCAAGAAAATACACAAATCTGAAAATGAAAGCCAATATAAATCCATTCAACCTTAACCAAATCACAAAGCAAATAACAAACAACCGAAATCGAAAGCAGGTAGTCGAATAAGCTACGAAATAGAAACAATTTAAGCGTATAGGTACCGTATGCACTATAAGTTGACGCGCGGCTCAACGGCGGGAGTTAAGTACATGTCAGGAAACATTTCGTTACCGCGTTTTAAAAACCTAGTAACGACATCTAGCGGAATCAATTTAAACTATGTATACGTTAGTTAATAAGAACTCTCAAAAAATATTTTTCTTATAATTTTGCACAATTTTTCTTATTGTAATAATGATTCATTCATAACCACATATAAGAACTGTATTCATTTCCGTTCAATAAATATTACTAAGGCTTATTAATAAGGCTTACTAAGAACTGTTTCTACCATTGTTAAGTAATAGTTAAGGGTGAAAACGTGACAGGTGGTGATAGTATTTCTGATCCATACTTATAATCACGCCTGTAACCCTTGCGGGTAGGCAGAGCATCAACGGATTACTTAATATCGTCTGCGAGGTTATCGTTTATTCTGTGAATTACGATGCACCAAAACGTTTGAAGAAAATCAGCTGGTGAATTTTATGTTTTTATCGCTCTTCCCGGTCCTGCGTGGAAAATACAGATCCATACATTTTTATCTTAATTTTGGTAAAAGACATAATAATCCAGATATTCTGACCTTCTGTGTTCGTCCATCGTACCGTCGTCCGTCTTGTAGAATCACGGTGGCGCCACCTAGCTGAATTTAATTTTGCAACATATTCGATTTTCCCACGGAATGATATGTTTTCCGCTGAAAAAGTAGCCTATGTTACTCTACAGCCACCGAACTATCCCCATACATCATGCCATGCCGACGCTCTGTTGCGATGTGAAAGAAGGACAAACAAACAAACAAACAAACACACTTTCGCATTTATAATATTAAAAGTATGGATTATAACCTCACATTTAAAGCTTACATTGAACACATACAAAACAGAGTCCGTAAACTACATTTTTAAACAACTACGACAATCCGCAAATTCTTACACTCATACACACACACACACACACACACACACACACACACACACACACACACACTACTTATTTCAGCTTCCGATCGACGAGACCGTATTTCAGAGTGAGCTCCTGGTGTAGAATCCTTGCTACTAAGTTGTGTCTGTGCAAATACTCAGAGTTAGAAAACGCCGAACAACCGAAGGCAGCATGCCTAAGTGGCTTTAATTTTATGAAAATAAGCCTGTACAGCCATTACGGTTACAACAGGCTATTTGATTAATTTTGGAAAACCATTTTAAATGATGCTTTATTACATAATAAGCACATTAAATTGATATTTCCGCGAGATCTACTGTCTTAACAATAAAAATCAAAGTTAAAGTTTAAATATCTAAACCCACAAAAAAACGCTGATTCTGTAATGGCGCTGGTGATATGACATGTGTGACGTCACACACGTGTAAACAAGTCCAATAACCGTAATAAAATAATGCAGCTGGAGCAAATTTTATAATTTTTCTTGAAATTTATTCAATAACATGGTGTGTAAATAGTGTGTAGTGCCGCAATATACTAATACGACTATAAGTAGTCCACAGAAACTGTTTGTTTCTTTTTAAACGAATCCCAAAAGACGAAAAATGTGGTTACAATTAGCTCGAAGAGACCAAAAGAGCAGTTTAGCTCATACCAATGCTTTTATAAAAGATCTTTTATATAAAGTTATAACATCTTTAGTACATAACCTCTTAATATGGCTTAATCTTACAGCATAAGTTGGGAGGATCCTTTTCAACCAAACCCAACAGGTTTCCCTGTAGGGTTTCAAATGTTTTCTGTTATGTTTTTTAGCTAACTTTATAGTTTTCTATACTTTATAGTTTTCTATACTGTCTTGTAATGTGTATTGTCTTGTCAAACATAATATAGATACTTCATTTGTTATATCGGCAATAATGTTAAATTTCTAAGTATATCAACATAACCTAAAATAAAACTTCTGAATGATGATCATACTACATAAAGATTTGTAAATAAATAATTCCTACGTGGTACTTACACTACAGTTTTCACATTCTTATGTTCCGCAGCATAGTAATCAGCGTCATTCTTTAATAAATCATTTCTTAAAAAATATTACATTTTGAGATTTAAAACGAATTTTTATGCCGCTAGTTATAAAATTTATTAAAAACTGTTTCAAAAATAGCTCATAGATCGAATATAGCACCCAAAACATAGAACTACAATCAGTCAAGGCAGCTATGTTTACTCGTGTGTGACGTCATCAGAGTTGCAACCAATCACAGTGCCTTCCCGTCACAGATGAAATTTCAAAATTTATTTCGGAGGGCTTTTATGTCCTGGAGGCGCTTTTGAACACGGTCAATAGAAGCGAGAACATCGAAAGTGGAATATGCAAAAAAATAAAACACATAAAAACTTCAAATGTTCCAAAAACATAAGCATTATAGTATTCTGCTTGGCTATATGTATACCGACCAAATTGAGTGAACGATTGTCGCACCACAAATATCGCTAGATGCCCAGCCATCACAGCAGCGTTGTCATAGCATTGTGAACGACAATCCTGTAGATTCATATTGTCTTTACCTTGCTGTTTAAGTATTTATTCAACTAAACTTCCATCTGGATGAAACCAAGAAAGGACTCTTTAACGCGGACTGATTTTCTATCAAAATCAAATTCTACATATCTCACTAGTTCTGTCATCTGCTCACGATGTGATTGATCAGGAGTCGAGCCAAACATGAGAGCGTAGTATTTTAATATGCGAATACTTCACAATTAACTTTGGCGAACAGTGGTCGCCATCAGTTGAAGGAACTCATTTTGAACTTGAGGTGAAAAGTAAGACATGGTTCCAGTATTATTTTTGACATGAGTGAGATCGTTATTCACGACGGGGTTGAATATGGCCAAGAGTTTTATTAACCCACGGAAATTACCAACATGGCTGAATTCGGTTCCATCGCTTGCAGAATCAGTATCTCGTAATGCAAGATTTTTAGAAGCAAGAAATTTGATACAGTGAAGGACTCTTTTAACACGTTACGTCACTTTTGTTTTTCTCTGAGTTTGAAGTTCAGCGTCAATGATCCCTTTATTAACTGCGAAATTTCTTTCCATTTCCTTCTACTGAGTGAAACACTCACGATGGTTCTTCGCATTTTCATGTATAGTGAGCCATTCAGGTGCTTACCAGTGCGTAAATTCATCTTTATGCTATTATGAAGATTGATTATTTAATCGTGAAAAGATAAGACAACAGATGCAAAAAGGGAAGTTTTCGCTAGTTTCTTCTTAAACTAACTTTTGTTCATACAACGGTTATTTGATAGCAGGAAAGTACCTTCATTATTTTGAAAATATTATGAACACAATTTTATTATTTCTGTTTATATACAATCTGACAGAATTGTTTTCGGTTGGTTAGGTCATTAAACTTTATCGTAAAAACACTTCATTTTTAACATTGTGAATTATTTACCTCTTAGAGTAACTACATACATACGTATGCATAGAGAACCTACAATTCTACATAAATTGAATCAATATACTTGTCTCCCCTTTTTCTAATTTAATTTTCATATAAGGCAAAAAAACAAATCTATTGAAATATGTTGCGTGTAATTCATGCGTGGAAATAGAAATGTCAAGTGGTCATCTTTGGTCTCTTTATACTATGCCAAATATGTGAGTAAGTACAGTCGTTTCTTCTGATTTTCTCGAAAATGACATCCCTATTGTAGTAGTATTATATGTGAAGTTACTTTACAAGACATGACGTCTTTAATCTATAGTAATTTCTTTCGCAATGTTAGCAATAATCGACATCGATAAACTCGTTTTGTTTTTACTTTATTATACCACTGGAAGTTAACCAACAAAACCAGTGGGATATTCCGTTGGTACAGAGTGTGCAGAAAGATTTGTTTCATAATTTCCATAGTGAACAAGATCAGGCACGCCTTGTAGCTGTTTTGACTAAGGAATCTAGTCACTGGTTACATGTTTTACCATCAAGTAATCTCGGCACATTAATTTATAGGAAAAACTTACGCATTGCTGTAGGAATCCGACTAGGGCAGCGATTTATCAACCCCATGTATGTCAGTGCTCCTGTGTGTCAGTGCCCTGTGGTAGTAGTGCTGATAAGTTTGGACTCCACGGACTTTCATGTAAGAAAAGTGCTAGTAGGTTTTAACGGCACGGTTCTTTGAACGATGCCATCCGAAGGCTCTTGTCTCTATAAATGTTCCTCAGTTTTAGAGCCTTTTCATACGTGGTAGAGCCATGCTGCAGCTATATTAGTAGTATAGTTGTAGTACGAATGGGTCGGCTCGACCGGAAGGACTACGCTCTCACAGAATACAAGCGTAAAATAGCAGCTTAACACTGCTGTGTTTGGTATGGTGAGTGTAGAGAACTGGATACCCTTTTACTGGAAAGAGGCATTCCATCTTAGTCCTCACGGGTGACAACGCATCTGCATTTTGGTTCTTTATTGAAGATAGATGTAGCTGTCTATGGGTCACAGCAACCACTTACCATCAGGTGGACTGTGTGCTCGTTTGTCACCCTATCCTATAAAAAAATTAGAGACGATGGCAGGAGACCCGACGGTATGACATTGGTCCCTTGGGAGAGGTAAAGCCCTAGTGTGGGATGCTACTTGTGTAGACACTTTGGCCTCTCATCTCAGGGGTACCTCATTTAGAGCCGAGGCGGCATCAGAAGCAGCTGAACTGAATAAGTGGCGCAATTATGAGTCTCTGAGAGATGACTACATATTTGTGCCATTTGATGTAGGACTATCGGTCCGTGGGGTCCACATGTGGTGAAGTTCCTAAGGAACTCTACCGCGACTGCTCGTTGCCGCTGGTGATAAGAGGGCTGGTTCTTTTCTCACTCAAAGGCTAAGTATAGCCATTCAGCGTGGAAAAGCAGCCAGCGTTCTTAGCACGATATCACGGGGAGTAGGACTGTTTGATAATTAATTTATTAGTTTTAGTTTTTCTTATTATAAGTTTTAATATTGTATATAATAAAATATTGTATATTATGTTATCTTTATAATATGTCTATAAATATAAAGAAAATAGGACTTCACTTATTATTATTCGAACTATCAAGGAATTTTTTCTAAATCAAGTGATGATTATTATATTACGTTGCAAATATTCGTTTTGGAAACTTTAAAAAAACTAATAGTTACCGCCTAATCTTCCTGATAACAACTCAAAATAATAAAAATGCGGTTGCCAAACCATTTGCTAAGAAGAACTATGGCAAATATTCCTCCTACGTGCAGCAGTAATCTTTTGATAGGCTGTAATTAATGAATTAATGATGGATAATATCTTGAGAGAGCAGAGAGTAAAATGGTGATACGTTCGTAATCGATTTATTAGTAGTTGTGATCTAGCGACAAAGAGAAGGCAGACCGCGGTCATGCCGCTGTTATATATTTTAAATTATACAACAATAATACGAAATTTCGCATTATTCGACTACATTTTTGTTGCAAGATATCAGACGAAGCTTCCATAAACTTTAATTGATACAAATAAGTATTATAAAGCGGACTAATGAAAATTCCTAATTTTACTAAATCATAGACAAAATGAATTTATCGACAACGTTTTTGTTTCGCTAATGGCACATCAATAGAGGTGTCTATGGAATGGAAAAACGGCAACGACTTTGTAAAAGAAAGAAGGTGAGAATAATATAGCTATCTTATTTTGTACCACGTTAACGTCATATGTATGTATAAAGAGTTCTGTGTCTCTCATTCCTTTTCGCTCAAACGCGAACCTCATGAATCGCGGACGGGATTGTTTGATATGAATTGGTTTATTGTGGTTTATTTTGATTTTTAAATTGCATTATTAGCTATTTTGTGCGCTCCCCTATGAACGCCTCTTTATGCATAGACTGGTTTGTACCAGTCTATGCAAGGACAATGGCAAAAAAATTGTTGATGGAATTGTTAAGCATCTACTTATGTCACCATTATAGATATCAATAAAATAATTTACTATGTTTTTTTTTAAATCAAGCTTATCGAAGTCTGGAAAAAAAATAATCAAACACAATTTAAAACTATTATAATATTGCCCATCACTAGCACTCACTGCGAAAACACTAGGCTTACGGTTAGCCTTTCTTTGATTTCCCCCACTCACTGCACTAACACATTTAAACAATAGTTGAAAATTGGTGATATGTTAACCATTCAAGGCGACAACTTACTACCAGGAAAATGGGCGATGGGGCGAGTAGTAGAACTTCACCCAGGTAGCGATGTACATGTAAGAGTTGTAACATTAAAAACAAAAAACGGTAATCTTAAAAGGCTGGTCAGTAAGCTGTCATTACTACCCATTGAAATATCATCACAACAAAATGAACAAAAATACAGGTCCAGCAACTTTATATAGAAAATAACCCATAAACAAGAAAATAGGCACACACTCTAAATTCAGCTCTATTGTTATAAGTTTAATGTTTTATATGTTTAATTACACCTGCCTTTAGTACAAGCTCATACAATATTACAACTTTTAACAATAACCAGTCTATTTACTTAATGAAATGTAAATTGCAGATAATACAGGACAAATGGACAGTTATTGTGTATTACAACTTAGATCCTTATTGGGAAGGAATTGAAGCATTTAAAATATTTTTAAAACATTTAAACGAAAGATGTATGAACATAAACGCAGATCACTTACGCCATATGATAATGTTACATCTACAGCACCAGTTCTCGGAACTGTAGTATTATAATGACCTGCTATTGAATCAGCATTTCGTAGGACGCTCCAGACAGCGATGAGGACTTGTGAATGGAATAGGCTACTTGGTAAATAGTTTCTTCGGCGTATTGGACGAACATTTCGCGGAACACTATAGTAAGGATATTGAATTTGTTAGACAAAACTAAAACCATTTATTGAATTTATGGAAGAACCAAACCAAAATTGGAGTCTGAATATAATTTATTAAAACGTACCGAAGATTTGGTAGCCAAACAACATAAAACTATTAAAAGACATTTGATAAACCTGGAAAAAGACCAACAACATGCAAGAAGAAGTAAAAAAACATGTCAATGACGCAAAATTTTACTATGTCTTCTTTAATAGCCAGCAATCTTCTTGAAACTATAACAGACATATACCATGGTCAATTTAACATGCATTAAGTAACAGCCGAACAACTTCGAGAAGAACTCCACATAATTTCTGGTCATTTAACAAAAGATATAATATTACCAATAGAAAATATACAACAATAACTTCATAAAATATATAAACTCAAAAATATAAAATATAAAATATAAATATAGGTCAAAGATAGAATGATACAAAAAATACCTTATATTCGAGGTAATATTTCCCCTTCTGAATAGAAACAAATACAAATTATAAAATCTTAAAACAATTCCTCACCAGGTCGAAAATAATATAGAGATAAGCATTTTCCTAATTGCAGAATACACGGCTATTAGTTTACGAAAGGACACTTATTTAAAAATAACAAATATTTATGTTTACATGAGGAGGATGTTTATTTGTGTCCTATTCGACGGCCCATTTACCATCTTTCAGAAGACAAGCATTTTTGTCAATTGGATCAAACAACAAGTAGATGCAGGATGTATAAGACTTCTTGTACCAATAAATGGCAACCGCTGAATAACCATTCACAATACCTATACCACTGCTGCAACACATATGATGTTAAAATTATTTGCCCTGATCATGTAATTGGGGAGCGCCTTACTAAAGTAGGAGTGATATCTCTCGATGAAGGATGTTTGCTGAAAAGACAAGATTTTACGTTGTTCTCCCATCAAATTTACACCCATCAAATTGAGATGAATAAAGACTTATTTCTCCCAAAAATTAACTCATTTAATAACATCATCAAAATAAGCATACTTTTAGAACCTCTTGACGAAAATGACACCAACTTAGTTATTTATTTATTTATTGCTTTTACATGTGGCTTTGTGTGATACATTACAGCACATATACCCAGAAATGGTATAACAATATCAAATAAAGCTGGCCTTAATTTCTAATACCTTAATTCTAATACTATTTTTTTTATATTATAGGTATTATTATAATATTTAGTTATATTACTATATTTATTTATTTACTTCAATTTTACTTAATATTCATCTAATTTATAGTATTATTTCTTATTCCCTGAGGATCCGCGCTCGCTATAACAAAAATGGCCTTATGTACCGGGGATTTTGACGTAATCTCATAATGAACCGAAATTATGCATGTAATCATTATAATAATTCTATTTTTCACTCGCAAACATTTGCTAAAATTCTACCATAAACAGATTAGGCGCGCGTTTTTGAACCTCATTTTCAAAATTTTTTGTAAAAATATTATAGCGTCTTCCTTAATTTTTTATACAATCATATAGATATAATATTTAGAAATAATTTTTTATGAATATACATACATGCCATAAACTATCTATAAAAAGCTAAATATCTCAGAAGGTAGATCTTATTCACAACGTTTTATTAGCTTTATTCACGCTCCATCGTATTAGTACAGCTAAATAAAACGATAATTTCATTAAAAATCATGAAAATACTGAAACATAAAACCAGCAGTGGAATTACTGAATTACAATCAGCTGACTAGGGGTCAATATGCGTGAACACCAATTCACGCGGCCCGCAACAACGATGGTACCACAATACCTAATAATTTACGACACTTATCTAAATACCTAACTTATCTACTTAACCTACTATTTTGCCACTGTGCTTGTCTCCACGTAGCCACTTTAATTCAAGTCACAGGTTAAATAAACCAAATAACTGGTTCGATTCCCGCTAATGAAAAAATACTTATATGAAATGTTTACAAGGTTAGAGAGTCATGCGTTTTATTCATCGTGTAGGTATGTTTATTATTCTGATGTATTCAGTTATGTACCTATTCAGATCAGTTCAGTACTAAGTTATTAAAAAAAATTAGGTATGAAACAGCTTACCGCTCTAAATCCTCCGTAGTCTTATGAGATGCGGCTCAAATTGTGCTCCATTCATTTCGAGACAGATTTGGGCTCAGTGTTTCGTCTCCTCATGCAGGCGGGGCATCATCGTGTGGTCTTCGACACAGTCCGCACGTAGTTTATCGAAAACATCCACGCATTTCGTCAGCATTATCACACTCACGATTAAAACCCTTTCTTTCACATACCACCACAGAAAGAAGTCTAACGGGGCAGATCTGGTGAGCGAGGTGGCCAAGCGTGTGGTCCTATTCTGCCAATCCAGCGATCATCAAATAATTCGGTAAGGCACTCACGGACGAACCTCACGACATGTGGAGGTGCACCATCATGCTGGAACCATGTGCGGCGATATTCTGCCAACGATAGGTCGTCTAAAATGTCAACCAACTGTACATTTATAAAGTTTAGGTATCGCTGTCCATTAAGTCGCTGTGGCAGAAACACTGGTCCCAGTATGCGATCCTTAAATAAACCTGCCCATACGTTAACCGACCATCGGGTTTGGTGCCCGGTTTGTCGAACAGCGTGCGGGTAAACCTCTGAATACACGTGTGTATTTCTTCAGTTCCACAGGCCAATAGGCAATAATGAGGAAAAACAAATGAATGACTGTTTTCAAAACTCAAATGTACCAGGTAAATGAACTTTCTTAACCAAAGAGAAGATATTTCAGATCAAAGTGGTCAGTACGACAAAACGCTAATTTCTTATGTAAGGACCTAATATATCCCAAGAGGATATAATTAAAATAATAGCTTATATTCAAATCTTTCAGATTTTTCTAAACAGTTAGACTAAAATTTATAATAATCTTTTAAGTCTATTTAAACCTGTAACCTTTTTATATTCAATATCAAGGTAAACATTTCTCATATCACGTTTTTCCTTACTTTCATGTCATATATGAATAAAAGTGTCTACATAATAATACGTATTAATATTCTGTCTTTAAATTTTAAGATGCATTTTGGGAATTACAATTTTAAAGACTAGTAAACTGACTCTCACCCTGAGTTTTGTCCCAGAATTCAGATATTATTTCTTACTTGTTCTGCCAAATGGAGGATTTTTCGGGATCCTAAAAGGTTTACTTAATCTTAATAAAACCATAAGTTAATTGATAGCACTTATTTCTTTCCCGATCAGAATTTTCTGATAAAATAATTAAAAGTTTAGTTGCAATCTCAGGGTATATAATTTTTAGATGTTTGGTATGTTGGAATATATTTTGCTATCTTAATGCCCAGTGATCATATGGAGGTTCTCTTATGTTGACAATTTTTGGACTTCTTTTTGCCGAAACCCTATGAGACTTTGTGGTATTTTTACATCTGTAATTTTGTAACAACTATTTCATTATGTTATACTCATAATATTAGTCTCCTTTGTAATAAAAATTATACCATTATTTATTTTTATTTCATTGTTTCTAAATCAGCACAATGTTTTGCTTTCTAGTGATAGCGCTTTGTATGTCAATTTAAAACCTGTTTAACCTCCAATGATATCTCTAAGGTCTGAATAGTTAACCATGTCTATCTTCTAAGTGATAGCTCCAATGGTTCAGAGCCTGTAGTGATTTCTTCTGAGTCCTAGCCCATCTTAATATCTTCCTTCAAGTGGTATCGCTTTATATGTCAATTCAAAACCTGTCTACTGACCTGAGATTCAATGGGAGAACACACCGCCGAACATCCCGCGGTGCGAATGCTCCATGCCGGATGTGCTGTTTACACAGGAGATGGGCAGCAGTATCTTCCATCCGAACCCAAAATAGTAAAATATTACCGTTACCCACCTGCTTTCCAAGCATGGCAACTATAGAAAAATCTATAGCCAATTTAAAAGATTGCCTCGGATAGAAGGGGGGACCGTGATACCTCAGGAGCTAAGCGCTCGATATAAGTTTCACACGTTTGCCGGCATCATTGTAATTATTTATTGCAATTTCAAGTACTGATTTACCACGTGTTCGGCGGTGAAGGAAAACATCGTGAGGAAATCTGCATGTCTGAGAAATTAAAAAAAAAAAACAATATTTAGAAAACATGCGAAATCCGCCGGCACGCACAGGGGCAGTGCGGCGAAAATTTTCTTGCTCTATGGCCCTCTTAGGAATGAAAGAAACATGCGCCCAGCTGTGGGACGTAAATAGAATATAACTTTAGTTGACTTTATTATCGGTCATTAAAGAAGATTGAAGTACCTACATAAAATTACCTGCGGACTATGTCGTTATTAGCTCGAATGTTTCTCTAAGCTCTACCCAAAATGCTAACAACGTTATTTACACAGAATGTACGGTTGGGCACCTAATATTGCTTAAATGTAAAATCAATTTTTATGATACCTCATTAGACTGGCTTTCGGTACGTTTTATCTGCATGTTGTGCTTTTAGTTTCACTCTTTTAGGCACTTATGTAAAACTCACAGATGTACGTAATATTTTTCAACATACATTAAAGAGATTTACTTAAAATCTTTTCCTGTGTATTTATTAATTTACATTTTCAATAGTTATGATAATATATCTGGAAGTGATAAACCGCTACAAAATAAAAACTAATATTAAGTTAATTAGGCTACGACGGATCAGAGCAATGGGCTAGTCTTATAGCTCAAAGAACTGACAACCCATGGGAAAGAAAATCCTTGTGTGGCAGCTTTGTACCAGTAACCGAAGTGTAGAGCGACCCCCGACTAGATGGTGTGACGGCCTGGTGACAGATGCAGATCGATGGATACAGATGTCTCAGGAGCATACGTTGTGGCATTCCTGGCCTCCCTATGCAATGGACTTGTGATGGACTGTAATGAATAAGATAAAAGCTACGACAACGATGGAAAAAATTAAAAAATATCCTTTAAAAGGAGTGCAGCGGCGGGTAATCGCTTAGTTTATTTTAGCCTACTTCTTTTTTTCATAAGTTTGAAAACTTAAAATAACATATAACACAATCTATGTAATTTGCTAGATAGTGAAATGCATCTCGATAATTTAAAACTTAAGATCACTTTACTAGAGATGGGGCATACCTTGTCTAATAACGTCTGTGACGTTAATTAAAGCAGTAGTGGTACTATGGGCAGGGTGAAACCCAGACTGATATATACTCAGTAGGTTATATTTCGAAATAAAAGTAGAAATTTGCTTGTAAACACAGGATTCTAAAATTTTGGAAAGAAAGGGTAGAATGGATTATATATATAAATTATATATAATATATAGAGATTATATATAGATAGAAATTGGAAACGTTCTTTGATGTAGGGAGGACTTGATATATTAAATAAGATGCAGTAGAGAGAAGAAAGGATATGAGTATTCCGACGAAGACGGATTGGAAGCCACTTGAGCTTAGCGCGGTGTTCAAAGACATGGTCATATTTACGAAGTCCAAATATGAGCCGTATACATAGATTTTAGAGTCGCTCAAGTTTATTAAGTTGCTCTTCAGTAATATCTAGATAACTTATGTCAACATAATCGAGGTTAGGGAGCAGTAAAGATTGGGCAAGCATATTTTTGGTGGAGATGGGTAAAAAGTAGTTCATTCTTTGGAGTGAACCTTAAGCTGCAAACATTTTACGACACACTGCATTTATTTGAGGAGTCCAAGAATTAGCCTTTCTTCGAATCTATCAAGACTCCCAAGTTGTTTACAACGTCCTTATAAGGGATTTTAACACCATTAAATATTATGGGATTTAATTGAGTTTTATTTAATTTGGAGATTATTCTTGAACTAGCAATAATTATCGCTTGGGATTTTGTCGGATTAACGGTTAACCCATAAGATCGACTCCAGTCAAGAATACACGCTAGGTCCTTGTTTATATTGCAAATTGCTTTTGAAAGATCCTCTACGATGGTTTGTAGATATATCTGGAGATCATCAGCATACAAGTGATAGAGAGAAGATATTTGGGAGGTAATGGAATTTATGAAAATTGCAAATAAGAAAGGAGATAACATGCCACCTTGTGGAATGCCAGCAGCGGTATCAAGCCATGAAGACATTCTGTCTTGTAAACGAACACGTTGTCGGTGTCCATGTAAGTAACTACGAAACCTAGAAATTGCAGTTGAAGATATGTTAAGAAAACGCAGTACACCAATAAAGATATCATGATTTACAGCATTTACAGGCATTGCTGAAATCCAGCAACACCATCACCGTGACTTGGCGGTTATCCACTCCGAAACGAATGTCGTCAGTGATTTTTAATAATGCTGTCGTCGTACTGTGACCCGGCGTAAATCCGTATTGGAGTGAATTAAGGATGTGATTTCGTGTGCAAAAGGAATTTAATTGTTGTTGAACAAGACATTCTAAGACTTTGGACAGAAAAGGAAGAATTAAAATAGGACGATACTCGGAATAACTCGAAGAATTAGCTTTTTAGGCAAAGATATAATTTGGGCATCTTTCCATTGGAAAGTAAAGGAGGATGTGCATATAGAAATTTTTGGATAAAGGTAATAATGGGTGTTAACCTTTAACTGTGGACATGGGGTCTCCCAGACCTTTCGCACTTGCTGATTTCTTAGAAAAAATGTAAATATGTTATTATTTACCACCACCCACCGCGGGTGAGCGGTATATCAGTAGCTTCTAGTTTAGTCACCAAACGCTCGATTAAGAAGGAAGTTGTGTCTTCCAGTGCCATACACGTATGTTACACGTGTTTAATGTTTAGATGGGGTCTGTGAGGCCCCATGTCCATATTTCCTTAAGAAAAAATATTATTCCACCGTTACTTTTGTTTTAGATTTTTGTTGTTTGAAATGGCCAAAAATAGTCGACCAAATTCTTCCGGATCAAAACGACCATTAGAACAAAAAAATGCAGTACAAAGACCAACAAAAATATTGCGTTTAGATGATTCATCTTCTGGTGATATTTTTTAATTCTTGACTTAAGTGGTATCAATGCTAGCATATTATATGCTCAACATCAAAATAAGGGAATAGATCGAGGCATCTTTACAAAGAAATTAGCTCGTTCTAAAGTAGTCCCGCATATGCAAAGAGATTATATCTCGATCAAAGCATTACCAAGAGAATTTAGAATCACCATAAAGCGCGTTTTAGGTGGTAACGCGTCTCGAAATGATACCCAAGCTGAAAAAGAACTCCACAAAAAGACTCCACAGAAAGACTGCCTACAAATGTATAGCATGCCAAAATCCAATATGTCTGCATTTCTTAAACCCACTGCGTAAAGCATGCCAATAATTATAGGGTAATTGATCCTCTGTTAGTTTTTTTCGTTTGCAATTCAGAATGAACATTGTTGTTTTTAATTGAAAATGTATTATATTTTAACAATAAAATATAACTACGGTGATTTTTAAAATAAATAATTAGTTAATAGAACTTTAAGTGATCTTAGTGCCAATTAATACTGAAAAGTGCCTTTTCTTGATTTTTTTATAATTATTTGTATTTTGTATTAAATTTTTCTCATATCTCTTTATTATCATATTATTTACAATCCAAGCATCCATTCTAAATTCATTTTCATTTATTTATTTGCACAATTAATATTAAATGACCCTAAACAATGTAGGAGTCTGTCAAACCCCATGTCCATCCTAGTGTTACAAAAAATAAGTGTCCATAGTTAAAGTTTAATATATCAAGTAAGGGAATAATCATTTTACGACTGACATCATCACTTCCGATAGCGTCAGAATGAATAGTCAGAATGAACGACGCTCTTCAAATATACTCTATATTTGAAGAGCGTCGTTTCGATTGGCAACTTGTCCAACAAACAATACTGAGTAATTAAGCAAAAAAACCTGTATTAAAAATAGTTCTCATAAAAATCAATTATATCGTTTTTGGTATAACTACTACAAATGTTCTGAAAGAAATTTCATCAAAACATCTTGTATTTTGATCCAAAATCTTGGACAAGTTTCACTTTGAAACAGGCTTTAAATCTTTTTTCGTTTAAAAATCCAAATTATATTAATGTTGCTACTTATAAAAACCCGTACCGGCGACGAGGTTCGTCACCCATTTCGTTCTATCTCCCGGAGGGGCGAAAAGTGGATTGAGGGAGCCCGTCTGGCTACACTGAATGTATGAGAAGCAATGAATGATAAGATGGATGAAGTATGCGATATGATGTATGATAGAGGAATAGATGTGTTATGTGTAAATGAGACGAAACGGAAGGGAAAGAATGCCACTACACATGGCATGTATACCGCGTACTGGTCTGGTGTAGACGAGACAGAGCAGGCATGCCAGGGAGTCGGTATCATCCTTTCAGAAAGAATGGGTAATTGTGTGAAAGAGTATGAATGTGTAAGCCTAAGACTGCTATGGATATGAACGAAAGTGGGCTTAAAGAAGTTGTTTGGTCTAGGGGTCTACGCCCCAGACATGTCTAAGCCCACTTATATCCGAGAGCAGTTTTGGGAGATGGTAAGGATGGTGCTAATGAAATGGAAGGGTAATGAAAATATTGTTATATTAAGAGATTTTAATGGAACGGTTGGCGTGAAGAGGCTTGGTTATGAAAGGATATTGGGAACGTTTGATGATGAAAGCATAAATGAGAATGGTGAAAGCCTCCTCACCATATGTGTGGAAAAGAATATTTTTGTGACGAACACTTTCTTTCGTCATAAGAAGATTCACATGTATACATGGGAAAGAGGTGGTGATAGAAGCATGATAGATTTCATAATTGTGGATGAAAGAATGAGAAGCGCAGTGGTAGATACAAGGCTTTACCGGGGGTACAACGTAGGGACGGATCATTACTTGGTCTTATGCCGAATTAATAGTCTATTCAGACGTTGGCGGCATCGGACATCTGTGTCTACCACTGTGTTACAGCGTATAAGAACAGGGAGATTACAAGATGAAGGTGTGAACGAGAAGTTCAAATGTAGACTGAGAGAATATATAAGTGGTATGGATGAATTGTGTATGAATGATTTAGACTTAGAGACTGTGTGGTATAATGTCAAGAAAGGTTTGGTGGATGCAGCTACCGAAGTATGTGGTGTAACTAAGAGAACGAATTAAAAAAAAATAACACTTTATGAAGGGATGATGAGATACGGATGGAAATTGAAGCAAAGAAGAGAGCATGGCTAGATTTGCTAGCAACCCAGGCTTGTCATTCTAGTGGTATGAATGATGATATTGAAAGAAAAAAGGCAGTCTTTAGACATCCAAATAAGAGAGTAAAAGAAGTAGGTGAAAGGAAAAAGCAAGAAAGAACGGATAAGAATGATAGAAGAATATCGGATGACTTCCAGGCAAATATTAAAATATTCTGGAAACTCGTAAGAACTGCCAGGGGATATTCAAAACAGCCTAGAATGAATGCTATACGAGACCAGAATGTCTGTATTCTGAATGTCGAAGTTTCGAACTTAAAGAGATGGAAGGAATACTTTGAAAGCGTGTTTATGAGTGATGAGACGTTTGAATTAAATGAAATAGAAATTCCGAAAGAAGAGAAAAGAGATAGAGAGATAGGTATAGATGAAATAATGAAAGCAATGAAAAGTATGAAAGCAGGTAAGGCAGCCGGATATGATAGAGTATCACTCGAAATGCTAAGGGTTGGAGAGTGACTGGTGGCAGACCTGCTGTACACCTTGTTTAATTTGTGTTGGGAACTTAAGCGGGTACCGGGAGACTGGTGCAAAGCCGTGATAGTCCCAATATATAAGGGAAAAGGATCGCAGCAGGACTGTAAAATCTACCGTGGTATCAGCCTTCTTAGCATTGTGGGAAAACTGTATGCTAAGGTGCTAATTCAAAGAGTTATGAAAGATACTAATGGAAAAATTTGGGATGTGCAAGTGGGATTTAGAAAGGGAATGGGATGTACGGCTCAGGTCTTTTCCATGCGCATGATCGCGGAGAAGTTCTTGGCCAAAACCAAAAATTTTTGTGCGTTCGTGGACTTGGAAAAGGTTTATGATAGAGTGGACAGGGATGTGTTATGGCAAACACTGAACTCATTTGGGTTGAGCGCTGGGATGATACATTCATTAAAGTCTCGGTATAGGGACTCCAGTGCTTGTGTCAGGATTAACGGGGCCTACTCGGACTGGTTTCGCATCCATAAAGGTGTCAGACAGGGCTGTGTAGCTTCCCTGTGGCTGTACAACCTATTTATGGACAGTTGTTTGCAAGCTTTCAAAGTTGAAGAATGCGGGTAAAGAATGGGTGAGTTAACCGTCAAATGCCTTTTGTACGCCGATGATCAAGTCATACTTGCGTCGTCGGCAGCCGAGTTGCAAATTATGGTTACATTAATGAACAGGTCATTAAAAGAAAGGGGAATGAAAGTGAACGCAAGTAAGACGAAAGTTATGGTTTTTGAAAGAGAAGAAAGTAAAACGATATGTGAAATAAGAATAGAAGGGGAATTGGTCGAGCAAGTAGATGAGTTTGTGTATTTCGGATGTGTATTTAGCAGGGATGGTAGATATGATAAGGATATAGAACGA
Source organism: Parnassius orleans (assembly GCA_029286625.1). NCBI lineage: Eukaryota > Metazoa > Arthropoda > Insecta > Lepidoptera > Papilionidae > Parnassius > Parnassius orleans. The sequence continues at coordinate 175,237 of JAGSMP010000345.1, read as the reverse complement.
CGAGTGAACGCAGGAAATAGAGTAAATGGGGCTCTACACTCTATTGTGGAAAGTCAGAATGTGTCCAAAAAGGCACGTATGGTAATTCACAATGCTGTGTTAGTCCCTACTTTAATGTATGGTAGTGAAAGTTGGGTGTGGCAGAAGAAGCACGAGAGTGGAATAAATGCTGTAGAAATGCGGTCATCAAGGAGTATGTTAGGGCTGAATCTAATATACCTAAAACAATAAAACACTTAATAAAATTATCGCAATACACAAGTATAAATACTAGATTATTACACAGAAAATATGAAACTAATGTTAATCCAAATCTAACCTTTTTTCGGTATTCTCTTGCTGTTTAGTTTTCTTTTTTGTTCGTTTCCTTGATCCGGGTGAATTTTCTCCTACGATTATGGAATCATCCATGTTTTTTTTTTTTCAGAAAATAATCCAAGAAATTACGCTACGCCAAAGACGTTTTCTTTGAAAGAAAACACGCGCCGCGCGCGACAAAAGTTGCGTTCAGAAACAAATTATTTTTTGGTTGCGTTTTGATACAACACAGTTGTTGTCTTGCTTTCGTAACCTCATTTTTGACTATTTAGGAGAAATTCTGCTTATATCACAATCTGCAAATTGCCTAAACGCAAATGGTGGATAGTCAGGAGTGGGTAATGTTGAAAGTTGAGTTGTAGTTGATTTTGCAATATTATTAGTGCAAGAAGCAGTGGAATAGTGCTGATTAAGCAAATTTAAATCTATATTATTTTAAATCGAGCTTGAACGTAATTTGCCAACTCAAGAGACCTTAGAAATTTCTAAACATGGCTTAGATGTTCGTTTTGTACAGATTTATGGATATGGTGTCGTCGTAAGTCTCTACTCAATTTGTTGCATTGATCCCTTAGGATCCTTTACCTCTCCCGAATCATGTCATTACGAATGACATGACTGGATCTGACTTATGCTTGGTCATTGCAACATTCTTATTCGCTATCATTTTTTATAGGTCTTCGGTTTACCACGGGGCTGGAGGATGGCGTATACAAACTGGACGAACAAGAACATGTGCATCGTAAAGTTTAACAAGTAGCGAGTTAAATACTGCTACCTGCTCGTCAACAGTACAAGTGGTTGTTACAGCCGTCCAATCCGTATTCACAGCTTCTTCTCGTAATTTGTCCAAATCCATTCTCACAAAATTACTTGTTTGATTTGGCTTTGGGAGGTTTTATTTTATAAGAAAGAAATAAAAATCATAACACGAGAAGGCATTAACAGCATATTGACCTATTTTTTCAACATGGTCAAGATAAGAATCGATAACAATATCAAGGAGAGAGGGAAACAGTTAGGAAAAAAATAAGTTTCAGAAAGGGAAAGGACGTTTAAATTGGCTGCTTCAACCAGATATTTAAGCCAACGGGAGCGGGCTTCGTCTTTAAGTAGGCAGGTATTTAAGTCACCCATTGGCACAGTGTGTATGTAAAATGGAGTAAGCTCTTCAAGAAGGCTATCCAAAGTTGTAAAATAGCCCTCTGAAGAAGAAGAACTGTAAAAATCACCAAGAAATAATTTGGTGTGCGACAGTTGAACTTTAATAAACAAGTATTCCGCTTCGTTCTGATTTTGAGATTGAGGTCATAGACGAACAATAGAAAAAGTGATATAAGAACGAAGATAAACAGCAACACTGGTGGTGTTCTGTCAATACGCAATGACCGGACTGTTCCGCCTCGAACAGTCCGGTCTGGCGTATTAAGTGGAATCCTGGAAGGGAAAAGAAAATAGGTGGCTTGGCATGGCTTTAACCATGACTCCGAAACTAAAATCGCATGAATGTTATTACCGTCAAAGCTGGCCAGCCTATCGGGGTAATGAGCCGGAATACTCTGTATAAAATGGGAGTCAAGAGTTTCTTTTAAAGATGGTATGCTTACAAAACTGTCGTTACTACTCAATATATCGGATTCTGTAGAGAGAGGTGAGGAACTTTGATTATGATCACTCTTATCTACTGACATGTTATCTTTACAAAAAAGTACAAATTAATTAAATATTAACATTAATAATAAGAAAAAAAAACCTTAAACTAAAATCACAAAAACAAAACCTATAACAAATATTATTAAACTAAGCCTTATAAAAGCCTTTTTCCAAAGATTAGGATACTGACCTGAATCAAGAGAAACATTTATAATATGGGAAATTGCCGGAAGAAGGTGCTCTAGTATAAATACTACCATGTGTTTACTAATCTCATCAGAACCCACCACCTTGGACTGAATTGCTAAAATAGAATTTTGATATCATCCTGAGAAACAGGAGAGAAATTAAAGCTAGATAATTATGTTAAGAATTTGCACAGAAGCAATGGAAGCCACAGTTTGGGGGCGAATTGTAGAGTGTAGATTTTATTTATCTTGTAATGTATGTTTGTTAAGGTCAAATCATGCAACTGAATTTTAAAGCAGTTATCCTCAACCGATTGAGCTGAAATTTTTAATACATGCTTAGTTATGACAATGCATGGTTAGCTAAGTGACGTCATTCTAAATCAATATGGCGGACCACCCAAGATGGAGGCCTAGTAATTTTTTATGCACTCTCGTGATATGGGTATCAATTGAAAGGGTTTGCTGAGAAAAATATGACAATGAAATGAAGTCACTCTAAATCCAATATGGTGGACACCCAAAGATGGCGGACTATGTTTTTTTATCTGCACCCCCATGATATGGATATCAGATGAAAGGGATCGTTAAAAAATACCAATAAAATGACGTCCACGTTAAGCTCTTCGAGGAGTTGATGTACTACTGCCCGACTAAACGGTAAGACTTAGCGGGTCATGTTGTAATTAATATTGACCTATACTCTGATCTAAGATAAATATAACCAACATTGACGTATTAAATCGAATGAACAGACTTAGGAACATGTCCAGCGATAACTAAAACATAAAAAATAAATTAAGAGTAAGAAGACATTTCCAAAAACAAGCTTTAATTGAAATGCTTTAAAAAGAATGAAATAAGTTTAAATTAAATCAAACCCGTCAATTTATTACATTTACATTACATTACAATCACAAGTCTTTGAAAGAGAAGAAAGTAAAACAATATGTGAAATAAGAATAGAAGGGGAATTGGTCGAGCAAGTAGATGAGTTTGTGTATTTGGGATGTGTATTTAGCAGGGATGGTAGGTATGATAAGGATATAGAACGACGAGTGAACGCAGGAAATAAAGTAAATGGGGCTCTACACTCTGTTGCGGAAAGTCAGAATGTGTCCAAAAAGGCACGTATGGCAATTCACAATGCTGTGTTAGTCCCTACTTTAATGTATGGTAGTGAAAGTTGGGTGTGGCAGAAGAAGCACGAGAGTAGAATAAATACTGTAGAAATGCGGTCATTAAGGAGTATGTTAGGGCTGAATCTGAATGACAGAGTGAGAAATTGTGTGATAAGAGAAGAGTGTGGTTTGCAAGATGATGTTGTGACCGGGATTAAGAAAGGAATGCTTCGGTGGTTTGGTCATGTAGAAAGAATGAATGAGGAAAGAGTGACAAAGCAAATTTATGTGGCAGAGGTGAACGGCAGAATCGGGAAGGGACGCCCTAGACGAAGGTTTATCGACCAAATTGGCGATATACTGAAAATGGGCCAAATTAAGAGTACCCTTAACCGACGAGCGTGTATGCGTAGGTATATGGATGTGGAGGAGGCGAGAAAGGTGTGTCAGGATCGTGCCAAATGGAAGTCCATAATCTCTGCCTACCCCTCTGGGTGACAGGCGTGAGTATTTATGTATATGTTATGTTTTTATTCAAGTATGGCCTCCCAAAAGCCAAAAGATACTGCATAGCAAACGGGTGCTTAAATAACAATAGGAATGTCAACTTTTCATTCTTTACTGTTCCTAAGGATACCGAAAGGTAATATTTTATTATTTATAGGTAGATCTAGATAATTAGGTACTTAGTTACTGACGCCATAGTTACAGATTTATTATTTGATTTGAAACAGAAAGAGAACAGAAACTTTTTTATTCAATATAGATTATAAATAATACTTATTGAAAGTCACTCTTTGTCTAATTACCACTGGTTCGAAAAAAACCTCTGTCCTGGGAAGAACCAGCAAGAAACCCAGCGGAACTTTTTTTAAACAACAGCTTACAATCATGTATATTACACAATTAACCACAAAACAAATTAGAAACAGCCTGGCAGCGAACACCTCATTCCCAGGGTTATTATCATCCATAAATTCCTTAACATTATAATAACCCTTTTATACAAACTATGTTTAATAAAGTTTTGAATTTTGAGCAGGTCGAATTTTGTATATTTTCTGGGATTTTGTTGTAAAAGCGTATACATCGCCCCAAGAATGAATTACTGACTCGGTGGAGTCGAGTAACTGGTACTACTAGCTTGTGTTTGTTCCTAGTATTTACAGAATGAATATCACTTATTTTTGTATAACTATTTTTATTTTTGTGTACGTACATTACATTTTCATTAATGTATTGAGAGGCCAAACTTAATATATTAATTTCCTTAAATTTTTTATGGAGCGACTCTTTAGGTTTTAAATCATAGATTGCTCTTATGGCCCTCTTCTGTAAAACAAATATAATTTCAGTGTCAGTCGCGTGTCCCCATAGCAAAATTCCATATGACATTATGCTATGGAAATAGCTAAAGTAAACAAGCTGCTTCCACACTGGTAAGATTTCTAATCTTTTTTACAGCATATACTGCAGAACTAAGTCTGCTTGCTAACTTTGATATATGGGGGCTCCATTGAAGCTTCGTGTCTAGTGTTATTCCAAGAAAAATGGTGGTATCGACAAGACTCAGTTCCTCCCCATTTAAAATTACATTTGTATTTAATTGTCTGACATTTGGAGTCATGAACTTCATACATTTCGTTTTAGTGCTATTTAAATGCAAGTTATTAACATTAAACCAATTTACTAATTTAGATATAGCATTATTTACTTCGTCATATTTTAATAATTGTCGTTTTAATTTGAAAATTAATGAAGTGTCATCAGCAAATAATACTATATTATGGTTATCCCTACTATGTAAGGTAAGTCATTAATATATACAAGAAACAGAAAGGGCCGAGAACTGAGCCTTGAGGCACGCCCATTTGTACTATCGACCGGAAGAGCTCATACTATTAATGACAACTTTTGAGTTTTGTTTCTGATTAGTGACCCGACTACAGTATAATGCCAATGACCTTAAATAAACGTCAGTGTAAGTAGACCTCCCAGTAGTTATGACTGCCTACTAATGCAAGATCAGCATATACTGGTTATTTGTTTAAGACTTGATCGATAAAAGAAAGAGATTGAAAGTAGCAGCATTTCCCATTGCCACTCTTTCATTAATAATGAAGTCGCGTGTCGCATGTTTGTAAATAGCAAAAAATGTGAAACAGACAAGTGACGGTTCCGTGGCGCAGTGGCTTAGCAATGTGTTGCAGCGCTAAGGGTTGCGGGTTCGAATCCCGGACGGAACAAGTATTTGTATGGCCTACAATTAATTGTTCTGGGTCTGTTCAATGTATGTAAACTGTCCCTGCGATACAGGAGAAAATCCTAGTGTGGAGGTAACGTTTTTAAAAAGAGAGACAACTAACGAAATTAAAAATTTTGTACACCCGACTTCAATATTAATACGCATTATTAAGTATAACTCCAAAACTACTGGTCAGATCTTGATCAAATTCACATGGGGTGTATAAATTATGAGCACCAGCTTTCAAATAAAATAGAATCATCAAAATCGATTCACCTAGAAAAAAGTTCTGAGATAACACACATTAAAAAAAACAGTCGAATTGATCATTTTTTTTGAAGTCGGTTAAAAATGGTAATGAGGTGAATTATCTGAGTTTCAAAGACGTTCACGTTGTTATAATCTTAATTTTCCATGATGTTGCATATTAACCTTCCTCATATTCAACAATAATATTTTTATTATCAGCAAATTAATGGCTACGTGGCGCAGTGGCTTAGCTTTGAGTTGTAACGTTGGGGCCACGGGTTTGAATCCCGCACGGAACAAGTATTTGTATGGCCTACAAATAATAGTTCCGGGTCTAGATGTTTGTCCTTGTGCAATTTATGTTTGTTAACTGGAGAAAATCCTAGTGTGGGGGTAACGTTTTTTTTTTTAAAAATAAAAAAAAATAAAAGAAATACTAATACATTGCATACCACCTCGGCTTATTCTACTATATACCAACTCATATCAAAGGATTCAATTTGTTATCTCACAACACCTAACTCTACAGTAAAAGCGGTGTTAACAAAAGCGCGCAACCGGCTAAGTAAGTGTTACAGACACTCGCACGCGGACGTAAAGTGCATTTTGAATTAATACGCGCGCCGCATAATTTTTTTTTCGACGATATAAACGGTAGGCTACTTTCACGAAGGTCACTTCCTAGTCGTGCAAAGTATTATGAACATTAGCGACGTTGTAACTAAGTTTAAACTCGCAAGTTTGCTATCAGAGAGTGATCCTTCTGTTCTTGTACTATTATTTATTCTTGGTATAATCACTGCTGCTTGATGGCAATTATACCTAAGTAAAAAGAATGACCTACTAGGCGGCCCCCTTAACTGAAGAGTACTTACTTATCCAGCAAATTGACCATCGACTTCCAGGTTGAAACCTAAACAAGGAAATTATTTTTTATATTTCTTTTTTATAATACATATTATATATTTTTAATTAAAATTTACAAGCGAATAACTGTTTGAAGTTTTAAGGTTCATACAATATTTACGTTGTCATCTATTTATCAGCAAACTTCAAAGTTCTCAATAAACGTCGTGATTCATCACTGGAATCGTTTACTCCTTCCGCTAATACTCCATGAAAATGGCTTCAAGGGCAATTAATTTGAACATAAATCATATTAATTATTTCTGCGTATAAATGTTGTGAAAGGGGGCTAAAGTTTTGGTTTGTAATAAATTATCAAATTAATGTCGTCTCCAGATTTTTCTCTATCATAAATTGTTCGTAAAACAATTTATATTTCACAATAAAAAAATCTAGTACATAAATACATTACCAGCCTATCAAAATTCCACAGCTGAACATAGGCCTTCTCATAGTTTGCTTCGAAGGGGAATATTAGCTTTAGATAATAAGCGTGACAAGCGGGTTGTTAACCGCAGTTTTTTATTACTTTAAGGGTTTATAAGGAAGATGCTGCCCAACTCCTGTTTCATTTCTCTTTGTCGTCTTCTTACGTCACTATAACGTACGTTACAAATTGGCGTTATAAATTGGGGTATTGGATATAACTTATATATAACTACTTATATGGAAATAATTTTAATGCAATTTTAATATCATATCTCTACGTTTTGAGGTCCTTAAAGGCCCTGTCTACTGTTTTTAAGGGATGTATGTGTATATTTGTTTACATTCATACGTTTGTAATTTCTTACGATATGGAACTTTTTCGTTCAGCATATCTCGGGATAAGCCGTGGTAGCTCAACGGTAGCTAACGTGGTAGCTAAGCGCGTCGTAAACATAACATTACTCGTGCAACCCGGGTTTGATCCTTGCCGGCACCAATGAAAATGTTAATTGCAACTTTATGCAACGGTGAAGAAAATTTTGATGATATTTCGAGCACAAATAAAGTCTATCAAAACTTACTCGAGGAATGTGATGGAATAAATAGGTCATAAGCCTCTCCAAAATGATAGGAGCAGTGGGAAATATAGGCTGTAACTACTACTACATACACATAATTTACTTTATAACGTATTTTAACGGTGAAGTACGAGCGTTTTCGGCCTCTGCAGAATTATCCTCAAAACAAAGCCACAAGCGTCTTTGTAGTAATAATGAACCCTCTTGAGCTTAAAATCTTAATAAACATTTCCCTATAAAGGAGAGATATGTTCTTTACATGTAATAAATTCCGTATGGTCTAGAAACTCGAGAAACACCTTTTCTCTAACATAATTAACGTGGTTTAAGCCACTTTAGAATTGAATTTAGAATCGATTTTCTATTTAAAAGCGTCAAAGCTCAATATCAATTAATCGTTTCACCTCTTGTCTTGATTATTGATGGATAACGTAAACATCGATATTTATTATTATATATGTCTTTTATTATTATCATTAAAATATAGATGAAAAATGATATAATGGAGACTTGGTTCTCGTAGCTCAGAGGCTAAGCGCTCGCCGTAAATTAAATTAAAAATTAAAATACAGTGCGCGAGCAATCCAGGTTGAATCCAGGATCGCCTCGACGGCAGCAATACAAAATTGATTGTAATTTTAGTGCTGATTTACCACATGCCTGACGGTGAAGGAAAACATCGTATGGAAACCAGCATGTTGTCTGAGAAATTAAAAAAACTATTTTAGAGACATTCGAAGTCCGCCAAAACGCATTAGGGGGCACTGTGGCGGATATTTCCTTAAGCTAAAACCTTCTCAAATGGGAGGAAGCCTGTGTCCAGTAGTAGGACGTATATAGTCTGTAACTTTACTTTTAATGGTAACATATTATATAAAAGTAAAGATAAATATAAGATTAGAAGAAAAGTTGATTGAGCAAGTTTTTTTTAGAATATGAGTGACAAACGAGCACACAGTTCATCACACAGTGATAACCTCGATTAAGAATCAAAATGCAGATGCGTTCTCACCTTGATAGACAAAGATGGAATACCCTACACTCACCATACGAAAAACAGCAGCATTAAGCTGCTAAAATGTCGCCCGTGGGTGTCGTAAGTGGCGACTATGGAATATACCAGAAAGATCTTGTGACTATAGATGGCAGCTCAACCATCTCGTTTCAGCCAGTTGTAAAATAACCAGACCCCTTATAGGCAGCTATGTCAAAGGTGCGAGACGTCAGGTACTGCGATCGCCAATCCACAAGCCAAGCGTGACGATTAAGGCAAACTAATAATCCCTACAACGGAAGAAACCCAACTTTAGCGTTTAGACTTTTGCGAGCTGATGGAAAAAAAATTGTATATGGGTGACAAACGAGCACTGCTGTGGCCCATAGACATCTATCTAACACCTATTCTCGATTAAGAACCAAAATTCAGATGCGTTGTCACCCTGAGGACTAAGATGGAGTGCCTCGTTTCCAGTAAAAATAGTCTCCAGACCTCTACACTCACCACACGAAACACAGCAGCATTCTGTGCGAGCATGGTCCTTCCATTCGTGCTACAGCCATAATATAGCTGCAGTTTGGCTCTACCACGTACAATGCAAGGTAACTTGAATTCTGTAACAATTTTCAACACTTGATTACTAATCACCATGAAATATTAAAATATTAAATCATACTATAAATTTCAAGAGCAAACAGTAAAAACTAAGCAAATTACATCCAATTCAGGTATTGCATACTTATATATGTTTGCACATTAAAAACATACCAGATATAAATATGAATATTTATTCACATGTTTAACATCAGCTAGTAAATAAAGTAATAAAAGCAAATATGGCGGTAACGTTACTTTTCTACTTACTTTGTCTAAGAGTGCCGCTGAGTTAGTACCATAGACTTAGAATATACTGGCGTAGTTAATACCACAGGCTTACTTACTTAAATATTAGTATTTCAGCTAGCCCTACTTTTTAATCGCAACTTTTGAATTACCAAGTAATAATCGGCTAAGGAAAACATTGTTATAGAACCTGATGTAATTTTTTATAGAATTAGGGTGACAAACGAGCACACAGTCAATCTGATGGTAAGTGGATACTGTGGCTCATAGACATCAACATCTATAGTCGATTAAGAATCAAAATGCAAGTACGTTGTCACCCCTAAGGACTATGAAGGACAACTCTATTTTGCATTCAAATGCTTAAGATAGACGATTTATTATTTGCTTCAATACCGAATTAATAACATTTTAATGATCATATTCCGTTGCTATTCTAATGTTGCTTAATTTCGTGTGTATACTTTCAATCCGTTAAAACCGTGTAGTGTTGATGTAAAATTCAGTTCCCAATATCATCTTGGGCGTGTTATATGTTGATGAAAATCTGGGTTTAAATCGCACATAGAAGTTCTTTCAAACCGAATCAGAAGGATTATCTATATAATGAGAAAGCTACATTATATAGCAAATAAGGTAATACTAAAATCAGTATATTACGCCCTTTGTCAATCGCTGATAACTTACTGCATCACATGTTGGGGCAGTGCGTCCAAAACATATTTAATACAGATCGAGAGAGCACAGCGGGCAGTTTTAAAGGCCATGTTAGGAAAACCATACAGATACCCTACTATAAGCGTATACAAAGATGCCGGAGTACTCACTGTACGCCAACTTTTTGTAATAATATGTCCTTAGCAGTACATAAAGGCGTATTATCTTCCCATGATCACAAACTACTGACTAATCGCAGGGTATACAAACTATCCATACCATCTGTCAATACTAAATTTGCACAACGTTTTGGCGACTTTATCAAAAGACAAATTTATAATAAGGTCGTAAAACATTGTAATATTAGTAATAAAAACTACATATCTGCGAAATTAATTATATTGAAATGGTTGGTCACCCTATCATATGAGGAAACAGAAGAATTGTTAAAAACTGGCTTTTGCTAATTGATGGTATTTGTAAAATTATTAGGTAAATTTTGTTTTAATTTTTATTTTCTTTTTTAAATGCACATAGTTAATACATTTCAGTTTTATATAACGTGGCCTTGTTGTTATAGTTTTTTTCTTTTTATGTTCAAAGATTTAAAGCAATAAGCAGTTCTGTTATTGCTGTTTTGTGTATATGTTAATACAATCTGTCTGATAAGGTGTATAAAATAATGCTTAATGAACTTAGGTCTTAGGTTTCCTCGATACAGTCTTGCCTAGTGAGGAAACCAACAGATATTACCTATTGTAATATTTTTTTTCTGATAATTAAACATTTTTCATTTTTTTTCATAACAGGCAATAGTGGTAAATAAAGCAGGAGATGGGCAGCAACATCTTCCTGATAACAACTCAGAACAATAAAAAGCAAATGTTTCCAACCTGCCTGATAAGCGAGACATTTTTGGATATATACCCCAAAGAGGCAATCTATGGAAACTACCTATATATTTAAACCTCTTTGGGGAAAGCCTACGTTAGGCAGTGGTATTTTGATAGGATGAATGATAAAAAATCAATCAGTAAATTTAAAAGGCAAGACACAAATTTTAATCAATCATACATTTTATTTTGTTAGTGTGCCAACCTAAACTTGTGTCGAAGTGAAAGCTCAACAGGCTGATAGCAGCCTATTCTTTTATAAATAGAGTGTGTAACGAAAACAAAAAGAAATCCAAATACATACAAGTGTATAAAAGAAGCTTACATAGCAAGCATATATACACTGAATTTGGATAAACTTTATTCGATAGATGCAAGTAGCTTGGGAAAGTGTTTTATGACGTTGGGAAGCCTATGCTTAGAAGTGGACTTGTGAAGGGTTATAATGATGACGTTTATGTTGAAGTTTTCTCATTCAAATCGACATCTAAGTTACTGTATTTATGGTAGTCAATACCTGTTGGCGACGTGCTAAAAACAGCTTTTAAGCGCTTCATATAGAAAGTAATCTATGTTAAAAATGAGTAGATTCAATATAAAGTCGAACGAAAGTTCGGGGTTCGATTCCCCGGTCGAGCGTTAATATCATGAAAGTTTGTTTTAAATCAATTTAGAGTCATGTGTTACATAGTGATCAGCTGTGCAATACGAATAGAAGCATTATATTAAATTATATGCTTATTTTAGATATATATTTTGGCACTTGAGATTATTTTGTTCTTTGTGATAGATAACAGTTAAGAAACATAATGACAGATAAGGATAATATATGTAAACCAGTGTGTTTCATAATGAATAGAGATAGATGTAATTTAGACAAGGAAGGCATTAGCCTCCTTATTTTCTTTTTTTTTCTTGCGCCCAATAAGGCACCCTCCGGAAGCGGGGAGAGAGGTGGTGAATGCTCTAAGCATACCACGCAGCCGGCTGCGTGGTTATGTGGACTCACTGTGACTAACCTAACAACCTAAGTGTCTACCCACTAAACACCACCTTGGGAACGGCTTTAGCCATAGTGGCCTTTCTGCCGAATCAGACGCGACCCTCTTCAGGAAAGAGGGCGCAGGCGGCGGAAGGCCGCTGAGAGACGAGCCTACTAAGGCATATTAAACATTGGAAGAAGGCTTGGCCTGGGCCAAGAGGCAGTCCAGGTCGGCCGAAAGCTGGTTGGGGGGTCCGAGAGGGTTGCTCGGTCTGCGGACTCGATAACGAGAGGAAGTGGGGCTGCATAGGAAGCTGCCTCACGAATGAAATGATTAGGGTGAGACTCTGAGGCTTTGAAGAGTTCTCAGAGAGTGTTTTAGAAATTGCTGGACTGTGGGGGCTCTAAGTCTCGATGGAGGTCAGGTTATCCGACCGTTACGTACAATGCGTTCGTAGCCCAACGACAAAAAGGTTTTAAACAACGAAGTTTGTTCAGGGTTTTGGGCTTAGCGTGAGCAAAATGGGGACCGCGTAAGACATTACGGGTTGTATACAGACCTTATAAAGGGTCCGTTTGTTACGGAGGGACATTTTACTGTGTCGGCCCAACATACTGTTGAGCCTACCAAGTAAAATCGCGCGTTTCGAGTTACTCTCTTAACATGAGGCTCGAGTGAGCCTCGTGTCAAGGTGTGACACCTAAGTATTTGGCGGACGTGTGCCAGGGGACAGGGTCCCTAGCATACGGATTGGCGGAGTGATAGTGGGGCGGCGTCGTTTATGTTCGAAGTGAACGGCGGAGCTCTTCTCCGGGTTCACATCGATACGCCATTTTTGGAACCAAGCTCCTAAGTCATTAACTGACTTTTGGATCTTGTTCCGTATAAAGGGTAATGATGTGCCTTTGCAGTAGAGGGCAGTGTCGTCTGCAAAGAGGGAGAGCTGAACACCATTCGACGGGATGGGAATGTCGTTGGTGTACAGGATATATAGGAGGGGAGCAAGTACGGGCCCTGAGGACACCGGCTTTGATTTGGCGCGAAGAGGAGGCGTGCCTTCGTGTCTGAAACGAAAGGTACAGTCCTTCAAGTAGGAGGCCACGAGACGAACAAGACGATCAGGAGACCTATTTTGTGTAGTTTGTAGATAAGGCCTTCGTGCCAGACTCTATCAAACGCTTTCGCTATGTCGAAGAAGACCGCGATGATCTTATGACGGCGAGGATAAAACCGCTGAGGATGTATTCCACAATACGGTGAACTTGTTGGGGACAAGAGTGTTTCGCTCGGAAACCAAATTGGTGAGGATGACAAGAGGGTCACCGTCTGTGAAACAGATAGCGCCTCATGCAGTGAGGATGACTCGTTCAAATAGTTTGCCCATGGCCTCTAGGAGGCTGATGGGACTATAACTGGAGGGAGTTTGTGAGGCTTTCCTGGCTTGGGGATACCAATGACAGTTGCCTCTTTCCACGTGGTGGGAAAGTAACTAAGATTGAAGCAGGCGTTGAAGATAATAGCCAAAGGGTTAACACCTGCTCAGGAAAATTTTGAGGGCTTGGTTGGAGATGCCATCCGCGCCCGGAGCCTTTGGGCTTCAGTCCTTTGATGAGGATGAGATCTCATCATTGGACACAGTGATAGGGTCAGAGACTGTGGCGAGTGAGTTCCGGCGGCTGACCTCATTCTCCACTGTCTGGATGTGGGAGGAGTCTGTGGGTTGAGAGCTGGGAGGCATTGAGCAGCGATGCTGTCTGCAAAGCACTCAGCTTTTCCTCGTCCTCGAGGCAATAGTACCGTCAGGGCGAGAGAGGAGGAGTATGAGTGATAGCGTCTATGCGGAGGGCTCTTGCCATCTGATAGTACGCTGTATGAGGGAGAGATATTCTCCATAAGATTACTCTTTTCGAGGTCTCGAAATTCGGAAGGCGTGAACGGACTTCTCGTTGAAGACGATTGGCCGTACGTCTATATTCAGGGTTGGATAGAGTGCTGCTCTCCGGAGGCAGCTCTCTTAACTTTATTAGGTTGCTAATATGTAAGGAAGACCATTATTGTTAGCAACCGGGATGACCCTTCATTCTCCTTAAGGGAGGATGTTATATGGGTGGAGAGAGAGACGACTTTGACTTTGAAATCAATTGTCGATTTTTCGGTACTGTCGAATAAGTCCGAAGAAAGGGGATGGGGAGTCGGAGAGTCCAAAGCTGTGGCTAGGGACGTCTTGAAGCCCTTCCAGTTAGTGAAGGTTTTCGTGGAGGGGGTTGGGGGAGGTGGCTGATGGCCAAGTATGAGGGAGACAGGGCGATGGTCGGATCCAAGATCGTCAAGGGTCTCGATTGACCTGAGGTTGAGAGAGACTTCTTTTGCTATTGCAAAGTCTAATACGTCAGGAGCGTGGTCGGTGTTGTCGGGATAGTGAGTGACACCGAGGGGACTGAGAACAGTGAGGTCGAGAGACTGCGTGATATCAAGCAGTTTCTTACCGCTCTGAGTAGTAGTAAGACAAGTCCAATCAGTATGCTTGGAGTTAAAATCTCCAAACATAATAACTGAATTGCCTAACGCAAGGATGGCCTCAAAATCTTTTTTGAGGGGGAGAGTTCCACTAGGGATATAGCAGGAGGCTATGACGATGGACGGGTGTCCAGTCAATGTCAGCCTGCATACCGTGGCTTCCATATTGGTAAGCGGGTGGGGATGTGAGAGCAATGTAGTATCTTCGGAGGGGCCGGATGGGGTCCATAAGGGCATAGGGGGCCCATAAGGGCCTAGGGGGCCCTGAGAGGGCCAGTAGCCTGAGAGCCCTGAGGGGCTGGGAAGAGCCTGACAGGGCATTCTTGACAGGAGCGCCGGGAATGTATTCTCATTAACCGGCGGCGGAGCTGGTTTGTTTAGACGGGGACGAGGCGCGAGGCATCCCTGTAGTTGGCCAGGTGGCGAGGTTACTCGCAAAGGACGCAAGCTGGCGGGGATTCGGCGTCAGTGGGCCGAGGGCACTCTTTCGAGTGATGAGGGTCTAGGCACTTAACGCACCTGGGGGGGCTGAGCAGTTGGCCGCCGCATGCCCGTAAAGTTGGCAGCGGTGGCACTGCGCCGGAAAACCGCGCCTATGGGGGCTCGACCCTCACTCTCGACAGGCCGCACACGGTGCGTACCTGCCGGAAGATGGTCTTTGCCTCCGGTACGTTGGTGAAGATTGCAAGGGCAAGCGGGAACCTCTTGCCCTTGTTGCTGTGCATCTTGTGCACAGCCTCAACTGGGAAGCCCTGGGACTTAAGGTCCTCCAGGATTTCTTCGTTGGAGTTCGAACGGAACTCTCCGGATGACAACCCTGACTTTCCGCTCTTCGGGAGAGCGAACGTGTGAACACACGCTCTGCTGTGAAAAGCCTTGTTAAGCGACGAAGTCATCTATTGACGACAGGAATATTTTGATGGCTTCACTGTAATTTGTGGCCTGATCATAGCTGATTTTCATGTCGTAACATATTTTCGACAGTCGAGTATATTGCGCCTTGTCTCTAAGGAAGACAGGGGCGGGACCTGTTTTTGGGAGGTCAGGGCGCAGCGAGCTGCTGGCTTTGAGCGGGGAGGTTGAGCGGCAGTAGGGTACTGCGGCAGCGGCGGGGCTGCGGAGGTGGAGGCAGCAGTGGGAGCTGCGGGGTGAGTGCAGCAGCGGGGCTGCTGAGGTGGCGGCAGGGGCTGCCAGGACGGGAGTGATTTTTCGCGGCGTGTTTCGGGCCGCTTAGACTTCACGATTGTGAAGGGGTTTGGTCCGTAACTGTCCCATCGGAATCCGAGGCAGCTGCTGGACGAGGTGTCGGTTTTGGTAGCGGTCCTCTTCGAGAGGACGACGTAACAGATGTGGAGTCAGAGTCCTCCATCGAGTCCGAGTCTTGGGGTTGGTCTGCGGGGCAGCCGAAGAAGCCATCGCGGCGGTGGCCGGAGGGGTACATGCCTGAGTGGCAGGGATAAGGGCAGCGAGGATCAACGTAAGAGTCGTCTCATCGATGTTCGGGATGAACAGATTGAGGACGGCCCTGATCTGGGTTTCGTTTATGGTGGACATGTTGGGGAGAGGGACGACGTTCTACTGAAACAGTAAGGGAGGGATCCCTGTTCTCAAAGAATAGGGCTTGTTCTGAATAGAACAAGTGACGTGACTTTCCAGAAACAGTAATACACAGTATAACAAAACAATAGCAGAAAAAAAAACAGAAAAATAACAAATAACATAACAGTAACAAATAAGCGGTCAAAACCTCCCAGGCCAGGCGGCAGGGGGGCAAGAACGGTAAGTGAAGGCAAGCGAACTCACCGAGCGACTGCGCTGCACAGCGTGAGCAGGATAGCGGAGGCGCGAGGCGAGAGCACTCAACATACGGGGACGAGGCGCTGACTACTAACACGACCGCTCGAGAGCGGTGGCGCAAGCGGAATGATTGATTAGCCTCCTACCGATGTGAATAGGGTCATCTAGATATCGGTTGTTCATGTTGTGTGAGATGTGAACCGAACGCAAAACTGTGTGAAATAAATACGAAAAATAAATTTTATAAATTTGTGAAAATTTCAGTAATGTATGTAAAAATATTTCATAAATGTTTCGAGATTGTTGTATGTACAAAATAAGATAGTATTAAAAGTGTTTAAATTTGTACTAAATATAGTGAAATAATGATAGTTTTATATAAAAAAAATTTAAGTCGTTTTAAAGATAAAAATAATTGTAAAATGGTGAATTAAACTATTGTATTAGTTAAGTTATTCATGTTTATTAATAAAGATTGTTGTATCAACCTTGTGTGGTAGATATTTGAGATTTCTAACTTTGAAAATGTGTTGTAAAATAGGCATATTTTGTTAAATAAATTTAAAAGTTTTATGTGATTTTAATGTGATGTATATCATAATATTAAGACCTTTATGTGCCATTATTATGTATAAATTGTATAACCATATGTTTTATATGAATAAATATATTGGGAAAAATATGGGAGTGCAAAAGTAAAAATCGACGTTAAGATGTTGTGAAACGACGCGCGGTACGCGCTTCTCTTTCGAGTATAGCTTTGTAGTAGCTTAGTAAACTTCTAACTAGGCAATTCATTCAGGAATAACAGTCAACATTGCACTCCTAGGGGAATTTTAAAGAAGAATTGCTGTTTTATTTTCTAAAGTATCTTCAACCACCTAAAGCCATACAGTCCACAAAGCAAGGCTGCACTTGCACAGCTCGACTGCTCCGTCATATTCGTTGACGGACAGTACATCAACCTTCCCCCACTCCATTCCTGCGACTCCATCCCTGGGTGGTTCACCGCAGCAAGCCCGTCCAAGATTGATAGGGTTGTAGGTTGTAGGGTTGTGGGGACCTATAGGGACAGTTAGGGAACCGTAGGCCAACAATCACCTTCCTGAAAGATGAAGAAGGCACAAGAACAGAGTTAAAGGATCGAAGGGACCAGGACAAGTACAGGAATCTCAAGAAAGATGAAATAAGCGGAATCATCTCGACCGACCACAGCTACTGCTTCGAGTGGAGCGACCAGGGCCACTACTTCAAGCGGAGCTACCTCCGAGACATCCACGAACACATGGGACTCGGGGATGTCTGTGACAGCAACAAGCAACAGGACGGACACCAGTGGTACGCAGGCCAGCACCGCGCAGAAATCCGTTATATCCAGGAGTGAAGCGATAGCCGAAAAAGTAGGTCAAGTTGAAACCGAAGAAGCGGCATCGACAAGGACAGTGATCGGGCAGACTAATGAAAATGGGTCACGCAAAGTTAGTAGGTCATCGCGATCAGCGACGCTGAGAGCTGAATTGGAGGCGCGGATTAAATTCGAACGCTCAGAGCTCGAACGAGCCTCAACCGGGAAGAAATCGACTCTAGCGAGGATGATGAAGAGCGGAATACTCAGGTGGAACCTTTCGTAAGGAGTTGGGTTCGACAGACCATAATGAGCGCGCCGATTAGTTTAACGCAACCCGACACTGCTGATAAGGAAGCGTCCAAGGGATCACGCCACAAGGAGGCGGAGACCGAGCGCAACAGGAAATACACAGAAGGCACACGCGTGTGAAGTGTCCGATTGACTGACGCGATTGTGAGTGCAATAAAGATAGCGGGTGAAACATTACAAGGCACCGCTAAGGAAGCGGTTAAGTCATTGTTGTTTACTTTATGTGAACCATATGAGATAATAAACGCTCTCGAAAGAAGATTCGGTAGGGTTGAGATGCTCATCCTAGCCGAGATCGAGAATGTGAAGCGTATGCCAAGACTGGCAGAAGATGGCAGAAACATAGGATCTTTTGCAAGTCGCGTAACAGGCTATCGTTGCTTCGATACAAGCATTGAATCAACAACAGTATTTATACTTACCCGAGTTAGTGAGTCGTATAGTGGAGAAGCTCGGAACTATAATTAAATTTAAATGGTTTGACTATCGAGCTCAACATCCCACAGAGCCAGAGCTGCAGAAGATGCGAAATTTTTGAACTCGTTGAGTGAACAGTTTGGAGCATCATTCAACGCTGAAAACGTGCCTGAAAACGGAAACGTCCTGAAATTGGGAAGCGAATCGTAAACACGGCAAGGGTCTGTACGCAACCGTATTAATAGTAAGCGTTATGAACGCCGAGATAATAAGAGGCACAACCGACATGCGGTTATGACAACTCAGGATAAACCTGCAAGTCGGGTAACACATAACTGTATTATATGTAACAAAGAGCACCCTATAGAGTTGTTACAAATTTAAGAATATGAATAACCGTGAAAAATGGGAAGCGGTTAAGAAAGCGAATATATGTTTTCAATGTCTGCAACCCAACCATAGGAGGTCGAAGTGTAGGGCGAAAAATGTGGTATAGATAGATGTCAAATGGGGCATCATCGAATGCTGTACCGATACCCCAATAAAATATCTCGTCGCAAGGGGACGAGGGGGTAAAGGCTCAAATTACGACTGTGAATACAGTAAATGCACTGGCATGTACATATTTAAAGATTATACCAGTTGAGTTGTATGGACCTAAAGGAAAGTTTAAAACCACAGCTCTTCTGAATGAAGGCTCAACCATGACGCTCATAGAGGCAGATGGCTCAGAAGTTAGCGCCCATGGCCAAAGAAGAATTACGTATTTAAGGCATAGGGGCAAGCGAATTAACAACAGTAGTTCGTATCGCTTGAATATTAAGATTAAAGGAATTTTCACAAGTGACTTAGAGGATATAAGTGTACAAACAATTAAGACACTTAATCTCTCTCCGCAATCGGTGAGCCGAGAATTATTGCGATGGTGTCCTCATTTGACACCGATAGAAGACGAGTTAATTTATGAAAGGTCCAGACCTACCATATTAATTGGTCAGGATAATTGGCATCTCATAGTTACTCGTGAATTAATTTCAGGAGGTAAGAACCTACCTGTGGCATCGTTCACCAAACTTGGATGGGTTTTACATGGTCACATGACGGGTGGCATTAAACCAATCAAAATCGTTAACCATATTTCCACCAAGAGGAGGAGGATATGGAGGTTAATTAAGGATTATTTTAGTTTGGAGTCTTAAGGCGTATCTGCGCGTAAGCCAACGAACGACCCAGAAGAACGAGCGTTAAATATTATGAATAAAACTGTACGCCGTATACCTGACAACAGATACGAAGCTGGTTTGTTATGGTGTACTGATGAAGAACGCATGCCATCGAATAGAGCGCAGGCTGAAAGTGGCCTGATCAATATCGAAAAGAAACTCGATAAAAATATCGAATTGAAGAAAGAATATGAGAATCAAGTCGAAAATCTTATCGTAAACGGTTACGCAGAGAAAGCGAACCATATTTCCATTTCCCTACGCAAGTGGTATCTTTCTAATTTCGCGGTGACGCAGAAGAAAAAATAAGACTAGTTTTAGAGTCAGCCGCAAGGACAGGCGGACGTTGTCTTAATGATGCATTGTTGACCGGACCTTACTTGTTGAGGTCATTATTCGGCGTTCTGCTACGATTCAGAGAAGGAAGTAGTAATGACAGATATTAAAGAGATGTTCCTGCAGGTGAAAATTCGCGAAGAAGACAAGGACAGTCTCCGATTTCGTGATGCGCCACAGAGTATAGAATCACGTCACTTATATTTGGTGCGGCGTCATCTCCATGCACCGCTATTTATGTGAAAAATAAATGCGCGAATAACATCTCTATCCAGAAGCAGCTTCCGCGACGGAAAGCAATTTTATATGGATGACTATCTACAGGCATTTCCTGACGTGAGAGACAGTAAACGATATGTATGAATTACATAAATATGCTTCTTACCAACTAAGGCGATGGGCTATTAACCGACAAGGTTTTATGTAAAATGGAAGATAAATACAAAACGACAGTTCTTCGCTAGGCGATAGGGGCACAGAGCGCACTTTAGGTTTTATTTGGAATATCAAACGAGATACGTTGAGTTTCTCCATAAGTCTTCGTAATACACCTACGGAGGTGATAGAAGGTTTACGACCGCCTACGAACAGGGAGATAACGAGCGCTGTGATGTCAGTTTTCGATCCTTTAGGACTCGCATCACCCATAACGGTGCAAGGAAAGTCGCTGATTCAGCAAGCATGGAGATTAGGCATTTCTTGGGATGATCAAGTTCCACACGAATTGGACGTGTTATGGTGCACATGGTTATCGGAAGTTAAGAAATTAGGTCATCTATAAGTACCTAGACCCGTTGCTGAAGGCATCAGCAGGGGGGAGTTACATACTTTCACGGACGCTAGTGAAAGAGCGTACGCCGCCGCGGTGTATTATGTCACTACGGACGAGCGAGAAGAGAGGAGAATTACGCTGATCGCCGCTAAGGCAAGAGTAGCGCGGTTGAAATCGATTTCCATTCGAAGCTTGAATTACAAGCAGCTCTTATGGACAGCCGATTAGCTGCATCAGTCAAAGAAGAGAGCAGATATGAGATATCCGAACGAGTATTCTGGACGGGCTCACGTACGGTGTTGGCGTGGATTAAGTCAGATCCTCGTGCTTTCAAACCATTCGTTGCTCATCGACTGGCTGAGATCGAAGATCACAGTAGGCCATGTGAATGGCGATGGGTACCAACGTCACAAAACGTGACAGAAGACGCCGCTAGAATTTTTCCCTCCACCTTCGATGAGAGTCATCGCTGGTTTCAAAGACCTGAATTCCTCAGGCTAAGTCCTGATTTATGGCCTATGCAAGTGGACATAAAGAAAGCTTAGAAACGGGTGAAGAAAAATCACCAAAAGCGTAAATACGCTAAGAAAGGAGAGCTGTTAAGTCTACCCGACTACGGACGATTTGCAGATTTAAAAGATTCCTTGGGAAAACTGCGCACTTTACAAGCGGTAGAAAAGTTCAAGAGATTAGGAAAGTCGGTTAAAGGACCCGACAATCCGCCGGGAATGTCGGTTATGTGTTCCGACGAATTTTAGCAAAGTCGTTTAAAGGACCTGATAATGCTTTGGAGATAGCACTTTTAAAAGGGCTGAATTATTAATTTGAAGTACGTTCAAAATGAGTGTTTCATTCGAAATAAAATGCTTAAATGGGCAGAAGCGTTGAAAGAAGTTCACGCTTAAGCAAATTATCTTTAGAACTAGGAGAAGATAACCTCCTCCGTTTGAACGGGCGTTTACCTTCCAAGTCTAATTTGACAGAGGAAAGTTGAAAACCTGTCGTCTTAGATGGTAAACACGAAATCGTTAAAATGATGATTAGAGAAGTACATCATCATTTCGACTTGCCAATCACCAAACGGTGATGACTGAAGTAAATCAAAAACTTTATGTCTTGAACTTACGTATTAAAGTTCGTAGTGTGTCACACCACTGTCAGTGGTGGGACATGCAGGTCAAAGGCCGCAGATCGTGCCACGAGGAAACCTTCCTCTGGAGAGAATAGCTCATCATGAGCCACCCTTCACGTGTTCAGCCGTAGATTATTTTGGACCCATGAGTGTGTCTATCGGAAGGCGACATGAAAACGTTGGGGTGTTTTATTCACGTGTTTGACCACCAGAGCAGTACATCTGGAATGAGGCTCTTCCCAGCCCCTTCAGCCACCTCAGGGTCCCCCTAGGCCCCCTCAGGGCCCCATTCCGCCCCTCCGGGCTTCTCTCAGCCTTCACAGCCTCCAATTCTCCCCTGGGGTCCCAAAAAGGCCGACCCCCCGCGGACATCCTCCGCCCCACAACAGGCACAATCCTCATTGGTTGATGACCTGAATACAGTGTATGCTGCTATTCGGAGCATCGACATTGGGGAGATTGCCATTTTAGCACGCAAACTGCGCGCTGCTCAGTCCCCTCAGGACCGTCTCCTTGCTCTTGCTGAGCATCACAACCTTTTGTGTTCGTTGTAAGTTAAGTTAATTTAATTTAACTTAACATACATTCTTTGCGTGGTAGAGCCATGCTGCATCTATATTAATAGTATAGTTATAGCACGAATGGGTCGGCTCGACCGGGAAGGACCACGCTCTCACAGAATACCAGCGTAAAATAGTAGCTTAATTCTGCTGTGTTTCGTATGGTGAGTGTAGAGAACCGGAGACCCTTTTACTGGAAAAGAGGCATTCTATCTTAGTCCTCACGGCGGACAACGCATCTGCATTTAAATTCGCAAACGAAGATAGATGTAGATGTCTATGGGCCACAGCAACCACTTACCATCAGGTGGACTGTGTGCTCGTTTGTCACCCTATTCTATAAAAAAATTACAATGTCAGAACACGCTACTATCCCAAAGTCTCTCGGTCGTATAGCGATCCTAAGGGCTTATCGCTTGTATCCTTCAATATTCGCGATTTGCAAATTAACCTCCCCGAGCTTAAGCTCTTTCTTCGAGATCGCGAACCCGACCTCCTCTTCCTCCAGGAGACCCATCTCCAACCTAAGAACCTCAAAGGCCTTTCCATCAAAAGTATTATCTTCTTCGTAACGACAGACCTGACCGCAAAGGCGGCGGTACTGCCATTTACTACAAGAAGATACTACATTGCTCCCATCCCACTCCGCCGCTTACAAATATGGAAGCCACAGGACACAATTACTAATGCAAGGATGACCTCAAAAATATTTTGAGGCCATCCTTGCATTAGGCAATTCAGTCATTATGTTTGGAGATTTTAACTCAAGCATACTTAATGGAATTGTCTTACTACTACTCATAGCGGCAAGATACTGCTTGATATCACGCAGTCTCTCGACCTTACCGTTCTTAGCACCCTCGGTGTCACTCACTATCCCGATAACACCGACCACGCTCCTGACGTGCTTAATTTTGCGATGGTAAAAGAAGTTTCCCTCAACCTCAGGGCAATCGAGACCCTTGACGATCTTGGATCCGACCACCGCCCTGTCTGTCTCATACTTGGCCATCAGCCAACTCCTTCAACCTCCACGAAACCTTCACCAACTGGAAGGGCTTCAAGACGTCCTTAGCCACAGATATGAACTCTCCGAACTCCTCCATCACCCTCTCTTCGGACTATATCGACAGTACCGAAAAATCGACACCGCGGTCGATTCTCTCACCACCTTATTAAATCCTACTTTAAGGAGAGTGAAAGGTCGTCCCGGTTGCTAATAATAATAGTCTTCCCTACATATTAGCAACCTAATGAAAGCCAAGATAGCTGCTCTCCGGAGAGCAGCAGTCTACCCAACCCCTGAATATAGACGTGCGGCCAATCGTCTTCAACGAGAAGTCCGTTCACGCCTTTCCGAACTTCGAGACCTTGAAAAGAGTAATTTCATGGAAAATATCTCTCCTTCTCATACATCGTACTACCAGATGGCGAGAGCCCTCCACATAGACGCTATCACTCACACTCTCCTCTCCTCCCCTCTCTCCCGCCCCGACGGTACTATTGCCTTCAAGGACGAGGAAAAGGCTGAGTGCTTTGCTGTCAGCATCGCCGCTCAATGCTCCCCTAGCTCACAGCCCACTGACCCTCCCATCCAGACAGTGGAGGATGGGGTCCGCCGCCGGAATTCGCCCCCACAGCCTCTGACCCTATCACTGTGTCCAATGATGAGATCTCATCCATCATCAAAGGACAGAAGCCCTAAAAAGTTCTTTCCACTTTTCTCCATTCACCGTCCCATCAGCCTCCTCAAGGCCATGGGCGAACTCTTTGAAAGAGTCATCCTCAATCGCATGAGGCGCCATCTGTTCCCACAGACGGTGACCCTCTTGTCATCCTCACCAATTTGGTTTCTGAGCGAAACACTCTTGCCCCAACAAGTTCACTGTATTGTGGAATATATCCTCAGCGGTTTTTATCCTCGTCGCCATAAGACCATCGCGGTCTTTTCGAGATAGCACAGGCATTCGATAGAGTCTGGCATGAAGGCCTTATCTACAAACTCTATAAAATAGGCCTCCCTGATAGTCTCGTCTCGTGGCCTCGTCTACCTGAAGGATCGTACCTTTCGTTTTAGACACGAAGGCACTCTCTCTCAGCGTCATATCAAAGCCGGTGTCCCTCAGGGCTCCGTGCTTGCCCTCTTCTATATATCTTGTTCTGTGACATTCCCATCCCGTCGAATGGTGTTCAGCTCTCCCTCTTTGCAGAAGACACTGCCCTCTACTGCAAAGCGTCTCACTACCTTTCATACGGAACAAGATCTAAAAGTCAGTTAACGATTTAGGAGCGTGGTTCCAAAAATGGCGTATCGATGTGAACCTGGAGACTACCATTCCGCCAATACGTATGCTAGGGACCCTGTTCCTGGCATACGTCCTAAATCTTAGGTGTCACCCTTGACACGAGGCTCATTTTCGAGCACCATGTTAAGAGAGTAACTCGCAAAGCGCGATTTTATCTGGGTAGGCTCAACAGTATGCTGGGCCGACACAGTTAAATGTCCCTCCGTAACAAGCGAACTCTATATACGGTTTGTATAAGACCCGTTATGACTTATGCGGCCCCATTTTGCTCACACTAAGCTTTAAATCCGAAGAAGCTTCAAGTAGTCCAAAACTATTTTTGTCGTCGGGCTACGAACACACCCTGGTACGTCCGTAACGCCGACCTCCACCGGGACTTAGAGCTCCCACAATTCAGCAATTCCTAAAATCACTCTCCGAGTACTTCTTCAAAGCCTCAGAGTCTCACTCTAATGACCTCATTGGTGAGGCAGCTACCTATGCAGCCCCACTTCCCTTTTGCTATCGAGTCCGCAAGCCGAGAAACTCTCTCTCGGACATCCCCAACCAGCTGGCTGATCTGGACTGCCTCTTGGCGGGTCATGCCGAATCTTCTTAAGTTGCCTTAGTTAGGCGCGACTTAACGGCTAACTAAGGCAACTAACTAACTCAGGGGTCGGATCAGACTCGGCGGAAAGGCCATTCAGGCCAAAGCCGTTCCCAGGTGGTGTTTAGTGGGTAAGGCACTCCTTCAAAGTGAGTCCCACATAACCACGCAGCCGGCTGCGTGGTATGCTATGAGCATTCACCACCTCCCTCCCCCACTTCCGGAGGGTGTCTAGCATTGGGCGCAAAAAACGGGCAATTCATTCGGGACCAGCTAACAGTTTATATTTAAATGAAGGAATAAGGAAATGATAAAAAATTAATAACAGTCAACATTGCACTCCTAGGGGGAATTTTAAAGAAGAATTGCTGTTTTATTATACAGTCCACAAAGCTCTTTGGAGACGTCTGGAACGGGGCCTCTATAAAAGGACCCATATTGTTAGTCGTCTAACCTTTCTACTCAGAAAGGTCCAGCGGACGCTCTTGCATGATACTCCTTCACGGGGTTCACAACCGCCTCGTTGTTCCTCTAACCCAACGTGGTGTGATAAGAGTTTCGAGATAGAATGTCTATAAAGTCCCTAAGTCCCTGTCTGCTGGACCGTTTCAATACCTAATCAACTAAGTGGCTAAAGGCTTTATAGGTCAAACTACGTTGGTCATACCTTCATTTTATTTTTCACGTGGATCTTAGTTTATTAACTTATACTTCTATAATTCAATGAATTAAGGTAAATTAACAAAAAAAAGAAAAGTTTAGACTTCGATGATGGCCTTCCGCTGACTTCTTAGCTACTGAGTCTATTCCTTCTGACTATGCCTCGTTTAAAGGCGACACAATTGTTGCATTATCGAAGAAGGAATGTACAACTATAAAAGTAAAAGTAAAGATAAGAGATCAAGAATTACTCTCCTTTATTGTATTTTTGAATAGCCCTCGGTTTAAAATTAAATTAAATAACCCTCGTTATTTGCAGACATTATAAGACGACGAAAGGAAATTCGGTTAAATTATTCAAAAGTTTTAACGAAATTTAGATAAAAAGGAAAATCTTTTACAACAAAGGCCACTAAAATTTTGACTTAAAAACATTTTACTTTTTTATTTTTAAATACATTAGAATAACTTTTTATACAATATTGTTATCTATACATATAACAATTATATTAAGAAAATATTGTTATTCTTATTGAAAGTATTTTTTTACTTTTACCACCGGTTCAGAAAAAGCCCCTTTCCTTTACTTGATCCCCAATTTTAAGACAAAGAAGAAGTACACATTTTATTAAACGCACTGACATAACTTACAAACTAATATTAGCATGAAAACGGCTAATATAATTTATCAGGCTCTTCAACAGATGTGTTTTTAACCCTTAAGAACTTCAATGTAATGGTTCTCAGTTCGTAATCATGCTGGTTCTCTTAAACTCAAGACTGAATGGGAGCAGGGATACAATGTTGCCTGTCTTGACCAATCCATACTAACAGAAAAGGATACCTACTCATTATTTAGCACAATATCATGAACTTATAAAAGCTTATAAAAAATTGATTATGCAAAACGGCCGAAAAATCTAGTTGCCCCTATTTCAGAAAAGCTATAGAAGAAATTCCGAACTTTATGCAAGTATATTTGCAACATAAAATTCTACGTTTCCAAAAACTTTTAAGCGCGATATTTCAATTCAAAGTTATACGAACAGTTATGCTAAAAAACATAGCTTTTCAAAACCATGTAACTGTGATAATAGAATATCCTGTATATGAGTTTAAATTATGACTAAGAGTCATTTTTTTAATAGAATAATGGTGACAAACGAGCACACAGTCCACCTGATGATAAGTGGATGCTGTAGCCCATAGACATCTACATTTATCCTCAATTAAGAATCAAAGTTCAAATGCGTTGTCACCCCTTAGGACTGAGATGGAATGCCTTGATTCCAGTAAAAAGGGTCTCCGGTTCTCTACACTCACCATACGAAACACAGCAGTACTGAACTGCTATTTTACGCTGGTATTCTGTGAGAGCGTCGTCCTTTCCCGGTCGAGCTACAACCATATAATAACTGCAGATTGGCTCTACCACGTAAATATAACAGAAATACAGTCACGTTAGCTCAGGAGATAAGCGCTCGCTGTAAATTTCACTGTCGATTCCCATTGGCACTAATGAAATTGTTAATTGCAATTTTAAGTGCTGATTTACCACGTACGGAGCGGTGTAGGAAAACATCGTGATGAAACCTGCATATTTAAGTAGTTAATATTTCGAAATCTTTTAAAGTCCACCAACACCAATTGGGGTAGCGTGGTGGACACTTCCTTGCCAAAAAACCCTGTCAATAACGAGAGGAGGCCTGTGTTCAGTAATGAGACAGTATATAGACTGTAAGTTTACGAGTTCCACAATCATCGTTACCATCTAAAGTCCTTAAAGGATTTTATTTCTTGTATTTACACTAATACTCCACGTCGAATCAAGACGAATATTAAACGTCAGGAATTAATAAAAATAAAAATAAATAAAATTTGTTTTATTCAGGAGAAGATTTCATATAACACTCCAATCCTCACCATGCTGTGCAAGCATGTGAGAGAGCAGAGTTGAATACTCTCGCACTGGTGATCCAGCGTGCCATTACTATCTGTAAAATTTGGTTTCTAGGTATTTGGATGGATTTTCCTGTTATCAGTTTATCAGAACGTCGCCCACCAAAAATTCGGTTTATACATTTTTTTTTTTATTTGATATTTATATGTAAGAAATTTAAAAATAATAATGTATTGAAATTGAAATAAATTTAATCATGCATTTAACACCACAGAATCAACTAACTAAAAAATACATATTGATTACCAGGAAAGTCGCCATTCTGGTGATATTCCTTTGGTAAACCTTTGGGGAATGCAGCAGGCGTTTGGGAACCTGATTCCCAAATATCTAAAGGAATATTTACAACGGCTTGCTGCGGCAGTCAGATTATATACCTTCATTTTCTGATGATCTATTGGAAACATCGACTGAAAGTAAGACATTCGAATAATTACTCTATAAAAAACACGCAAATGGAATTCAATGCTTTCTTTTGATAATGTCGCCTCCCACGAAAATTAGTTCGTTTTTAGGGGCGGTTCATTTAAATATTGTTACGGAAAACGGCTAGCTAGATTCTTTACGTCGTAGAGCCATGCTGCAGCTATATTAATAGAATAGTTGTAGCACGAATGGGTCGGCTCGACCAGGGAAGGACCACGATTTCACAGAATACCAGCGTAAAATAACAGCTTAATGCTGCTGTGTTTCATATGGTGAGTGTAGAGAACCGGAGACCCTTTTTACTGTATAAGAGGCATTCTATCTTAGTCCTCACGGCTGACAATGCATCTGCATTTAAATTCGCAAACGAAGATAGATGTAGATGTCTATGGGCCACAGCAACCACTTACCATCAGGTGGACTATGTGCTCGTTTGTCACCATTATTCTATAAAAAAAAAAAGGAACTCTAAATTTTAATTATCTTTCTGAGTGCAATAGAGTTGTAATGAAAATTGGCTAGCAGTTTTCATTTTAAGTTTGTAATGACTTTACATCGACGTTGGAATGTTGTTTTAATTACTATTAACTCTATACGTCCGTGGCATAGTTTCTGCATTACTAACAGCCGTTGCAAATGTCGCTCTAAGTGATTTATTAAGTAACTTTCAGGCGCTTATTACGAATTGAGCTTTTATTATTTCATTTGTTCTACACTAGAACAGAGAACATTTTTATACGAGGTAGAGTCATGTTGAAGTGTAATATCGCTCGACCGAGGAAGACCACGCTCACTCAGAGCACCAGCTTAAAGCAGCAAAATAATCCCTTTTACTGATAACAAGGTATTATTGCATCATAATTCTCGGGGTAGGAAACTCTTATGCACTTAGAACTAAATTGAGGATAGAACATAGGTGACCGCAGGCCACAATATCCGCTCACTATCAGATACAATTTTGTGTGAAGTATTTTTTGTCAGTGTTAAAAAATATAGTTAGTTTGTCAATTTCCAAAAAATATTAAGAAGGTTATTCGTTTTGATTGTACGCTGCGGGAATTTCATCAAAACTCGTCAAGGATAATTATTTGAGTGGCCCGCAACTAATTGTAGCAGGTACAATAGAATTCAAAAGAGCCTAAGAAATTATTATGGCTTAAATAAAATCTACCCTAGTGTCGGGCTAACGTTTAATATAATAAGGATACAAAGAAATAATTCGCGTAATTGCCTTTGTAGTAAAGTTTGGAAATTTATGATATCAAGTATTTTAACGAGGTAGAGCCAAGCTGCTGCTATATTATGGTGGTAGTACGAATGGGTCGGCTCGACCGGGGTAGACCACGCTCTCTCAGAATACCAGCGTTAAACAGCAGCTAAATGCTGCTATGTATCGTATGGTCAGTGTACAGAACCGGATACCCTTTTTAATGAAAACGAGGCATTCTATCTTAGTCCTCATGGGTGACAAAGCATTTTCCATTTAGGTTATTAATCGATTTATAGATTTAATTCCTTATAGGTGTCTATGGACCACAGCATATACTTACCATCAGGTGGACTGTGAGCTCGTCTGTCATGCTTATTCTATTATAAAAAGTATACTGATAGGACTTGCAATAATGATTTCTTATATTTACGCGAACACTACACATTGAATAAAACTATTTTTACGGCGTTTAATTTAAAATTTTAATTCCCGACGTTTCGGGTGCTTTACAGCAACCCATGGTCACGGGTTGTTTGACGTCCTGATGTCACAGTTAGCCCGGCTACCTTCAGTTCAAGTTAAGTTTGTAGAGGGATATGACACTTGACGGATGGTAAAATTGAC
Organism: Parnassius orleans; assembly: GCA_029286625.1. Lineage (NCBI taxonomy): Eukaryota > Metazoa > Arthropoda > Insecta > Lepidoptera > Papilionidae > Parnassius > Parnassius orleans. The sequence goes on along the minus strand of JAGSMP010000345.1, from coordinate 144,994 downwards.
TAATCTTCTTCAGCGGCTTGAAGTATATTTTAATAGAAGATCGCTTCAAAATGTAGCCAACCTTGTCTGTGATTCCTCTGACATAGTGTAGTACAGCAGGCACACGCTCGACTGTAGTCGGCTTCACTCGGTCAATGTGACGTAGGAGCGGGATCCGAAGCTTGTTGTCTTGCAATACTTGCTCGACGTGCTGAATCTCAGCGGCCAGATGTTTTCTGTCACAGATCCCTCGTGCTCTCTGAAACAAAGATTTTCCTAAGGTAGCTAACTGTGATGGATGATGGTGCGATTCACCATTTAAATATCGGTTGGTATGGGTCTTTTTCCTATACACAGTGTGACCAATAGTTTTATCAGGATTTCGGATGACTAAAACATCTAGTCTAGAATTAAAATAGTACATTAAACGCGATAAAATCCGTAAAAATTTCGCTTATTTTCAGAAATAGTTTATAGAACGCTTTATTTTATAGAGGTAGCCTCTATAAAATTTACTTTACTTATTAAATTATAGTGAAAGTAAAGTTACAGCCTGTCTACTTCTCACTGCCGTCAGTGATAAGTAGGCAGACTATGAACACATGATAAATTAGCACTTAAAATAATTGCAATAAATAATTTCATTAGTGCCGGCAGGGATCGAACCAGGGTTGCTCGCGTACCGTGAAACTACGACGAGCAGTTCGACTATTATAAGCTTGACTGCATGTAGGTATACTTTATTATATAAAATAAATATTATTTTTAGAAAGTTGGCAAATGGGCACACACGCCAACTGATTGTAAATAAATGCTGTTATGCAATTTTTGCAGCGTCCTGTTAGACACTTTTCTACCGACTTCAAAAAGGAGACGGTACTCCATTCGACTGTATGTTTTTTTGTGTGTTACCTCATAACATTTTTCTGGGTGAACCAATTTCGATGATTTTTTTATTTGAAAGCTGGTGCATCTCATGTGGTCCCATATAAATTAGATCAAAGCCTGACCAATAGTTATTCTTAATAATATTGAAGTCGGTTGTACAAAATTTTGAATTATTAATTATTTCTATGCTAAATTAATAATCTTAATGCAGATGCATCGTTGCAACTGGGTAATGACAATAAGTTGGAATGCGTCGATGCCTGTAAAAGGTCTCTGGTTCTCCATATACCAGCACTAGTGGAGCCGATTCATTTGTGTTCCCACTATTATATTTGCAGCGAGATATATTTTTCATAACAGCCTATTAATAGTCCACTGCTGAACATAAGCCAGGAGCCCTCATAGAATGCCTAATAGGGGGGATATTGCCATAGCTGCCATGCTTGGCAGGCGGGTTGGCAATTGCAGTTTTTTATTACTTTCTGTTGTTATCATGAAATTGCAGCTGACATCTTCTGTTTCAGATTCCCCGTGTCGCTTCTTAAGATACCCACGGGACGATATCGGGACGTTTAGCTATTATATTTATATTGATAAGAATTGGTATGGATGCAATTATTTTGTAACTTTTATGACGTAGAATCAATAGAATTAACAATTTTAATTTAGATATTTTACATTCTCAAGTCAGACTTATCTTAGTACTAGGTAGTGGGACTCCTTTTCTGCTTATGAGCGCCTCGGGTAGGTACCTACCTCTTACCTATTTCTGCCTCCAAATAACAGTGCTTGCACTCCTGTGCTTCAGTCTGTAGTCCTTAGTATATATAACCCTAAATTAATTATAGCTAAAACACAAAATATGTATGGAGATCATCAAAATAAGATTATAATACCTAAATTAGTTAATAAACTACCCAAAATCTTAAAGAAAGATATAAATCCTAAAAATATTAAACATAAATTAAAAACATACTTTATGAATCGACTAACATAATATAACTAAAAACGAATATAATATATACCATTTGTAATATAATTACCATATTTATATTCCAAAAATATTAAATAATATTTCCTTCAAACAACCTGTATACTACTCTAATCAAACATTCACTATAACTCATCCTCATGTTAGTTTTATGAAGCGAGCCCACTACCGTCTTACGCTAAATTGTATTTAAATGTTTACGCTCGAAAGACGGCGACCTGCAGCGTTCAGAAAAATCTTATATAGGTTTATGTTGCACTGTACTTATGAACTATGTATAATATGTATTTTTGTTATTGTAAAAAAAATATATGATAAGAGTGACAAACGAACATACAGAACACTTGATACTAAGTAAATGTGGCCAAAGGCATCTTCATCTATTCTCGATTAAAAATCAAAATGCAGATGCATTTGCATTTTGATTCTTAACCGAGAATAAATATTTCCTCTAAGAACCAAGGTAGAATCGACGTATCCTATAAAGACCAAGATGGAATGCCTCGTTTACAGTAAAATGTCTCCAGTTCTCTACACTCACTGTGTCACTACGGTCCCTGCTGTGGACCACAACTAGATCCACAGCAGGGTTTAGAGTATTCACAATGTCCGCATGGATAAAGGTACGGCTCACAAGAACCACATTAAAGTCCACTACTTCGTGTACTGCAGGATCGACAGAACGGACTACAAAAAACACAAAAAGGTCTGCAAGATTCACAGCACGGATTTCATGATCTACAAGGTGGACTTCAAGTTATATAAGTGTCATAGGGACTGCAGTACGCCATATTTCTTATTTTATTAATCAAACAAAATGGATTATCATTAAAAAAATAATCATTTATTATGCTTTTAATATATTTGATTGGCTAAAAGAATTAAAAAATAAATAAATTAATTAATCAATGAATTATTCTTTTCTTACTGGCAATTTTATATAAAAGTTAAGGCCAAAAAAATTGCTTAACTAATTAGTTGCAGATAATTCGTCAGATTTATTAAGGGAAAAGAGATCGTTTCAATGTATTTTGGTATTTAACAAACCATATAAGCAATTATGAAATTTTTATTACTCCCATAATAAAGGAAAAAAAAAATTGAATATATGACATCTATATAATGTCAAAATAACAGCTTTATACTATATGCATATGAAAGAATATACGGTACTTATAACAAAAACATAATTTTATAATTTTTCTGTCTGTCTTTCTGTCTGTCTGTCTGTCTGTCTGTTTGTTCCGGCTTATCTCGAAACGGCTGGACCGATTTTGACGGGACTTTCACTGACAGATAGCTGATGTTATAAGGATAAACTTAAGGTACTTTTATTTTAGAAAAAGAGTTAGGGTTCCGCGCAAAAAAATTAAAACCCATGAAATCCAATCGTAACAAATTATGGTACGTTTACACGCTTGCCAAGCCTTGGCAAACTGCAAACAGTCCCAAGCCTCCACAAATCTCGTTTGGCGTTTGAAAGGCGTTTATACGCTTGTGAATGCGTCAATCTGCAATATACATCCAAGCATGGCAGACACCGAACTTGTGACGGCTATTGCATTTGGTTTAACGTACTTTTATTTGAAATGTAAGCAAAGTGAAATAAAAAAAAGGAGAGCTCGACGACAGCGAAGATGGTGGATGAAAAAGATTCATCATAATCGTACCAGGTAACTACTATTTTGATTTAACCATTATCTGTTGCAGTTGAGTTATGCCACAATACTTACGATATATTTTATTTGTTACAGACAATTTATAGAAGAGAAATTTAATGAACTTTTATATGAACCATCTGGAGAGTTTGATAACTTCTGCCGAATGAGCTATTCTGATTTTGAGTTTTTACTGCAAACAAATTTCACCAATGATATCCAAGCATGATACAGACTTCAGAGAAGCTATACCAGCCAAATTTCGTCTTGCCATTACGCTACGATTTTTGGCATCTGGTGATTCTTACAAAGCCTTCACTACTTGTTTAAAGTATCTGTGTCTATGATATCAATAATCATTCGTGAAGTTTGCCGAGCTCTTAATAAAATTCTAAAGGATCTAGTTAAGGTAGGAATAAAACAAAACATTATGTTATACATTTATTTAGATTTTAATAGAATCATAGAAATCTGTTCTATGAATGTATGTTAGCCGACTGCTTTATTGTTTAATTATTTATTAATTTAAATAAGAATTATGTCGACGAATCAAAATCTTCGAAAGCATTCAACATAGCCATGTTTATAATGTTGGTTTCACGGGCTGGGTTGATGATTTGGTCCGATATGATACGAATAGATGACGAGTGCTGTTAATGTAGACGAAGCTGGAGCTATTGGAGTTGGTATATGTTTTGTGTCTGGCGCTGAATAAGAAGTTTGTGTGTTTGGAGAGGAAAAAACTTTGGTTGTTATGAATAGGTTCAGAATAAACAATATTAACTGATGTTGGCCGACTCGGAATGACTTGAGGAGATGGTGTTGAATATGCACCAGCCATTGACGACGGCCGAGAATAATATTGAGGGTATGGTGTATGACGCTCATTTGATTTTTGACTGATTCTGTTTATAAACAACCCATCTATTTGGTACATCATAATTTTCGTTCATCAGTTGACAGTTCACGTAGCTTTATAGCCAATAATTTTGCGTATAGATCGCAATCATCGTCTTTGTGAGCAGGTATATTTTCATTCTGCCTTTGACCCAAAACATTTGTTAATTGTCCAAAGGCCACGGCCATTTGCTTTTCAGCCGTTTCAAAAGCAGGGCGACGACGTTTATTAGTAACAGCTTGTATGGATGGTGGTCTGGATGGTGATCTAGATGGTGGTGTGGATGGTGTGGTAACCGTACTTGTACGGTCTCTTATCAGAGGGTCATCCTCTGTCTGATCTGTATCTTCTTCTATTTGTTGTGATTGCTGCAAAAAAATAATATACTTAAACTTACACTTCATTTACTTTCTTTTTACAGATGCCCACCACAGCAGAAGGATGGCTTAATATAGAAGAAGGATTCAGGACTAAATTTCCACATTGCATAGGTGCATTGGATGGCAAGCATGTAGTCATTGAAAGCCCAACGCATAGTGGAACAGAGTATTTCAATTATAAGAAAACTTTTAGCATTGTCCTTTTGGCTTTAGTGGATAGCAAATACAAATTTGTATTCGCAGACATCGGGAGTCAAGGAAGAATAAGTGACGGCGGCGTCTTTAATAATTGTTTACTATGGAAAAGAATAATTAGAAACGAGATAGATTTTCCACCACCATGTCCACTTCCAGGATCGAATATTAACATTCCATACGTGTTTTTAGCTGACGGTGCTTTTGCATTGAGTGAACACGTAATGAAACCCTAACCTGGAAACCATGAAGTAGGCTCACCAAAAGGTTATTTAACCAAAATTTATCTAGATCCCGAGTTGTAGTTGAAAATACGTTTGGAATTTTAACCTCAGTTTTCAGAATATTCAGACGCCCTATCAATTTAGAACCACAAACTGTAACGGAATTTACGATGACTTGTGTATTACTACATAACTTTTGAGAACAAGTAAAGTTCTTCAAATCGATATACTCCTCAGAGTTCGTTTGACGTATATGACAGTAGTGGAAATATGGTTACCCCTGGTTCATGGCGTAGAGATAACGACGAATATAATGCATTGCAAAATTTACCACAAATACTACGAAGATCTCCGGTGAACGCCAGAGAAGTCAGGAAGAATTTACTTCATATTTTAATAGGATTGGATAAGTTGATAAAAATGTATAAATAAATGTAGGTATAATAACCAACGGTGTTTTTTTTTATTTAGAATAAATAAATTTATTTACTTACTGTTTCGGTGTTTATCCCTTCATTGCAAGTATATACTGGTAGTAAAAATGACTCCATGGTTTCGTAAGCATACCAAGTTGGATTGTATATTTCTTCGGCACCTAAAATAAAATAAAAACATCGAAAATTAGAGCGAGATAGTTGCGGAATAATCGAGAAACTAACCAACGCTTTTAAACATAAGTTACACCTTGCTAAGCAGACTATCAAAATAATTATAAATGTATCGTAGGAACATACCTGCGCCAGAACGCATAGATTCACGTTTTTTTTCAAGTGCTTGCGAAAAGTAGTCATCAATATCTCTTTTTTATTTTTTATTTCCTTTACTGGCCTTCCAGTAAGTTCAGCAAGACGAATCCATGCATCTGCTTGTTTCTTCTTATCTTTATGATTTGCATCTTTCGGATTCCAGATGCATGGTTCCATTTGGTAATGTTCCAGAAACGAAAGACTCTCCTCATTCGACCAGCAACTCATTTTATTTATTTTTGTAAAATCAAGCAAGCGTGTACTCGCCGCGAGATCACAATGGCTACTAAACGCGGACCAACATGTAAATGCATCGCAAGCGCTTGCCGCAAACGCCCTTGATCTGCGTAAAAACCGACACTCGACTGGATCGGAAGCAAGCAGGCACAAGCCCACGCAAGCCATGCCAAACGCCCTTTTACATGCTTGCGATTGTCGATCCTTGCCAAGGCTTGGCAAGCGTGTAAACGTACCATTACACGCGGTCGAAGTCGCCGTGAACAGCTAGTAATAATATAAAAACATTTTACCATGCGACGACACCGTGAGAGAATATGTCACTTCATTAGATTCCGTATGTGTCGTAAGAGTCTACTCTCACACCTGATGTATAGTGAAGAAGACAAGGTCTGACGGTCTCCTGTTCAGCGGTAAAATTCTACATGTAAAACATGATGATCATTGTAATTTTTTATTTCAAAAAAAAAAATAGTAGCGCTATTAAAATTACTAATACTCAACTTAACCTCGTCAATTAAGCTTAAAATGCTTGTTTTAGGAGTGGAATGAAACTAATTTTACGCATTGATTATATTCAGATTCAGATTTAAAATATATTACGGCCGTGAGGCTTGTAAAAACCTCATGGCCTGCGCGTGTGGCGCCATCGCAGACTACGTTTTGCGAGGAGGGAAGGAAGAGCGACGCTTCGTAATAGACGACACTTTGGTTGGACCCTTCAGCATCCGCATCAGTGGTGAAGACCTGCCAGTTCACGGAAGATAGACTGAGTGGCATCTCGTCTAACAAGCTCCCCTCTTCGTCCGAAACTCCTTCTCAGCTGCCAGTGGGGTGTAATGACAGCTCGCCAGCTGCAGTCAACCTACGTGAATCCGAAGTGGGCTCGCCAAGGCCACTCAGAACAGTCACATCGGGCCGACCCTGCACAGCAGTCTAGCAATTTTTGTTTCTTTTAGTTCATTGTTACACAGCTACTAAGCCGTCCTGCTTCCCTATTATATCCGTTATTATTTCCTATACACAACAAAGTTCTATATGTCCGTATAAGTTGGATGAGTAGACGATACATGGTTGTTGCTTGTGCGTATGAAATTGCAGGTACAACTTGTATAATTACAGCGCACGAAAAGTTTATACGTACAAACATTAAGCAGATAAGCTTTTACAACATTGTGTTATTTGCATGGTAATTATTACAAGCCACCGCTTCAAAACACGCTCACGAAAATTAAATGTCACGGCTATTAAGATCACAGAACATTTTATATAAACATTAGCGTGGTAATTGACATTCATCAACAATGCTTACAGATGAAATGTAAATAGAGAGTTTGAATTATTTGAAATTGATTGATGTTTCAACTACTCCATATCAACTAGTGGGTGTCGTAAGAGGTATCATAGAATTTTCCTGATAGCAACTTAATAATATGAAAAAATTCCGGTTGCAAATCCATCTGCTAAGCAAGCCGACTATCTCAAATATTTACCCTATGAAGCAATCTGTGATGTAGGCCTATGATCAGCAGTAGGTTTTTCGTAGACTGTTTTGAATGAACGAATGAAGTAATGTTATTTTTATCAAATCATTAATTATTTGAAAAAAAAAAACTAATGTATCTAAATTACGTAACTGTGCGAGAATAATTTTTGTAGGAATGGGAAGAAATGATGAACTAAGAGCGACAAAGGTTTTCTTACTTACCTCATTCAGTTGGCGTATCTAATTTAAGGAATTATCACGATAAATACCAAGATTTTTGACATTGTCAAAGTAAGGGATTACAACTCCATCGAATTTGATAGGTGGTACGGAGAACCAGTCAATTCTTGAGATAAAGCTCTAGCTACCAATAATGACAGCCTGTGACTTTTTAGGATTGACATTTAGGCTATATGATTTACTCCACTCATGAATAATATTTAAATCGTTATTCAATGAAGCGACAAATTTTCAAGAGTTGACTGGGTGTAAATCTGGACATCATCCGCATGCATGTAGTAGAAATAAGATATTTTATGAGTGATTGAATTAATAAAAATGGAAAAGAGTAAAGGTGACAACACGCCGCCCTGCGGCACGCCTGCATAATATCACACCAAGATGAGTAAGTTTCATCGACACGAATACACTGCCGACGGCCACAGAGATAACTTTGAAACCAGTTAATTACTGATGGAGATATGTTAAGGGAACACAACTGACTCAATAGTATATTGAAATCAACAGTATTGAACGCATTACTGAACTTTCCTTGAATCTTTACCATATATATAGGTAAAACATTATTTGAAAGTTAAATGTTTTGATTTAAACGATTTAATTTTACTATCAAATTTAATTTTCACGTTTATTTTTATTTTGAATAAAACGTTACCCCAACAGTAGGATTTTCTCCTGTATCGTAGGCAGTTAGGGGCAGTTTACCTTCATAAATTTCACAAGCACACACATCCAGACGCAAAACAATAATTTGTAGGCCATACAAAATATTGTTCCGTACGGGATTCGAACCCGTGGCCGCCACATTTACACATTTACATTTACAGCCTATATAATTAACAGGTCTTTCAAATAGATTGTCTCACAGGTGAGACTTCGCCATAGTGGCCACACTTCGTAGGCGGGTTGGCAACAGTTTGTATAATTTTGAGTTGTTATCGGAAAAAATGCTGCTGCACATTTCCTGTATCAGTTTACTTCTATCGCCACGAACGACACTCACGGGACGATGCGGGATAGTAAATGTTCTTACAACGCTACTACACGGTTACACTGTTAACACGGTCATTTAATCGGTCGTTATAGATGTAATGTTGTCAATAAAATTTGTTTGCTTATAATAGATTATATTTTAGTTACGTGTTGATACAGGATCCGACATCTTGGTCGATGTCAGTCGAGACGTCGAGACAAAGCCAAAGATAACAACTACCATAGACACGTACAGTAGATGGCCACAGACTATACTACATCTCCCTCTTTTAAAACAAAGCTAAAGAAACTTATTATCTATTACACAGAGAACAGAATTGAAACAAGACTTTAAAAGCTTGTTAATTTATCAAACACCTTATTAGCTACATCCTAACTGTTAGTGTTGTTAAACAAAAATCTCCTTAAAACTTACTTATCTTAACTTATATTATCTAACACAAAATAAGTATCAACCATGGACTGCACATTCAGCCTTTTACCCTTTGTTAAACACCAAATTATTGATACTATTGTGATCTTATATGATATGATGTTCTTATATATATTGCTTTATCATTACTCTATTTTGTATGATCTAAATTTGCATTTCTCTAAGATTCTCCCAGATGACCAAACATTGGAGTATGGATCTTTTTAAACCAAACTAGTTGATTAATTTGAAAATCATCTTTCTTTCTGGTTGTACTGTTATATTTACATCTGTTTTTTCAATTACTTTATCAAACTGAATGATTGTGTTATGATTTAATTTAGGTTTTAGATATTACAAAGGACTGGTAATTTAGTTCTTAAATTTCTTTGCATCATTAACTGGCTTGGTGATAAATTTGTGCCAGACACTGGGGTAGATCTGTATTGTAACAAAGCTATTCTGTAATCTGTTCTATCTTCATGACACTTCAGCAATATTTTTTTAGCAATTTGTACACCCCGCTCAGTCATACCATTTGACTGCGGATATCTTGGACTAGAATATGTAAATTTAAATCCACATTCTGCAGCAAAATTTCTACATTGTAATGAATCAAACGGGTTATGATCTGCAACTATTTCCAAAGGTATACCAAAATTAGAGAATATTTCAGTTAGAACAGTAATTATACTGCTTGCAGACTTATTCTGAATAAATTTGATATGTAACCATTTTGACATAAATAAGATTTATTTCTAAATTGCATAATATCAATTCCTATTTTAGAAAATGGTAACTCAGATACTTTATGACATAAAAGTGGCTCTTTGACATTATTATTTTGATATGTTTGACAAATATAGCATTTTCTCAAATAAGTTTCTATATGTTCATCAATTTTAGGCCAATAATAAAGTTCCTAGCTTTTTGTTTAATTTTTGTCATACCCAAATGACCTTCATGTAATTTAGTCAAAAACATAGTTCTTAAAGATTTTGGTACTAGTAACCTATGTTTCAAGAAAATTAAATCATTATCAGTATATAAATCCTGTTGAAACTTGTGATAATACCTCAACTCGTGAGGAGTATTTTTAATATTATTTGGCCAACCATTTTTTATATAATCTAATAATTTGACACACTCTGTATCTTTTGATTTTTCTTCCTGTAACTGTTGTTTTTGTTCACTAGAACACTGTAAATAAGATGCTATCCCTATACAATGAATCAATTTCATCTAAATAAGACCTAGATAACAAGTCAGCGATATACATAAGTTTACCTTTTAGATACTGAAAAGTGATATCATATTTTAACAATTTTAATTTAAGTCTTTGTAAACGACTAGATGGTATTTCATGGATGCTCTCTTTTAATATGGTTTCTAGTGGCTTATGATCATTTAGTATAGTACAAGGTCTACCATAAACATAGTAGTGAAACTTTTTGGTTGCCCAGACCACACTTAGCAGCTCTTTTTCTATTTGTGAAAAGTTCTTTTCTGCATTAGTGAGACTTCTGGAAGCGTATGATACTGGCTTATTATTCTGCATTAAACAACATCCAAGACCATCTTTACTTGCGTCACATTGAATAGTAATAGGCAAAGAACTATCAAAATTTTGCAACACTGGAGCTTTAGATAAGTGAGTTTTTATATTATTAAAAGTGTTTTTATGTAAATCAGTCCATAACCATGTTGTGGTTTGTTTTAATAATAACTGCAATGGTGCTACTAAATCCGCTAAATTATTAATAAATTTTCTTAGATAATTTACCATGCCTAAGAATATTTGTAATTCTTTCTTATTTTTTGGACTTTTTAAACTTACAATAGCTTTAATTCTTTCAGGATCAATTTTCATTCCTTCCTTAGAGAAAATATGACCACAATATTTTACTTCTCTTAATTTGAATTGAAACTTTTTAGCATTAAATCTGACATTACATTTTTCTGCTCTTTCAAACACTTGTTTCAAAATAATATCATGTTCCTCATCGTTTTTACCGCATACTAACAGATCATCGCAATAAATTACAATACCGGGTATATCCCCAAACGCCTGTTCTGTGTATTTTTGAAAAATTTCTGGTGAAACTGATAATCCAAAAGGTAATCTTAAAAATCGATAGCTACCAAAAGGACTACTAAATTTACATAGATCTGAAGAATCATTAGTGAGTTTTATGTTATAAAATCAATCCGGTAAATCTAATACCGAGTACACTGATTTATTACTTATCTTTGCTGTTATTTCCTCTAAAGTGGGAATAAGATGATACTCTCTCACTAAAACTTTATTCAGATCTTTTGGGTCTAAACACAGTCTTAAATTGCCATCATTTTTTTCAACAATTACTAAATTACTTACAAATGATTTAGGATGCTGAACCCCTTCAATAATTTGGTTTTCAACTAAAGAATATAATTTACTTTCCAATCGCCCCAACAAAGCCTGAGGTACTCGACGTGGAGACTTAACAAAGGATTTGGCTCCGGGCTGAATGTGCAACTGCAACGGCTGTGTGAACTCACCAACACCCTGAAACATTTTCACATTATTTTTAATAACATTTTCTCTTGAAAGGTTATTTATTTTTACATTTTCCTGACTATCTTGCGTTTTAATACTGTTAATTTTATTAATATTAATATTACTTAATAATTGAAGTTCAAGCAAACTTTTCAAACCCAAAATTGGTTTAGCATTTTCTTTCAAAATTATAAATTCTGTTTTGACACACATTTTATTGTGAGTTACTGTAAGTTCAATCTTACCAAGGGGTTTTATTTTAGCATCACCAAATGCTTCTAAAATAATAGTTGTCTCAGACCACTTAGGATTTTCATCATTGACAACTTGTTTAAGATGTTTTAAAGATAAAACATTGACCTGTGCTCCAGTATCACATTTAAATAATAATTTATCATGTTCTAAGTTCACAACTGTGTTCCATTCTGCAAATTTATGTTTATGACCCCCCACTGAGTGAATTTTTACTAGTCACAATTCATTACAATCTTCTATAACATCCACTCGTTTGAATCTACAAGCTACTGCAAAGTGGTTAGATTTTTTACAATTGTTACAAATTTTTCCAAAAGCTAGACACTGCTTAGGGCCATGTCGTCTGAAACACTTTAAACACTGATAAGACGTCTTATTATCAACTTGTTTTATCTTAAGATTATTGGAGTACTTAACTTTGCTTTGTAGAACATCAATAGCTTGAATATGTTCTTTATTTTTGTCGTTGATAATCTTAATCTGTGCCCCTGATGCTTCCGCTGCTCTACAAATTGCCTGCCTTATCCATGGTGAGATTATTGTCCTCTAGCAATTTTTTCCTTACTTTTTCATCACTTATTCCCATCACCAATTTGTCTCTTAACATTCTGTCTTCCAGAGCTCCAAAATTACATTGTTTTATCATCTTTTTCAGGTCGCTTAAGTATGCATCAAACGATTCTCCATGAAATTGGTTCCTGTTATTGAATTTAAATGTTTGAATGATCTCATTTTATTTATTGATGAAATAGTCATCTAGTAAACGGATTACATCTGTGTATTTTTGGTTTTCCTCCGACCCATTCAGCACGTTGTAATAGAGATCTTGCACTTGTTCTCCCAAACAATTTAACAATATTGCCGCCTTCCTATTTTCAGACTTTTGTTCCAAGCCCGCTGCCAGTAAGAAAGTTTTAAATTGTTGCTTAAACTTTGTCCATTTTATCACAAGGTCTTCGTCTGTTTTATCCAGCAAAATTAACGTGGGCATCTTGAACTCATAACTCGCCATTTCTTCGCTCATCACAATGTTATTCTCCGAAATAATAATGTTATTCTCTTCTTTGTTGTTCTTTCTCGGCTGCGCCATGTAATGTTGTCAATAAAACCATAGATTTGTTTGCTTCTAATAGATTATATTTTAGTTACGTGTTGATACAGGATCCGACATCTTGGTCGATGTCAGTCGAGACAAAGCCAAAGATAACAACTACCATAGACACGTACAGTGGATGGCCACAGACTATACTACAATAGACTTGTCAGATTGGGTCGGCTCAGCCGAAGGACTACGCTCTCATATCAGTATGAACAATGAAGAATACTAGTGTAAAATAGCAGCTTAATGCTGCTGTGTTTCGTATGGTAATTCAAGAGAACCGGATACCCTTTTTACTGGTACTGAGGTGTTTCATCTTAGTCCTTATGGGTGACAACGCACCTGCATTTTGATCAGAGAGTACTTTTGATTTTTGATCGATGATAGGTGTAAATGTCTTAAATTAGTCTTATAGTTGAGTTTCGAACCCAAGTAATTATTGATTTAAACCATGCGGTTAACACACTAGCTATTTTCGTCTATGTTTATAATATTCTTTAATTCCTTGTTTCTTTTTGCCTTGAAAAAACTTTCATTCGACAAGAAATTACCCACCATCAGAACTTGATAACATTCAGTTAGCGAAAACAATTAAAATAATTTATGACAGGCTTATCTGCGTTTAAACACTTTTTGCATTACGAGTACCTACAAGCATAAGGAGAACAATTTGAGTACTTATATAAAAATACAAGTACATTTGAACTCAAGTTTCTTAAAAGTTAACTTAAAAATGCAGCCTCGAACACTTTTAAAACTTTTAAATCTGTAAAAATTTTACAATTTGAAAAATGTGCTCAGAAACTAGACGCCATGCTTCCTACATCTCATCTACATCTACATCACGGCAGTGATCGAAAAAAGGTTCGATTTTCGGATAAAGGTCTGGTTTTGGTTCCGGTTAAGGTATAGGTTTTGAGGTACCAGTTCCAAGGTACCAAAATTTTTGGTGAATGAAGCCTTCTAGGCGTTGTAGTTCTGCTTTAATTAAATATTATACTTCTATTGTAAAATAGGGCAAAGAAGGTTACTATTGCGTGAAGTCAGTTTTTAACGAAAAAGTCATCGTTTTAGGGTTCCGTACCCAAGGGGTAACCAACGAGACCCTATTATTAAGCCTCAGGTGTCAGTCCGTCCGTCCGTCGGTCTGTCAGTGGGCTGTATCTCATGTTCCGTAATAGGTAGACAGTTGAAATGTCAAACAAAAACAGAATATGTATTTCTGTTGCCGCTATAACAACAAATAATAAAAATTAATATATACAAAAAATTAAAAGAAGCTCCCCTACTAGAAACGTGTATTGCGATGGTACGGAATCCTTCATGCGCGAGTCTTACTCGCACTTGGCCGGTTATTTGTTTTTCACAAACATCAATGAAATTAAGCAAGTTTGTATTTGCTTCGTTCACTGGTGAAATTAAGACAACTAACTTGTCATAGGATTGACTTGTTCATTTAACTCACCTTATCTTGTTGTATGTTAAGATAAGTATGATAAGAGAGCTACAAAGCTTTAAGAATATTGTAATCTTTAAATTTTGATGTGTAAGAAACAAGTTTTAAAATTTATTTCATACTTTGATGTATATTGTGAAAAATATATTCATATACTTAATTAACGATTAACATAGAAGGTCGTGAGAAAATAATTAATTTAAAATGATCTGACAGAAGTTGTGGGTTGTACACATCTGTCAAAGACATAGAGAACTCGATGAAATTCATCGAGTTCGATGAAATAGGTATGCCTATTAATTTTAACTTTAATAAATTTTATGATGTGTCTTCTGGCTGCAGCAGCTACATATCTTTAGGTACAAAGATAGTTTATATCCTAAACTTACACGGATAACGTCCTTAATGCACCTATAAACCTTTAAGAAGATCATGCAGAAGTTATAAAATAATTAGGTGAAATCTGAATCTTTTCAGACTAACAAATAAATAAAGAATGATGCGTAAATTTCAAGTGATGCAAAAACCAAGTCAAAACCTTGCTTAACTTATTGTAAGAAGACGCACTCACGTACACATATGTTTCTTAAATCATTTTCAACCAACAACATGGTTTTTAGGTGCATACATATGTGTGCGTTCAGTAGTAAACATTCTGCGGGCTGGTGAAGAAGAAAGATGTGTGCGTGAGTGCGCATTTCAGCAACACTTGAAGTGTGCGCAGCGCTCCGTCTATCTTTCTTTGTTGAGAGTATGAGATGAGATGAGATGAGATGTATGAGAGTAGCACAATTTTTGAAATTATGTTTATTAGTTAATCTAATTAAGTAAATAAAAATTAAACAGACTACTTTTAAATGAAAGTGAACGAATGTAGCATGAAGTAACAAATCAATTGAAAGAAAATTACTCGTATTTTTTAAAAGACTGTATTTTATCTAATTGAAGTCTTGGAGATTCCCCCTTTTGGGAACTGACCGTTTATATATTTAAGGGATTGACAGTAGCCGTCCAATTTTGACACATAATTTAGATATAACAAGATATAAAATTTCCGAATATCTGTAAAAAATCAATACAAAAATCTTAACTTATTTTGTTTTGATGTTTCTTAGTTAAAGATCTTTATAATAATTGTCATTAAAGCCCTTTTATATAATTCTAGTGTTAAACCTTTGAGAAAATAAAAGAGAGAAAATAAATATATCACATGTACAAATTCTTACTTTTTAATTAAAAATGACGTCGCAAAAAAAACTAAAAAATAATAATTACTAAGCTTCAAGTAAGAACAAAATGCAACAAAAAGGAAAGCACTTAGCACATGCTAATTAGGAATATTTCAGCACTGAATATCCGTGCAACTGAGATCTAAAGTGGGAGTGAAAATTTGTTAAATAATCTTAAGTCGCTTAAATTCATAATTTTTTTAATATTTTTTTTAACAATGTTAACAATCTGTTATACAATTATAGAGATATTTTAAGATTGTCCTTAAGTTAATATAAATAACAACATCGGTGTGGCTGCCTACGTTACAGAAAATGACAAAGAAATTGAATGTGAAATTTCAGGTTTATTCTGACCACATAATTTGAATGAATCAGTTGGCATACATTTCTTGGAAGATTTGCCAATACATACGTTTTGCTATAACATTGTCTGAAAAAAAAATGGTTTGGCATTTAGGATAAATTTTCTTCCAACACGCCAGTTTACACAAAAAAGAGAGTACGTTTACTGGATAGGTAGGTTCTGCATAGCAGTCTGTTTGGGTAATTACCTTTTGTCTGTTTTGTCTGTTTGGGTAATTAATTTGGGTTTACCTATTTCTGCCGTAAAATAGCAGTGCCTTCACTGTTGTGTTCTGGTCTGAATGATATATGTATAGAGAGTTAGTTTAATTATTGGGTATTGAAGATAATAGTAGAGATAATGCTTAGCATTAAGGAAATGACTAGAAAGCAAAATAAGTTCTGTTTTTATTCAATTGGTTGAGTCACGCATCAGTTTGCAGAGGGAAGGACCACTTGTTCTGAATATCAAAGTGAAATAGCAGACGTATTTTGTATGGTGAATTACGAAAATTGGAGAAACTTTTTAATGGTAACAGCATTCCATCTTAGTCCATAGAGTTGGCAACACATCACCACTATGTTTCTTTATCAAGGAATTATATGAAGATGTCTATGAGCCATAGTATCCACTTGCTATTTAAACTGTATGGATATTCTATGTCAGCCTTACTTTTATGGAAAAACTACGTACTTATGCCATTTTACACTTGGTGAAGGCCATACCTAGTGTTCTTAGTTCGCAAAATTTCTGAAAAATGAAGCCTTTTTTTTTCGCTTATTATCCAGGTAATTTATACTGAATAAAAAATAAATGTCAGCTGTTTAATATTCACGTAAGCACAAATAAAAGGAAAGGTTATCGAGGTGTTCATACACTAAATTATGAAATTTCTCTTCTGCAACTTTGTCTTTATAAAACAGTATTATGTAGTTCATGGTTGCATTAAATATAGAGCGGCGGTGGAACTTCAATCTGACTGATTCTCCGCCTAACAAGCATGACGATAAAGGTAAATTTGCCGAGTCCTTTTTTCATCTGAAAAGGCCTATGTCCAGCAGTGGACTTTAATGGATTGATGAATAAGTCTTATGGTTAGGGTAAACGGCGGAATAAGCAAACTTTTACTGCAGATGTCTCCTAAGCCTGCGCTGTGTATATGTTGAAACCTACCGGGCTGACGACCAATAATCTGGCGATGGACTGATGTAGTAAAACATGTTGATGGGGTGTAGAAGAAATATTCGTGAGAGTGTATTTTTTATTATAATAATAATAATATACATTTATTTGCATACCATACAAAGTCCTTAAACAATAAACACAAAATGTTTACTTATTCTACACAGCAGTAATTCAGCTGACGCTTACAACAGGAAAACCTGAGCTTAAATGGCAGTACTCTTCGAGTGTCACAATATATAAAAATTACACAATAATAACAGTTAAGCTCATGAAAGGGTAAAGGAAAAAGAAAATAAAAATTTGACCAATTTTAAGGAAAACTATATGTAATGCTTTGTCTCTCTCTCTCTCTCTCTCTCTGTGTGTGTGTGTGTGTGTGTGTGTGTGTGTGTGTGTGCGTATGTGCGTGCGTACGTGTATGCGTGCATGCGTGCATGCGTGCGTGCGTGCGTGCGTGCGTGTGTGTGTGTGTGTGTGTGTGTGTGTGTGTGTGTGTGTGTGTGGCAGTAGAGTCCAAGGGGGAGGCATTGGCCGTTAGTTTGGACATTGCGAAGGCCTTTGTTCGGGTTTAGCACAAAGCGCTTCTTTCGAAGCCCTTCCTGAGAAATTGTGCAATTGAATCACCAGCTTTCTTGTAGATTGGAGCATTAAGTTTGTTGTAGACGGTGCATGCTCCGATTACAAGCCTATTAATGCTAGTGTTCCACAAGGCTGCGTGCTATCACCAACGCTGTTTCTTCTGCATATCAATGATATGTTACAAACCGGTAACATTAATTGCTATGCGGATGACAGCACTGGTGATGCTCTATATACCGGTCGTGCCAATATTTCTCGGGAAAACGTCGCCGAGTACCGGAACAAACATGTGTCTGAAGTTGAGTTTTTGCTGAACAAAGTCTCGGATTGGGGGCGACTAAGTCTAGTCCAGTTTAATCCTCAGAAGACAAGTTTGCGCGTTTACCGCTAAAAAGAACCCCTTTGTCGTATCTCCTCAGTTTGAAGGCACTCCCCTTGTTGCCTCAGCCAGTATCGGAATCCTCGGCGTTGACATATCGATTGACGTGCAGTTTCGAGGTCACTTGGAAGAGAAGGCAAAATTGGTCTCTTAAAAGCTTGGCGTGCTCAGCAGAGCGGGACAGTATTTCGTGCCGGCACATCGCCTGCAACTTTACAAGGCACAGGTTCGGCCTCACATGGAATACTGTTCCCATCTCTGGGCTGGGGCTCCCCAGTACCAGCTCCTTCCACTTGACCGCATCCAGCGCAGAGCGGCTTGAATCGTCGACGAACGAGTCCTTTCCGATCGGATCGATTCACTGGCGCCAGATGTTGTATCCCTTTGTATTTTTTTTCGCATTTATCACGGGGAGTGCTCTGACGAATTGTCCGGATTAATCCCAGTCGCCAAATTTTACGAACGCACATCGCGGCAAAGCTCCCTATACCATCCACACCATCTGGATGCTTGGCGGTCCACCACTGTTGGTTTCACTAGGAGTTTTCTTCCGCGTACGAACTCTCTGTGAAATAGTTTACCACTGGCGATTTTTCCGGACCGATTCGACTTAGGGAGCTTCGAGAAAAGAGTTACTCTTTTCTTATAGGCCGGCAATGCACCTGCAATTCCTTTGGTGTTGCAGTTGTTCATGGGCGGCGGAAGTCACTTACTATCAGGTGAGCTGTATGCTCGTTTGCCCCCTCTCCTTAAAAAAAGCAAATGATTTTATATATAGATATAGATAATAAAGTATAAAGTAATATTTCTATACATGCATACCTTTTCATAGATCTATATAGTTGATTTTAAATTTAGTGTATCAATACTGTAGGAGTTCCGAAATAAGCAAATAAATAATATGTTACATAAATAATACCATCCAAAGAGAAAGGTGATAGAACAATTAAGTTATTCATTTCTTTCAAAAGGTCTCTGAGTAAACCCCTTGGTATAATAATGTAAATAGTTCGAATAGCTCTTTTCTGTAGTATTATTATACTTTCATTACCAACTGACGATCCATAGAACAATAATCCCTAAGACATAACACTAAGAAAATAGCTGAAATTAACCAATATTGCTGTATTCGCATCAGTAGTAAAAAATAAAACCCAACTTAAGACAAAGTAATAAGAATAAAATAATTTAACACAAGCTTACGGTAAAAATTATCTCTATTTTTTAATACATATTTCGTTAAGTATTTTTAACTTGGCACCTGGTAAGGCAACGCGTCCTATAGAGCTTGTCGTTGAAAAAGTTTAATATCACAAACTAACTTCTTTATTATTGTTTTCAATTTGTAGAACGTCTTCTATGTACTGAGTTACGTTAATGAAGTGAACCCCTTTTTCCACACTACGGGATTTTTTTCTTCAAATTAAATGGGAAAACCCTCCAGGTATAGCCACATCACAAACGAAATTTCTAAACAATAGTTCCTAATTTAGTCAATGAAAGATTTAGTGCCCTACTGATTTAAAAAAAAACACATGTGCCATTTTATATTTGTGATTTAGTATCTAAAATTTAAATAAATATTTATTTTTGTAATTATTATCTTTAATATATATCCCATATTTCCTAAAAACATAACAAACCTGATAAAATAAAATAAAATAAAAAAAAAACACATTTAAAAAATGATCGTCAAAAGTCGAATGGTTAGCTTATCATAGTAGTTCGGGAAGGATAGCTATGTATAGGGTTAAAAGGTTTAGGCAAAATCCAAATAGTAGCAAGCCGCTTGGCTCAAATTTAGCCAAAAAATATGGTTTTGGTATTGATAGGTGGCTAGCATATCGTCTACAAAATTACAAACCCAAAATCCATTTAGTCGCCTTTTACAAGATGCTAGGCAAGTAATACAGTTGGCATATTTTTTTTAGTTATAGGTCCCATGTTTGTGGAATTTATAAGTCTCAAAACATCAAGGACGTATCTACAATAACAGCATTTACTCGTATCAAAGTTTAGTAGACTTACACGTTGATCTGTCATGGTGGTATTTTTAAAATAATTAAAGATGCCAAACGAGCGCTGATGATAAGTAGATCTTGCGACTCATAGACACCACCTATATATCGTAGATTAAGAGTACAAATGCATTGAAATCAAAACACAAATGCGTTGAAACCAATGAGGACTACGAAGAAATGTCTCGTTACTAATAAAAAGGGTCTCCGGTTCTTGTCACCCACCATACGAAACACAGCAGTATTTTGCTGCTATTTCACGCTGGTAATTTGTGTGAGCGTGGTGCTTCTCCGTCGTGCTGAACCATTTTTGCTACTAACTATAATATGCTATATCGTGACTGTAAAACGTTAATCATTTTTCAGATAGGTTCCAATAAGAAGCGCAAACTTCACTGTCTTTCCGTGTCAAAACATTTACTCTGTCCATATCCGAAGTAGTCTTGATTTAGTTTTTAGAAACCAATAATTTTATTTATTTATTCTCTATTGTACACCAAAGTACATAATAACGAGTACAGTTAAATCTTAAGTATAATATGCACAACAGGCGGTCTTATCACTTTGAAAGTGATCTCTTCCAGACAACTTTTGTGTAGAGAACTCATGCAAACAACAGTTGAAATAGAGGGGGGCGTACATAAAATATTATGAAAATACATATAAATAAAGATAAGTGAAAATTATATATAATATACGATATAATAGATTAAATGTAAAGAGTATGAAAAAGGAAAAGTTATTTATCTAATAACGTTCTAAGTAATACGATTTGACATGACTTTTGCGAGAATGAAGGGATTTAGCACGAAGAATGTGGAGAAGTAAAGAGTTCCACGAACGCACAGCAGTGACAGTAAAGGATTTACTAAAAAAGGAGGAAGAGTGCAAACGAGTAGAGACAGAAAAATTGACAGAGGATCGAAAGAACCGATTATGGGAAAGGAAAGGCACTGGAAACGCTGCTTTAAATAATGAAGAGTGGAAGAATTAACCAGCACACCATACAATGCGGAGAGAATGTGAGTATTCCTGCGAAGACGGATCGGGAGCCATTTGAGCTGTTTGCGAAATTCAGAGATGTGATCATATTTGCGAAGCCCGTATATGAATCTAATACATACATTTCGAATGCGCGCAAGCTTACTAAGCTCCTCCTCGGTAATGTCAAGATAGCAAATATTATCATAGTCAAGGATAGGCAGAAGTAGAGACTGGGCGGGCGTAACTTTTGTTACTGTGGGAAGAAAATTACAAAACCTACATTTCCTTAACCTGTGAGGTCCAGGAATACAGGAGTCGAGATACAACCCCAGATTTTTGACCTTATTACTGTATGGGGTAGGAGTGCAGTCAAGTATAATACGAGGTAAGGAAGACCAGTCAATTTTTCCAACTAATCTAATACTACCGATGACAATAGCCTGAGTTTTCTTAGGATTAATTGTTAAACCACAGCATTTACTCCAGTTCAAAATACTAGTCAGATCAGCGTTTATATTGTCAACTGCTTTAAACGAATCTTCAAGAGAGGACTGAGTATAGATTTGCAGATCATCAGCATACAAGTGGTAGGAGGACAAATTATGACTTATAGAGTTAATAAAAATTGCAAACAGGAGAGGAGACAACACGCCACCTTGTGGTACACGAGACGCTGTAGTAGTCCAGGTGGAAAAAAACATCATACACCTGAATGCGTTCTCGGTGACCAAACACGTAACTTCGAAACCAGTCAACTACTGTTGGAGATATGTTGAGAGGGCACAGGATACCTAACAAGATATCAAAGTCTACAGTATTAAATGCATTACTAAAATCTAGCAACGTAAGAATTGTAAGCTTTTGTTTCTCCATACCATACCGAATATCATCGGTGATTTGTAAAAGTGCAGCAGCCGTACTATGGCCAGGACGGAAACTGGTTTGCAAAGGAATTCAAAGATTATGTTTTAAAACGTAATTGACGTAATGTACGTAATTGATTGTGCACAAGGCGTTCTAGAACTTTGGAAAGGAAAGGCAAAATAGAGATCGGTCTATGATTAGAAAAACTAAAGGGATTCGACTTTTTCGGAAGAGAAACTACAAATGCATCTTTCCAAACTGAAGAGATGAAAGCAGTATTTAGTGAATTTTTCAGGATGGAAGTGATTACAGGTGAAAGGAGATCAATGAGAGGGATGACCATTTTCCGACTAATGCAGTCACTACCAATTCAATTCGAATGGATGGACTATACTACTCAAATCACCTACCATCAAGTGACCATAATGTAATCAATACTTATAGGATATTAGCAGAAGAATAAGAGTAACCGCCTAGACCAACACATCAGCAATCTAAAGTGGAAATGTCTGAGCTGTATGCTCAAAGAACTGACAACCTATGGGGAAGAAAGGTTCTCGAGTGGTAATTTCGCATTCGTTAACGAAGTGTAGAGAGGCAACCTACTTGATGGAGTGAAGAACTGGTAAGACGTGCAGGAAGTCGATGGATGCAGGTAGTTCAGGATCGTAGACTTGTAATGATTGTAGTGATTATGAATGATGATGATAATGAACTAATGATGAATTTCCGTGGTAAGAAAATCCATCACACAATTTAGTCCCGTGGGTATCGTAAGATTATATAAGATAAGTGAAAATTGGAATGCCAAAAAAATCTTAAAGCAAATGAGATGAAAATGATGTAAGCATAATAGCAATATAACCATCTCGCTTATGTCAAACAAGTCGCAAGTCCATCTAAGAACATTCACGGGCTCATTAAAAAGAAGAAGAACCAATGATGAAATTTTATTTTTAACTTCTCTTTTGCTACTGGCTATAGTAAAATAAATTGAATAGATTAAAAAATTGCCTAGTTTCGAGAAGTTCTTACGTAAGAAAATGAGACAAGGGACTAAAAAATAAGGACAAGGCAATATGCTACGTAAGTTGTACGTATGTAATAAAAGGGGATACGATTTACAGCCTCATACCAGTTAGTATAGTATATTAGGTGCAAATTTAAAAAAATACTTTGTGGTTTAATAACATATCTTTATTTCTATTTCATTCTCTTTTTTTTTTAATATATAAAAATTTAAATAGCTTTTAAAGATATAATATAAGACAAATTTATTTAATTATTTAATCACTACAATATTTTAAAATATTTATAAATTATATGTAGCGTCTATAAAAATCATAAACAGGAGGCACTCAGAAAATTCACTACAAAACTTTCATGAAGTAAAATTTAAACACGCGGGAGAAGTTGGACTTTAAATTCTTTATCGAAGTGTTCAAATAAAACCAATATTAAAGTTACAGCAAGCAGAGTCTTTACTTTTATCAAGTTTATTCTCACGTATCCTCTTTAAAGTTGACATTGTTTATTAACTGAATTCTAAAAACTAGGAGGAAACTGTAAACTGAATATATTCGACGTGTATGCTTTTTTATTTCCTGGACCTAAAATTAGCCCAGCATAATGGTTTGATTGTTGGTGCAATACGTATATTTTTCTAACACAATCTTTAGCCAAATCTATACAGTTTATAACAGTGACAAAAATGTATGTCAATCTCTACAATATCTTATATCAATACAATATCTACCATGTAGTGGCGGTGTAAGAATATCCAGTACCCCGTATCATCCCGTGGGTGTCATAAAGGGCAACAGATGAAAACTGGAACAGGAGACAGTCAGCAGCGTCTTCCTGATAACAACTTAAAATACTAAAATCTGCGGTTGGCAACTCTCTTGCCAAGCGTGGCAACTATGGCAAAATCCCCCCATTAGGCAATCTATGGGGAGGCCTATGTTCAGCTGTAATGGATGAATGAATGGATACAATATCAATACAAAAATAATGGTGAACTTACCTCGTACGACAACGTACTTTCATAAAATTAATAACAATAACGTGTCATATTCAAATACAGCAGATTGTTGTTTTTTATTATCGATTACTCAACTTATTTTTAAGTAATTCATTGTTTTATGTTTTATAATAGGTAAGTTTCAAGCATCGTGTCATTGCGCTTCTCTTTAACTTCAATGCAAATCGACAGTATACAAGTCATTAGCTGTTGTCAGCAAGCATTTCAGAGCCAAAGCATCTAAGAAAATTAGGTGTCCTTTTAAACTTCGCACGTGAGACAGCTTCTTAATTTTTATCAAGCGAAAGTCGGGCATGAAGCACTTCTGCCACATATAGGTTGATGCAGGCAAAATGCAACCTAGCAGTCTTGAACTCAATAAAAGAGCATGCTATGCGGCTTATTGGTAACCTTAATTAGCCAGCCTCTCGGTATTCTAAAGGATACGGCGCTTAGTCGATAGAAACGTATTGTTGTCCATAGTAACCTATGTTTTCTCCCTGGATGATGTTACTAAGGCAAATATGTCTTTAGAATACAATCTTTTTCTACCACTGCCACGTTCCTATGTTGCTTTTCCTTTGGTATGCGGTATCATTTATTAAAAATAGTTGATTTTATCTGCATTTTCAAGGATTTGACATAAAAGAAAATCCTTATAGCCGGTTAAAAATCCCCTGCTGATCATAAGCCTCCCACCTAAATTGACTCATAGGTGAAATATAATGCCATTGTTGCCACGTTTATCATGCGGGTTGGCAACCGCAGTTTTAAAATTTTTTTGTTGTCATTAGAAAGGTGCTGCTGCCCATCTGTTGGTTTTTTTTCTCTGCTACCTTTTACGACACCCATGGGAATACATGGGAAAATGGATATTCTTACACCGCAACTACACGGTTATTTAAATGCTATATACATATAACATTCCTACGGTTAAAATATACTTAAGTTTTTAGGTTTAAATGTATTGTAATCAGGCATCCGTGACGAAGCTCTTGTAGTCAAAGCTTTATATCGGATAGAGGAATCGATACAAGCGAGTATCTCCGCTCTATTTAACAAAAAGAAATAACTTATTTTACAGAAACGTTTTCCTTTCAAGAAATATTGGTTATAAAGGCTATTTGTTCTACTTCAAAGCAATATAATTTTATCGATAGGGTCCTAAATAGGCCTCTAGACAAAACATTTCAGCTGAGAATGTTTATTTTGTGTTACGAAAGTTAAATTCCCATAAAGAAGTGAAACAATTACTTCTTTTTTATTATACTCGCAACTAAAATAGTTAAGTTCATTCATTTTGTGTCTGTATAAAGTTGAAAAACTGTATAAATTACATAAAAATAAAACTTTTGTTATATAATAACTCTAGTCAACGTACTCAACAAATGTTATTCACTGCGAATTCACTCCGGACTTTTTACAATACAGTTCATACAGTACTCGGTTAACCGCATCTACAACTTTATTCAATAACATGCTCTACACTTCTAGTGTTGCTTTATCTACTAGGATTGTAACCTAACAATACAGCTGTAGCGTAAGATTTACTATTAAATCGACTACGTGCAGCTGTAGTCGAGTCAAAGGATAAAGTATCCAAAGTCATTGTATAAAGATTTTGTATTTTTTATTGTATAAGGGTGACAAACGAGCACACAGTCCACCTGATGGTAAGTGGTTGCTGTGGCCCATAGACATCTAAATCTATCCTCGTTTGCGAATAAAATGCAGATGCGTTGTAAGCCGTGAGGACTAAGATGGAATGCCTCTTTTCCTGTAAAAGGGTCTCCAGTTCTCTACACTCACCATACGAAACACAGCAGCATTTAGCTGCTATTTTACGCTGGTATTCTGTGAGAGCGTGGTCCTTCCCCGGTCGAGCCAACCCATTCGTGCTACAACTATACTACTAATATAGCTGCAGCATGGCTCTACCACGTATTAAATTTTCTGTGTGGTACTAAAAGATTAATTATGAACATGAGTCATTTTGGTCCATAAATATAGAATAAAACTCTTCACTCTATTGTTGAAATTTTTAAAAAACACATGAAACATGCCTGTGTCTCACTAGGTACTTACCTTAATGTATGGTAGTGAGAGTTGAATGTGGCAGAAAAATAAAATTAATGCTGTAGAAATGCGATCATTAAGAAGTATGTTAATTAGTGACTACAGAATGGCAGGTCTACCCAGCTACCAAATTTTTTACGGGCTGTTGATATTTATTTATTTAATCTTGTTTGTTGACACCTTAATAATAAGGGTTACAAAGGGCGGACTACTTGATATATAGAATATAAACGGGGAAAAGCATTACTAATAAGAGGGCTTTGGTTCTTTGGTCACCAATTTACTTAGCAGGGTAGTAAATTTTTCTGCTTTATCTCAAGATCCACGTCTGATCCACTACAGCCTATAAAATTCCACTGCTGAACATGGGCCTCCCCTATAGATTTCCTCGTAGGAAGGATTTGCCATAGTTGCCACGTTTGATACGCAGGTTGGCAACTGCAGTTTTCATCATTTTATGTTGTATCCATCTTGTGCTTCTGTTTTCCTCTGTCGCCTCTTACGGCACCGGTGGGACAATATGGAGTAGTGGCTATTCTTACATGGGATGCATTCTTAATATCCTTTGTCCAATGATGATTATGATGTGCTAAATGGAGAAGGCTTACCTTGAACCAATCAAACCTTAGAGATTAATTTCCTTTCTAAAATCTTTGTTTAGCACATAATTTTAATATGGTACGACGATGTCTTAAATTTTTTGAGACAGGTACCAGCTGTTTCCTTCCATGTAGGATTATAGGCGCGTTGCCAACAAGAAATTGTGAATCAAAATGCGTTTTCAATTCACAAGCCGGAAAAATGTCACAGAAATTATAGTTTCTGTGAAATTTTTCCGGCTACAAATTGGAGGCCAGCGATTGTGTACAAGATAGTAATTTCGATCGCTATTATAGTTTATTTTCAACGTGTAATCGATTAACTTTTGAATACTGTTGTCTGTTATTCTATTAACGATATTTTAAATAATATAACAGTTTATAAAACCTTTAACAACACGCATTGATTATGAACTGTGATGAAAATGATAATTATTTTATTTTATCTTGGTGTTCCTGATCAGAATACTAGGTAAAGGTTGTTAAATTATTGTACTGTTATCAGTCCTAGATACGAGTGCATATTTTAAAGTCAATCGGCCGTCTACAAGTTGGTGAAAATTACATTAAAGATTCCGTTACATAGATAGATAGACAGATAGATAGATAGATAGATTTTTTTTTCGGCGGTAGGTGAATAAAAACTTAACACATATTTACGTTTTGAGATTCTATTTTAAATTAATTAAAACAATAATTTGCTGTAATTATATAATTTTTTGAGTGCTTTAGTATACAAATATACAGTACTTACATAAATCAACAGTGTATATGTGAATTGATTCTTATCAAATACACCACTTGCCAGCACGTCACACTCACATTACTTATTTGAATTTTATATAATGCAATATATAATGTCTCAAATTGAAGAGATTAAATCGCACAAAATAGTCCCGAAGAATGTTTCTCTAAGAGAATGTCCGAACTGGAAGCACAGCTACAATCTGGGGCACCCGCAAAGGATACAGTTGCAAAGGTGACAGAAGAGTTCCGGACCTTCCGAGAACTCATGTTCTCCATGCTAGGTCTGCTTCGCAAGCAAATTAATGAGTGCTACCGCATGGTTGATGTCATTGAGACCAGACAACGACGTAAGGCCCTCATTTTCTTGGGAATCGCCGAAGTGGATAAGGAGGACTGCAAGGCTGCTGTAGTAAACACAATCCACAAGATGAAACTGATTGATATAACAGAAACTTCTATTCGCGCTTGTCATAGGATTGGAGTAGCCAATAAAGACCATCATCGGTCAATCTTTGTAAGGTTTGCTAGCGTTGAATCCAAATGATCTGTGTGGAGGGCCAAATCGTGGTTTAAAGTATCTTCTGTCTCAGTGAAAGAGTTTCTGACAAAGGCACGGCAGACTGTTTTTGGCAAAGCTCGGTTGAATTTTGGTATGAGAGCATGCTGGACTCAGGATGGTATAATAGTGATTAAAGCTGCTGATGGATCCAGGTATAAGATAACCATAATGGATCCAATGTATGAGCTGAACTCTCTTACACTGAAATATCCTAAAGCAGCAACGGTATCTTCATGTGGAGTTAAAAGCAGCACTAGTAACGAGGGAGTATCGGGCTTGAATTCAAAGTCTCTGTAATAATTGCTGCTGATCAAAAATTTTGATATAATGATAGGTTTTCCTCATAAGTCAATGATATCCGTATTTTTTCATAATAATATATTGTTATTTTTGAGTATATTTTTAGTTTTAGGTATGTTTCACTCAGTTTCTGCTTATTGTTGTTTTTACATTTTAACTTGTGGTTTTTATCATAACTCCACTTGATAGTTCATATGGTAGTATTAAATTATATCTGATATTAAATTAACAAGTCTGCAATTACTGTCAGACTCAACTAACATTGTTTTACTTTTGTTTTAATTTTTTGTGTATTATAAACTATTTGCTTAAGATATAACTTAAACGATGTTTGTATTAACTTTTTGATGTAATATGTAATATTAACCAACTAAAATTTTGTTGTCAAACACAAACTCAAAGAGTATAATAACTCAAACTCACATAAAATATGTTGTTTAGGTTGTCGATTTGAGACTTGATGAAGTTTCTTATTTGCATCATCTATTTTTTTATTTTGAGTATTAATTAGGTATTTCGAGTTTTTTTTTCTTATGTTTATCTTATTATATGTCTATTTGTATAGTTTGAACATTCCGCTAATGTGCGTGTGTGTGTGCCTACATATTATATAATTTTATATTTACTATATTATTTATATATTAATGAAGCCGTGGTAGCTCAGATGGTTAGCGCTCGCTGTAAGTTTCACAGTACGCGAGCAACCCGGGTTCGATCCCCGCCGGCACCAATGAAATTGTTAATTGCAATTTTAAGTGCTGATTTACCACGTGCTCGGCGGTGAAGGAAAACATCGTGAGGAAACCTGCATGTCTGAGAAATCAAAATAAAAAAAATATTTCGAAGACATGTGAAGTTCGCCAACACGCATTGAGGCAGCGCAGCAGACATTTCCTTGTCCTAAAACCCTCTCAGAAATGAGAGGAGGCCTGTGCCCAGCAGTGGGACGTATATAAGCTGTAATTTTACTTTATTTTACTTTACTTTTATATATTAATGACTTCTGATGAAGATTCTTTTTTTTTCTGCCAATGAATCTGACACATTAAGTCAAACACTGAGGGCTGCGATAACATCAGCCGCCGTATGATAATTTATATCCTTGACCATATTCTTCCAGTTATTGCCCATATCATAAACTTTTCCCTAGATTTCGGAGATTTCCCGTCACTGTGGCGTATAGCCTACGTTATTCCCTTGCTGAAAACTTCCAATCCGACTTTACCCAATCACTTCAGACCTATATCCATTCTTCCTTTTCTATCCAAAGTACCTACTTGAAGACTGTGTACATAGGCCACTATCTCTGTTTGTTTATAAGAACAATTTATTAATCCCTTTTCAGTCTGGCTTCAGGCCCCGTCACAGCACTGTTTCCGCTCTTCTGAAGGTCACTGATGATATTAGGACGGGCATGGAGGACACTAATGTCACTGTGCTGGCTCGAGTTGACTTTTCGAACGCCTTCAATACCATCAGTCATGACATTCTACTTTCTATCCTTTCTCATACTATGACTTCTTCCGAAGCACTGGATTGGTTCTCTACTTATCTTCGGGACGTCAGCAGTCGGTCCGCATTCATGAGTCTGCATCAAACTGGTGTAACATAAATGCTGGTATCTCTCAAGGCGGTATTCTCTCTCCTTTGTTATTTTCAATATTTGTTAATCTTATTACCCACAACCTTCAGTGTGCATATCATCTGTATGCCGATGACCTACAGTTGTACGTACAGGCGAATTTTTTTAAATATTTTTTTCTTTTACGGGTTGTTGCGATGTCTAGCGCGGGTACGATATATTTTGCAGACACAATATTTTGATATTTTATGTAATGTGTTTTCCTTAAACCGAATAGTGAATAAATAATTTAATGCAAAATATTTTTCTGGAGAGAATATAGAAAGAAAGCAGAATACAAAAGCGTGTTCGCCGCAAAGTACTAAAACGACACGACATTGTTTAACTGTCATATTTGTCATGTTAAAAAGTTAAAGTTACAGCCTATATACGTCCAACTGCTGGGCACAGGCCTCTTCTCATTTCTGAGAGGGTTTTAGGGCAAGGAAATGTCCGCCGCGCTGCCCTATGCGTGTTGGCGAACTTCACATGTCTTCGAAATATTTTTTTCTTATTTCTCAGACATACAGGTTTCCTCACGATGTTTTCCTTCACCGCCGAGCACGTGGTAAATCAGCACTTAAAATTGCAATTAACAATTTCATTGGTGCCGGCGGGGATCGAACCCGGGTTTCTCGCGTACTGTGAAACTTACAGCGAGCCCTAACCATCTGAGCTACCACGGCTCTATTTGTCCTGAGCTTAAGCTTTTTACCGCACTTTCAACCGCAAAAAGATACATTCAAATAAATCTGTTGACGATTATGAGAATTCAATTAGACTTTTTAAAATTCTGTTTCAAAGCACGCCAAATATGATGCTTGTCGGTACATATTATTCTTTTAAAGAAGTATAAAGTTTCGGAATTGAACTAAAGATTGCAACCTTAATAATATTATATATTCGTTTATCCTAATATGTCACATTACAACTTATGGAGTTTTGTACCAAATAAAATAATATTTTAGATAATTCATTTCCAAAAATATTATAAATAGATGTTTTTTAATAGTTTAGTAATTAAAATAAAGTTAAGGCATACATGCGTCCCACTGCTGCACTTGCCTCCTTTATTTTTGAGAGGGTTATGAAGCAATTTGTCCGTCGGCCTGTCAGCACTCCAGCCATTAATTCTTATATTAGTATTTGAATTGTTTTTTTTTAATATTAAAATACATCCTTTTTATTTCTTAAAATAGAGCAAAATGCCTAAGCTGGCACAGCTTTATACAATAACATTATGTGTGTCTTATTCTTTCTAATTTCGATAGGTGTATGTAAAAAATCAACTTGGTTGTGACATGATATATTTATATCAAGTCACAACTATTATCTCTACACAATTTTTAACACTAATAAAAATAAATGAAATCTTCGTTATGTTACAAGACACTCACGTGAACTAACGTAGAGATATGTCATACCTATTATTTTATAAAGTTTTCTATTAGCGTTAATGATTTTAGAAAATCGACTAGGCTAGCACCGCAATTTACTACGACGGTTCAAAAGCCTGTTAAGGAAGAAAGTGGGTACAATGGCATGTTCTTGTTGGAAGAGAACTCCATACCGTAGTGTACACGGTAAATGGTGATATTATATTCACTCATCACCTCACCAGTAATTTTAATTTAAGTCCCTTTATATGCTTGCCACGGCAGACCGACAGCATCTTGTTAACTTTTTTACCTATTAAGCGATTCACTACTATCCCACATAATGGCAAGTGGTGATGTAGCTAAAAATGGTAAAGCGCACTGATAGCTTAACAAAAGCCTTCTCACACTTGCCTTGAAGACACCCGCATTGAAATTGAATGATCGAAAAGAATTTTTCATTTAAAGACAGATGCTGGCAAATAATTCCACTCTATTGCTGTACGCATTTCGAATGACAAAAGCAAACCGTTTGGTTCGAATATGTGGTATTTTGACAACAAAGAAGTGAGTTTTGATTAGCTTATTACCGTTACAGCCTATTAAAGTCCACTGCTGAGCATAGGCATAGATTGCATCATAGGGGGAATATTTGCCATACTTGCCACGCTTGGCAAGCGGGTTGGCAAACGCAGTTTTTTATTTTTAGTCGTTATTAGGAAGACGCTGCTGCCCATCTCCCGGTTTGTTTCCCACTGTCGCCTCTTACGGCACCCACGTGATGATATGAAGTAGTGAATATTTTTATACCGCCACTACACGGTAAGCTTATTAATTTAACCTAAAAATAGAAAATAGATCTTAAGAAAAGTATAATATGTGTTGTAGTAAGTTTCGCAAATAAAGAATTGACTTTTAATAAAAAATACAAACCGATTTCAAAGTGTAATAAATAGAATGTCGTCTAAATAATTACATTAAAATCTTCATTCCCCATTTTCCCACCCATAAGTATAGATTTTTTTCTATTGATTTGAATAACCTATTTATTAAATAAGGATCATTTAAGTCAGTTCCACCGTTCCCGAGAAATCGGTGAACATACAAAAAAAACAAATGCATCGAATATAAAACCTTCTCGTTTCTTTTTGCACTCGGTTAATAAAATAACAAGTTATGATAGCGAAAAATATGTCAAACCACACTGGCTCTGAATTCACACTATAAAATAACTATGACGCAGGTGTCCAAAGGCGTTATTGATAAAATACGGGCCATATTATTTCGAAAAACATGTTTGTAATTTGAGGTATTTGGTATATATGTGATTTTTTCTGCATTTTTAAGGAATTGACATAAAAAGAAAATCTTTATAGCCTAACGAAATTCAGCTAAACGATGGCCTCCAATCTAGATTGACTCATTGGCGAAATATAATGCCATTTTTGCCACATTTTTCATACGGGTTGGACACTGCAGTTTTTTATTTTTTTGTTGTTATTAGAAAGACGCTGCTGCCCATCTCTTGGTGTGTTTTCTCTGCTACCTCTTACGAAACCCGTGGGAAGACATGGGAAAATGGATATTTTATAACGCAACTACGTGGTTATTCAAATGCTATATACAACATCCCTACGGTTAAAATAAACTTAAGTTTTTAGGTTTAAAAGTATTGTAATCGGGCATCCGTGACGAAGCTTCATTGTAGTAAAAGCTTTATCTTACAAATATCGATACAAGCGAGTATCTCCGCTCTATTTAACAAAAAGAAATAACTTAATTTGACAGAAACGTTTTCCTTTCAAGAAATATTGGTTATAAAGGATATCTGTGCTACTTCAAAGCAATATAACTTTATCGATAGGGTCCTAAATAGGCCTCTAGACAAAACATTTTAGCTGGGAATGTTCATTTTGTGTTACGAAAGTTAAATTCCCATAATGAAGTGAAACAATTACTTGTTTTTTATTATAATGGCAATCCAAATAGCTAAGTACATTTTTTGTATTGTTACCGCCAGCTACTGCGACCATTCCATGCATGAAGTCAAGCGCCCCGCCACTCGGACCTACGATCGTCGTCAGATAGCTAGAAATCGCCCAAGCGACAGTTCACCGCTTCTAATTATTGTTTTACTTGCTATACATAAAATTAATGTACAATAATAAAAACAGTTTGGCACTTATCCTGGGATTTGTATACTATCCTGCAACCTTATCTGGAAGCTTGAGGGAGTGCTAACATTGGCGACCGTGATAGCTGTAGATACGTGAAGACGTAACGCTTACCTGCAAATTTACGGCGATTTTGGATGTGGATGACCTTAATACGACATTGCGCCCGCGCCGACTACGAACCAATTATCAATGAATATCTATGATTATCAAAAATCGTTTTGTTTGACTCACAGCTGTTTCTTTACTTTAATTGCAATCGAGGTATTTATGAAAGTTTATCTATTTTTGTTCTTTTCGTGTTATTGTTGTTTACAAAGTTGACAGACACAGAGCTAAAAGCTAAAATAGCATCTATTAAAGGCAGACCAACTAGTTCTAAAAATTATTTAACCGATTTTAAAAATTTAAAGAGGTTTTTACGACAAATTTAAATGAATTGAAAGTGAAATTAAGGAAAATTGAAGCGCTTTTTGAACATTATGATAGTATACAAACTAATATCTAGATTTTAGAAGCAAAGTCGAAATCGGAAGAACTATGTGAAAGTTATGAGCGCGAAACAAGCGAAAAAATATTTTATTATGTTATAAGCTCAAGAGCTGATTGCTGTTAATGAGGCAAGTCTATCGGAGAAAAGAGGGTTCGATGGTGATCGGGGTGTACATGCATCCAGTTCATCCCAGGGGGGGGTTGATGTCAGTGTCAGACTGCCCACTTTCAAACTCCCAACCTTCGATGGAACCTCTAACAAGTGGTTAGAATTTCACGATACATATTTGTCTATTGTACATAACAATGACGGTCTCACGGACATTTGTAAATATCAATATTTGAAAGCGTCGTTATCGGGTAGTGCGGCATTTGTGATTGAATCATTAGAAATTTCGTCCGCTAATTATGAAGTAGCCTGGAAGCTAGTTAGCGGAGCGTTTTGATAATAAAAAGCAGTTGATTCATACTCAACTTAAGGCATTATTTAATGTACCTTCTTTTGGAAGGGAGTCTGAAAAATCATTGCGTTTCTTAATAGATCACATATCGAAAAATATCATCATTCATCATTACAGCCCTTCACATGTCCACTGCTGAACATAAGCCTCCCCCAAGGAATGCCACAAAGCACGGTCCTGAGCCGCCTGCATCCATCGACTTCCTGCATGTCTTACCAGGTCGTCACTCCATCTAGTGGGGGGACGCCCTACACTTTGTCCGCCGGTACGAGGCCACCACTCGAGACCCTTTTTTCCCCATCGGTTGTCGGTTCTTCGAGCTATATGGCCGGCCCATTGCCACTTCAGCTTACTAATCCGTTGGGCTATGTCGGTCACTCTGGTTCTACTGCGGCTATCCTCATTTCTAAGTTTATCACGCAGAAAAACCCCGAGCATAGCCCTCTCCATAGCTCGCTGAGCGGCCAGCAGTGAAGGACCACGTCTCATTTCCATAGGTCATCACTGGCAACATGCACTGGTTGTACAGTCTCGTTTTCAAGTTTTGAGGTATACCTGACCAGAAGATGTGCCGTAATTTCCGGAACGCTGCCCAGCGGAGTTGAATCGAAAAATTTACGAGCATTAAATAGTTTAGGAGAACCAACTAACAATTGGGACACAATTATAATATTTATATTCGCTAACAAACTAGACGTTAAAACGAGTAGTACTAAATGGGGAGTATAGGAATAGCCTAACAGATAACCTTACACTAAAATTATTTTTTACCTTTTTATTACCCGACTGCCAAGGAATGGTTATGTTTTTCGCGCGTATCTTGTATGTTTCTAAATTTCTTTATTACCTCGTATCTTCCAAACGGCTGAATGGATTTCGACAATTAATGTACCGTTTTATTCGTCTTAGAAACCCAAGTGTTCTTAGATGGCTGTTTGAAAAACATAAACAAAATGGCGGATTATTGGCGCATAATACTAATACGTTAATTTAAAAAAAATAACCAAACCTATCGAGTAGGGTATCGAAATAAAGGAAATTAAAAGGGAATTATATATATATATATATATATATATATATATATATAAGTTATATGTTAAAATTTAATTAGGAATAATAAGTTGGTTTAAAAATTTTTTGAACAATGGTAAAAACGAAAAATGGGCCATGTTTGTGTAGGACCTCGTGCTATCATATGAAATGAAATTTAGTTCATAGGAGTGTGTCGGGACACTAAAAAGTCTAAAATAAAATAAATAATTTAAAAAGCAAAAACTCGACTGCAAAAAGAATTAAATACCCGCATTAAGTTGAGTAGCAAGCGGAACCCTGTCTACTACTGTCTACACTAATAGCGCTATCGTCCTGTACACATAATCAAGTTCTTCTATCGACTGCAATTTTAAATGTTAAAAATTGCAAGACACATGCAACGTGCGAAGTTCGCTGCTTGCTCGACTGTGGGAGTCAATCTTCCTTTATCACAGAGGCACTGAGGGATAAATTAGTTATTCAAGTTGAAGTTGTTGACACAGTGCGTGTGACTGGTGTTAAAAATATTTATTTTAATGCATTACGTCGATGTAGCATAGCTATTCAATCGCGTTCAAAAAATACTAACGATGTACAATTTTGGAACAAGGTTGTGGCCTACATTATCCGTCAGATAACAGGAGCTTTACCTACAGAGGAAATCGATACGTCTGGCATAGTTCTTCCTATAAACATTATTTTAGCGGATCGTTATTTTAATCAACCTTCCCAAATCGATTTATTGTTCGGTGTGGATGTTTTTTGGGATGTGATAGGTAGTGAAAAAATCAGCCTCGGTAAACACAAACCTATATTATGAAATTCGATATTTGGGTGGTTAGTGGTAGGTCCCATTATGCTATGTATTACAAATACTTCAAAGAGTATCCATTGCGGTTTCAGCAGAGAAATACGTGAACAGCTGAGCAAGTTTTGGCAGCCGGAGGAAGTACCAGCGACATCAGTGCTGTCTCCAGAGCAGGAGGCGGGCGAAGAACACTTCGTGAAGCACACGCGACGGCTCGCTGATGGTAGATTTTGCGTTACATTGCCATTAAACAATGAAACTCAGCGCCTTGGCGATTCATACGGTATGGCTAAAAAGCGATTTGATTCCCTAGAGAAGCGCTTTAGGCGACAACCTGCGCTGAGTTACTTATCAGAGTGTTTAAGACATAAAAATGTTAATTTTTTACCCCATCATCCAGTTTTGAAAGAGCAGAGTGAATCGACAAAATGTCGGGTTGTATTCGACGCATCGGCCAAAACGAGTTCAGGTTACTCACTCAATGATCTTTTAATGGTGGGCCCTACAGTGCAGGATGGCATTTTTTCTATTTTAGTACGGTTTCGCCAACATACTTTTATATTCACGTGAGACATAGAAAAAATGTACAGGCAGATTGCCGTAGGCCCTCCCAGAGACACCGACAAATGATTTTGTGGCGTGATGACGAAGCCGAGCGGATGAGGTACTTGCAATTAAATACAGTAAAATACGGTACGGTACTACATCTGCTCCCTTCCTTAGCACGAGGTGTCTACTTCAGCTAGGTCAGGAATGCAACGATCCGTTGATAAAGAAAATAATTATTCGCGATTTTTATATTGACGATTTAATAACTGGGCATAATGATGAAAAACAATTGTACTCCTTTTATCAAGGAGTCGTTAACCATTTAGGTTCTGCGCATTTTAACCTGCTAAAGCTCAAATCTAATTCGAAAGATTTCTTAGGAAACATATCACATTTAACTAGTACTATCGTCTGTCTTTGTTTTCGGTAGCGTTTCACAAACAGCCGGTATAAAAATCAATTGATGTCCGTTAGTCTCGCTCAAACTAGAAAATGGCTCGACTGATTTTGTTGAAATATTTTGTGTGTATTTGAATGGATCCCCGGATGGTTTACATTCACAATTGGACCCGGTAGGTAGCGCTGTTGTCGAGATCCAGAAGTTACTCGTACGAAGTCGGGGCAGATCGCTAGTAGCATAATATTTTCTCGATAGAAATCAAAATACAATAAGGTACGGATTTCGTAACAAAAATTAGATATTACTCAATCACTTACGATTATACTTGTAATATAGTGCTACCACGAAGGATTTTTTCAAATTGGCTATAATTAAGAAGATATTCAATTAAAATAATTTTGGCGCATGGGTCATTTTTATTCCGCATAAAACACGGTTGTCCATCTCAATCGGACTCGAACTAAATGCATGTTTTATTTCATAAGAGAATAAAAAATATGTAGATTGGGTGATGAGCAGGAGGTGATCGAGGTACGCGGGTAGATCTGGTTTTTCTGCCTTGTGTGTCACCTTCGACGCTGCTATCCGTCGCCGGTCTGAGAATTTTACGTAGATATAAATAAAATGGTTACACCGCCATATTTTTTAACTATTGTAAGCCAATGTTTGACTACCATATAATAATGTATGCTGTGTTGACGTATATCCCACTTGAAGGTAAGTGGTGATGCAGCCAAAGATGGTAAAACGCAATGAATTACCTTTACAAAAACTTTACTTGAAGACAGCCACATTATAGTCGCATAGAAATATAGATTCTAGCAAATTATTCCACTGCTTTGCTGTACATAAATATTTAGCCGCTACCACACAGCACCTATTTGTTTACAAACAAAAAACTTTAAGTTTTATTTTACGTGTGAAGTTTACTAAAGAATTAGAGTACTTAGTTGGCAAAAAAAAAGAGAAAAAAAGCGGGGATGGCCTAACAGCTTAATGAATAAGACGCTGCAGGCTATGGGTTCGATTTCCACACATAACTAATACTTTTATGGTCTATAAGTAAATGTGGACAAAAGTCGAAGACCCTTTAGATTGATAACTAAGCATTCAGCTATTGTTCCTAATGTGTGAAAACGCATCTGAATTTTCACTCTGAATCGAAGATATATGTAAGTTGGATAGGGTCGTGGGTCGTGAGGTCTATCGACAATACGAGTATCACCCATTTACCATCAGATGTTTTTGTCACCATTAGTTATATAAATAAGTAGACATTCTGTGACACATTTATTTGACTCGATATAACTCGTTATATATTTAAGTGTATGTCTATCTACAGTGAAATGTATCTTAACGTAATAGGGCAATAAAATTTGACTTAAGACGAAAGGCGAAACCTTCATTTACCTAAATCATTAGAACACCTGAGCCAAATTGTAATATATTCATATTTATTATTATTATATACATTTGTATTCATATTTATAACTAGCTTTTACCCGTGACTCCGATCTCGTTTGATTAATAGCCAAGAACTTTTTGTACTAAAATTATTACTAATATTATTTTAACTAAAATTAGCAGAACCCGCCATTTTAATTACTCTCAAGATTGTTTATTATTTTTTAAACAAAGGAACAATTACTGTGATGTAATCTATAGTAGATAGATATAGTGTATTTGGATTTTTGAAAACATTGGTAAGAAGTTTAATTCATGAGTACAATATAGTACTATCTATTATTATTAACGCAGTGCAAGCAAAGAAATGAAGTTAAATTTGTGATTTTTAGCGCTATGGTTATAAAAAATATTACTTTGGATAAACTCAAACTTCTTTTAAAACAAAAACATAGCCCATGTCCTATTATGGTCTATAATCTATATTGCCAAGTTTTTTTTTAATATCTCTTAAGTACTTTTTGCGTAATGGAGTAACAAGCATACACCAATTCAGAAAGCCAAACATCCTACATATTTTCACATCCATAAAATTAGTAGGAATAGGGAATTAGGAAATCATAGAAGGACTAATAGGATAGGATAAGATAGAAATAGTAAGTAGTAAAATAGTACATTTGTGCTAGTCCAAATATGTTGTTGTATTTTTAAATAGTAATTTACATTTCTAACAACTGCAAGTGCAACTGCAAGCCTTTGTCTTTAGACCGACCACCATCGTAAGATACACCAAATTCAACTTAAACAGTAAATTGAAGACATTGAATATCAAATCCCTGGTGAGGAATCTTCTGAAGTTTTAAATCATGAGGAAATAGGCGCTTAAATAAATGGCCCCAAATAAACTGACCCTAGTACACCAAAACTTACGTGCAGACATTTTATTTGAGGAAAGTGCACAAGACCCAGGACCTGCAAATTCGGTCGCAAATATAGTGTATCACAACACATTCTGCCGAAATTTTGATAATTCTGTAAATGATTAATGCCCTATTATATATAGTATGCGTAAAGTCAATAATATTATATTTGATTATAGCTTGAGAGTAGATAGTATTGGAGATCTGTGTGTACCAATGGATTCGAAATTATCACTCAATCTCCACATTGATCATATGTTAGATAATGCATTGAGTAGCTTAGGATTTATTCTTAGGTTAAGCAAAACAATTAAAAAGACACTAACGCTGAAAATTCTGTTAATTTTCTTTGTTCGTTCAATCTTATATTTTTGTAGTATTATATAGATTCCGATGATATCCCGAACGTCAGTCTGAGCGGGATAAGAATGGCTCTTAGAATAGCACCTTAAAACAGCAAGTCGCCGGGTGAGGATAGAATTACAGCGGAGCTTCTGAAAGCGGGTGGAAAACCGGTACTTGAAGTCCTTCAGAAGCTTTTTAATTCCGTCCTCCATGGTGGCACTACTCCGGAGGTGTGGAGCAGAAGTGCGATGATCTTGTTCGTCAAGAAAGGCGACAATGCTCTCTTGAAGAATTACAGACCGATTTACCTTCTGAGCCGTGCTGTTTTCGAGAGTTATTACAAATCGTCTCGCACGCAGACTCAACAACTTCCAGCCTCCCGAACAAGCCGGTTTCTGAAAAGGCTTTAGCATCATAGATTTGGCAAATTATACAGAAGACCGCACAGTACAATCTGCCACTTTGTCTTGCGTATGTGGACTATAAGTAGTACTGGAAAGCCTTTAATTCCGTCGAAATTTGGGCGGTGCTGCAGTCCCTTCAGCGGTGCCATGTTGACTGTCGGTATACCGAAGTCCTAAAGTTTTGTACAGTAGGGCTACGGTGGCTATCCGAGTACAGAAATAGAGTATGAAACCTATCCAACTGCAGAGATTCAATCACTCACCTTCGATTTGCCGACAATATAGTCTTTATGGCAGAATCACTGGAGGACCTAAGCACTATCCTCAATGACCTGTGTCACTAGAAAATGTCAATGTGGGTGTTCTATAACTGAGTTAAAAGTTTAAAGTTCCCACGCTTAAGGACTACGGTATTAAATCTGAATTTTTTTACCGTTCACATATAGTTCATTTGATAGTTTAATAACTTCAGTTGTTCTTTTGGGCGGGAATTTTACCTTAACATTTATCTTATAAATTTACCTTAACATTTACCTTAACCATACATTTACATTAACTTTCAACACAAAGAACTTAAGTTCTTAATATATTTTATACTAATTTCGTATTCGGGACTGCATATTGCTATGTAAAACTCATAAAGGAGTCAGTTCTGCAAGGATCAACATTTTGCTAGACTTGGATCCTGAACGAGAGAAGTTACATAGATGAAAGGAAGAGTACTCCAGAATGAGATCGTTGGAAATTCAATTAATTTAAAAACGGAAATAGTAATTAAATATTCTAAAAGAGTGGTTAAGATTTTTATATATTATGATGGCACAACATAATTTAGGGTCTAATCTATAAGATAATTTTGAGAAGATAGGCTTAATCATTAAAACCCTTATATAGCATGCTCGAGGCTGAGCTAAATATCTATACAAATAAATCCGTTTGTAATGTCAACAGCTTTTTACTAAATGCATATGAAAGTATATACGTTACTTATAATAAAAAAACAATTTTTAAAAAGTTTGTCTGCCTGTCTGTTTGTTCCAGCTAATCTCCGAAATGGATGGACCGATTTTGATGGAACTTTCACTTACAGATAGCTGATGCTATAAGGAGTAACTAAGCTACTTCTTTCTTACAGCCTAAATCCATAGCTGAAGCTATGGATTTTGATAGGCTGGCGTCTACGTTCACGTAGACCTCTCCCAAAGTTTTTTTTATGGATATTAGAAATATTTATGAGTTAAATCAGGAAGATGCTGCCTTCACCTATTTTATCTCCCTCTGTCGCTCTTACGACATCCGCGGAATCTACACGGCGGAGCGCTTTTACCTAATATAATTTAGATTTTATTTAGGACAAACAATATCAAAAATATGTATCAAGTACGTGTAAAGCCTGACTAACACACCCCTGAGTAGCTTTTGTGTTGTCGGACATTCGGTGTGATGTGGGGTTTTCTGAACTAATTCACCCACTATTTTATTTATCCACAGGTTAGTTAAAAATACTGCCTTATTATTTGGGGGAGCTGGGATCTATTGACGATAGCAGAATGCATATGTAGTGTCTACCGTCGAAGTATGTGCCGACGGAGAAGTTAACCGTAACTATTGGCCGTTGCGGATTTCATTGCAAAAAGGTGCTCGTTTAAGGAGTGCTAGTCATTAAAAGTATTTAATAATAAAAGCAAAAGAAAATATTCTTCTTCCGAACAATGATCATAAAATTTATTAAGATTATTATCTAATCTAATA
This sequence comes from Parnassius orleans, assembly GCA_029286625.1. NCBI lineage: Eukaryota > Metazoa > Arthropoda > Insecta > Lepidoptera > Papilionidae > Parnassius > Parnassius orleans. The sequence continues at coordinate 102,692 of JAGSMP010000345.1, read as the reverse complement.
TATAAAAATGGATTTTTTTTTGTTCGTATTTATGCGCTGCCATACTGTTCATCAGATTGCGGTATAACTTTGTTAACTTATTGTTTGCACTTACGCAAAGGTTGTAGGCATAGTATAATTAACTTACAGTAGGTGGCGCGCGTGTCGTACCGACATATTTATTTGAAAGTCATAATATGTCATTCAATTTCAATGAATGTATTATCATTCCTAATTAAACAATATAACTGTTCCAAATTTAAAACGATATTTCCGCAATTCTTTCTTCTGCGGATGCAACGCGCCGGGTACCAGCAAGTAATCTATAAAACTACATTGGTAGGAACACTACCCATCGTATGAAACATATATTATGGATTTTATCGCGTTTAATTTTACTTATTTTTAAATGCCAAATTAATTTACAGAACAATTACGGAAATAAAATAAAATAAAATTAAGCACGATAAAATCGGTAAAAATGGTTGTATAAGAAGTGGTATAAGAAATCATTAAATATGCAATTGCCTTTAAGAACCATATCGATATTCAAACATATTTATAAAGTTATTTGGTTACTTAAAACAATTTAAAATATTTCATTGCGTGCAATAAAAGGCACTAGGAAATGTTCCATAAAGTGGTTAAAAGTTAACGCATTCCGCGGTGTAAAATTTAATTTAGGTCCCGTTACGGTTTATTACTGTCTTGTTTTATGAACGCTTCTGTGTGACATAAAAGTGAAACATATTTAAAATTGCAGTGTTAAGATGAAATGGGTGTTTTTACTTCTTTTAACTACACAAAAAATCAAGATTTCAACGTGGAGAAAGTCAGAAATTTACTTTTTTATATGACTAATTAAAAATTAAGGATAGTGAATTATCGGTGCCGAAACACGATTGACACAACTTGACTCGATATAAAAAGCGTAGTTTCTCCAAAATTTTCATTTTAAATTCTAATAACACAGTGATATATATCAAAGTTAATTAATAATTAAACTATAATAAAATTATTTTTCAATCATAGATTATTTATGTACCAAACATAATATAATATTAATATGACTAATTTTATAAGGCATTTCAGGCGATGACAAACACTTAACCAAAATATTGTTGGTGGTGGTCTTTAAGGGAAAATCGTTCTAAAGGAGACAATTTCTTTTTGTATGGAGAATGGGCCCACTACAAATTTTAGGGATACTTAATGAAATGTATGTCGATTTATTCCTTATAATCTATAGATTACAAAATTAATATTAGTTTTATCGCATCTAACGGGAATACTGAGAAATTAAAATATGAATATCACAATAACCTAAAAAGAAACTAAACGCTATTTTTTTAATCTGGCTTTACGGCTCTGGGTTCTAGCCCTTCTGAGCCTAAACTAAAAGCTATTTTCTATTAGTATTATGAGTTAGAATAGTGTATATAGAATAGAATAGAACAGCTAAATAATTAATAGCATAAAACAAAGTTGCAGGTACATTCAGCATTTATAGGTACTTTTAGACTGATGGAAAATCCTTTTAGTAGTTCCGGCAAAAAATAGTACACTGACAAAGAAACATGGTGTGGAGGCTATTTTTTACATGTATTGATTGATTAGTGAATATACATCACAAACACCATTACAGTAATTAAATAAATATGATTGAAAATGAATAAAAGATAATATGTTAATTTATAATATTACCTTTACATGCTATATAGTAAGAAAGAGGTTTTAATCTGGTTGTATAAGGATAAAAACACAAAGTAAAATACCACTGTATTTATTACTGTAATCATTTCAAAAGTAGTCTATTAATAGTGGAACAGACAGACAGACAGGCGTGGTGTCAAGACTTTATTTTAATACATCTTGGTTGGTTAGTAAAGATGCAATGTGTAAACTTTGCTTTAAAATATATTAACTGATTAGTTATTATACCCCAAACACCATTAAAGCCATAATGACTAGGTAATATCATGTTTATTTATGTTGATAAATATGTAGTGAGATGTTTTAAACTGGTTGTGTAAGGATAACAAAACACATGTATAATTTAATTGTATTTATTATTGTCAGTCATTATCATTTCAAAAGATTTTTTCAAAATAACTTGATAATAACATGTCCATTTATGAAATTGTTAGGAATCGTAAGGATATTTTATGTGATATAAGACTGTTGTCTTCAATATCCATATACTTTTTTGTCTCTGCTTACGAGCAGCTCTGCAAGATTTCAGCCTACAAGACATACACATTTATTCTAAGCAATCCACCTGAAAAAAGTTAATGAATATTGTAAAGAATGTACTATACTAAATAATAATTATTATCAATATATTAGTTTTTCTATATTTATTGCAATCTAAATAGTGTGTGGGGTCTATGTTTATGCTTGTATTGAAGAAGCCAAAAAAACACATTCACATATGATATTGTTAGAAATCAGGACTTTTTCAATAATAAGAGATATAAGATAAGTCTATATATATACTATACTTCTATGTAAATAAACTATATTTCCATATTTCTGACAGTATTTTGTTGCCTCTGCCTGTATGCTAAATAATCAAGAAATTATTATAAAATATACAACATTAATCAGCTCCAGATGACCAAATACTAAAGTATTAATTATGGATTTACATCAACAATATTTGTAAAAGTTGTCTGATTTCTTATTTTCACTGGTTTCATGTAGGGAAAAAGGATATTATTTTTATATTAATTATCTTATAGTAAATGACAAAATAATATTCCTTCTGCAGAGTTAACAACACAGCAGTCTAAGCATAATAAAGCATCTGATCAACAAGGATATAACCATTACACAAGTAAAAATGGCTTAACTTAGTAACAATACTTATGCAAACTGTATATTTGCTTCTAGTACAAGTAAAAACTACTTATTTACACATAAATATATGTACTATCTATCTACTATGACTGGCATAAATTCAGGATCCATGTTTGATGCCATTTGGTATTGTCAAGTTTATGGAGCAACTTGCTGAATACATAAGGTATTTATATCTAAATGCAGTTAAATGAATCGCTCTTCAAAGCTGATGAAGATAGATCAAATAGAGAAGCTTTCTTAAATTCCTCCACCCATTGGTGCTAATTTTCTTTTAACATACACAAAAACTTCTTTTGCGTATTTACTCTATCTATTATTTAATTTAGATTTTACTAAAAACATAAAACTTTAATACTTTGTCACTTTTAAGACACTAATAAGGTTCTAAGACCTGTGTTTGTCATTTGTTTTAGGTAATTCATTATAAATAATATATCTTATAGATATTTCAAAATTCTAGGTGTAAAAGTAAACTCTTGTATTACATACATACTCTTATATTAATTAACTAAAGTCATCAATTTTCATTTTCTAATTTCGAATGTCATTGATAATTTTACCATCGACCACAAAATAATAAAAAGAAAATAAAGTCTAAAATCCATATTATGTTAAACACTTGTGCATCGATGAGACGATATTTATTTTATTGTCTTGTAAACAAACAAGTATAAACTTTTTGCTATTTACTAATTTTGCTACCAAAAATTATTTTATAATAACCATTACCCACAAACTTCATTCATACAGTAGTGATGCAACTCGAACTCTGTTTTCATTCGATTCAATCGAGTGAATTTGTGTAACTCGGTAGTCGAGTGAAAATAAATTTTACTCGAGTCCGCTTGCACTCGAGTTACCGAGTCAACTTGGCGCACCGCACCGTGTAAATTCGGAGAGCGCTAGATAGATATCAGTTCACTAATTCACTTGTAGTATAAGCCACCGCGGGTGACGTCACTGGTTACATCCAAATTCAAACTTGAACCTGGCATGTTGTAGACAAATATGAACTTAGTTTGATTAATTATATCATAATTGTTCTATCATTGTTGTTTATTTTTTGTTACTTCGTATAAGAAGTGCATAATTTTGGAAATAAAGAACTTATTACTTATTATTATTTTGGGGTATTTATATAGTATTCTCATCTGGTTGGGCTGAATAAATATTTTAAAGGAAATAATAAATAAACATAAATATATATTTAATATACTAACATAAATAAATAAATAATACATAAATAAATAAAAACCCAACCAGATGGAAACCCTCGGCAGGGGAGACCAAACGGCCGAGGTTAGGGGAAAGGAGAGAAACCGGCGGACGATGCGGGCGGTATCGAGGAGCACCGCCTTCTGCATTTGAGCTTGGAGCGGTCCGTCACGGAGTCCCAGTCGCCTCAGATGACCCGAGAGGCTGACTGGGATTAACCCGTTTATTATTATTATTATTAACATGAAAGGTGATTTAAATATACATGTTTGTTTAAAGTATGAATGATAACAATGCAATAACAAAACAAAAATCGTCAGTGTGGCATTATTTTGAAAAATGGAAGCGATTTTTAAGATATACGAAAAGCAGTTTATATATTTTGAAATACTACACATGTTTGTAGTAAATAAAAGACATGAAAATACTACAAATAAATAAATAATAAATATTTGTATTTTATTTCATATTTCATTTTTTTTCTCTTTTTTTTTAAAAAACGTTACCCCCACAATAGGATTTTCTCCTGTGTCGTGGAGGCAGTTTACAAACATAAATTGCACGAGGACAAACATCCAGACCCGGAACAATTATTTTAGGCCATACAAATACTTGTTCCGTGCGGGATTCGAACCCGCGGCCCCCAGCGCAACAACTCATTGCTAAGCCACTGCGCCACGGAGCCGTCGATATTGCCATATATTACTTATTTAATAAAGGTACCTATTTAAAAATGCTTTAACTAAGATAATCGCTATTCTCAACTCGAGTTATAAACTTCAGTCGATGCAGGGACTGTAAATAGTTAATTCGTATAACTCAAAAACTCGATTACAACTAGAGTGACATGATAAAACCCAGTGACTCGAGTCACAAAATTCTACTCGAGTCGCATCTTTATCTTACGGTCAATGCAGTGTCTGTCTACAATTTTGTAGTGAACTCGACTTACTAATTCGAGCAATTTATTGATATATTATGTAATATCAATAAGCTGATTAAGTATAATTCGTTACAGTTAAATTATTAATAACATTAACTTTACGCTACGTCATAAAGTTAGAGTGATATTATTTTATGAAGATTGTCTATACGCAAACCAATAATATATAACTACCTAATAAGTTAAGTAATAATAATTATCATGGATGTAAGAACAAATATAAAAATAATTTGTAATAAACTGACACAGATTCGTTCCGCCAATTCGAGTTGCGTAACTCGAGTACTATTCGAGTTACGTGAATTTCAACACAAGTTAACTCGAGTCGAGTTTTTTCCGAGTAGGCACATCTCTACTACAATTTTTTTTAATATTACGTTATCTGAACCAATGACATGAACACAAATATCAAAACAACTCTATTTTTCAGATTTCTTGATTCCGTTTAGATTTTCATAAAATCTTCATGCAATTTACGATAATAAATTGGTATCTTTTTTTGTATATAATACCATTGAGGGTCGCGAAAATTTCTAGTGGGCCCAAAAACGATTGACTCCTTTATACAACAAATTTATTTTGTGATTTTCTTTTTCAACTAGTTACGCAAGTACTATGCGCGTACGGTAACAATGAGACTGTCGTTTTGTTTCGCGTTGCGGACGTGTTGTGCTCGTGTGTTGAAAATAAAATTTGTTAAAGTTTATTTTGGTTTTATTTTTACCATTTCCAATTAGTATGTGATTACGTTTAAAAAAAATACAAAATTACACAATAAAATTACATGTTAATTAAACAACTATTCTAATTTAGTTTTTTCTCTTCTATTTTGTTTTATAAACCGTTGTTTCTACTTATTTAATTGTAAGAAGCAACTTACAATTAATGGCGATGAAAACTGTATTATTCTAATTTAGAAAAAAAATCTTTGTGTTTTTCCTATTGTATATTATCAAGAACACAATGTCTTTTTAAGTTCACAGCTGGACATAGGCCATCATAATAATACACGAACTGGCAAATCTTAGTTGAAAGATTTGTCCGTTCTTACAAAGGGTGACTTCAGTGTCGATTCACATATTATTCACCGATTCAAAGATTATTGCTGCTGCCAAACTTAAACCTCAACGTTTTTCCAATAAAATTTTCACCATCAGTTGATTGGAAGAGACATCGTGATTACCATAGACACGTGCAGTTGAGTTTAATATTTTCTGGAGAAACGTAAACATATTTCTTCTTTCACTCTTCAAGAAATACTGTAAGATTAATTTAAGTATAATAACTCCATAGGTCTAAATGCTTTTTAAAATTATTTGAAATTCAAAACAATAATATTCATTTAAATAAAACTAGTTTTTACGGATTTTATATTCTATTCCCGACTATATTTTATATTTTATATATAACTTCGACGTAACATAGACAGAATGTCTTAACGTATCGATTCCAAATCTTTTTTCCGCATATTGCTTTTAAATAAACGGTCCTCGACACTCCAGATAATTTCTTCGTAAGGTAATATTCGCGGTGTTATAGCAAAATTCATTCAACACAAAGGATTCCTACCATTTTTTCAGCGATATTAAAGACCTACATCTGGCAGACAATGAAACTGTGGTCAGTTTTGATGTGCAGTCGCTGTTCACATGCTTACCTGTTGAAGACTGCATCTGAATTATAACTAGAAGGCTAAAAGAAAACAACATGCCCGTAGAATATGCAATATTACACAGACACTGCCTTACATCTGGCTACCTATTTTGGAAGGAAGAGTTCTTCAAGCAAGTAGATGGTGTGGCGATGGGCTCACCTGTATCTCCCATTGTCGCCGATATATTCATGGAAGACTTTGAAGAGAAAGCCCTGCTTACTTCACCCGTAAATCATGCATAAATTCTAAAATTCAGTTCACAGTGGAGTTAGAGGCAAGCAATTCTTTAGCTTTTCTAGATATGTTAGTTATCCGGAATCCTGAAAACACATTGAGCCACACTGTGTATATAAAAAGACCCATACAGATAAATATTTAAACGGTGATTCTCACCACCACCCTTCACAGTTAGCTACCGTGGGTAAATCTTTGTTTCAGAGAGCAGGAGGGATCTGTGACAGTAAACACCCGGCCGTCGAGCTCCAACACGTCAAGCAAGTTTTTTTTGCACGACAACAAGCTTCGGGTCCCGCGCCTACGTCACAGTGAACGAGTGAAGCCGGTCACAGTCGAACGTATGCCTGCTGTACTGCTATATGTCAGAGTAGTCACTGACAAGGTTGGCTACATCTTGAAGCGTGCTTCCATTAAAACATACTTCAAGCCGCCGAAGACGATTAGTCAGTTTATACCAACAGTCAAGTGTAATGTCCCTCTGCAAGATGCAAGAGTGTACAAGCTTGATTGTGAATGTGGTTTCTCTTACATAGGGCAAACTAAAAGATCAATAAAAACCCGCGTTAAAGAACACATAGCTGATGTGAAGAATCAACGCTCCGGGAAGTCTGCAGTCTGCGAACACGTACACGATCGCCCCCGCCACTACATCAGATTTGATAGATCTCAAATCCTCGCTAAAGAATACTGATTCCTTCCAAGAATGATTCACGATGCTATTAAAATCAAAAATCATCCTAATTTTAATAGAGAAGATAGCTGGGTGCTACCATCTGCTTGGGATCATAGCTGTGGTTAAAACTATGACATTGGAACGTCAAACACCTCAGTCCCCCCCGTGACCATGGGTGCTGTAAAGTGCTTGAAACGTCGGGGATATAAAATAAGTTAATATACGCGACAAAATCCGTAAAAACTAGTTGTATTTAAATGTGTAGTGTTCGCTTAAATATAAAGAATAATATTCAATCTATTGAGTATTGAGTGAAAACTAAATGATTGCGGGCAACGTCCATTAATAATTAATATAAATTTCCATCACAGCTTAAGTTGTACATGCTTCGGTTTTCATGTAAAATAAATTTTAATTTCATTGCTGTGCTCAGTGACATCATTTAAATTAAAAAAAATGGAAAATTATCCATAAAATATGTTATTATCAAATTAATATCCACTACTACGCAAGCAATAGTTTGGTGAAATTTTGTATTTTTTTTTATAGAATAAGAGTGACAAATGAACAGTCCACCTGATGGTAAGTTGATGTTGTGACCCATAGACATCTATATTTATCCTCAATTAAGAACCAAAATGCGCGTCGCAACCCCTAAAGACTGAGATGGAATGCTTCGTTTCCAGTAAAAATGGTCTCCGGTTCTCTACACTCACTAAATGAAACACAGCTGCATTAAGCTGCTATTTTCCGCTGATATTCTGTAGGCTCAGCCGAGGTAGGACCAGGCTCTCAGGTCAGCGTTGAAATCCGGCCCGCGACCATCAAACAAAAATCAAGTGAAGTTTTCGTATTGTTAGAAATTCATTCTCACTGGCAGTGAAGAATTAATTTAGTGAAAAATTCATCTATGACAGAGGCAGAGAGAAAGTCTTTTATTGAAAGGCAAAAAGAGAAGTTACGTGGACCAATTTGAAGCAACCATTTCTTAACACCAGCAAATTGGAATTTTATAAGTCCATATCTAGGACACAATACCCAAATATAGTTGTTGTTCACGCCTAAAAAATAATGGATATGTTTGGTACAAGCTATTTGTGCAAACAAACGTTTTCAATAATGAAGCTAAGAAAAAATTGTCTGCGTAATAGGCTTTCCTTTTTTCACTGCTAAAAATTTTAGCATTAGAAATAGAGCCAGTTACGATGAAATCATGCAGAAACAAAAACAGTTCTATGTCACATGTCCCCAGAAAGACCAGCGCTCCTCAACCTTCTACTTTGCAGCTAACTTAAAAGTTTAATTCAATTGCAATTTGCAAATTATTTCTTATTTCAATGATTATTTTGTAATATTGCACAATAAATTAGTGTTTCAGAAAATACATACCATATTTTATTTCAGTAAATAATATAGCAAAAAATGCAACAACTTGGCCCGCAATATATTTCGTTAGTAAATATTGGCACGCGAAGGAAAAAGTTTCCTCATCTCTGCTCTAGACCCTACTTCTCCATGGTAATGGGTTCTCACATACTGCACAACAACATTTCAAAATATGGTATTCTCAAAATTACAGAATCTTTGACCGGAAACTACATCATCAACCAAACACGCCAAACCTTTCTTAAACTGATTTCCAATTTTTTTCGAAAATCGAATATTTTTTACAAAGGTAAATAGATTTTTACTAACTAACTTTTAAATGAGATTTTTTACTAAGTTAAGATTTTTTTTATTTTTTTATAGGAGAGGGGGCAAACGAGCATGCGGCTCACCTGATGGTAAGTGACTACCACCGCCCATGAACAACTGCAACCAGGAAAACAACTGCAAAGGAACCAGGGGAATTGCAGAAGCGTTGCAGGCCTTTTAAAAAAGGATAGGCTCTTTTCTTGAAGGTCCCTAAGTCGTATCGGTCCGGAAAAAAGTTTCACAGACAAACTGTGTAAACAATTTTGTGGGACTATGTTTTATTGTAAGGTTGTATCGATCTGTTTAGTAAAATAAAGAAAAAAAATCGCTGGTGGTAACCGATTCCACAAGGAAGTTATGCGAGGAAGAAAACATCTTCTAAATCGCACAGTGGTGGACCGCCAATCATCCAGATGGTGTGGATGGTATCGGAAGTTCTGCCGCAATGTGCGTTCGTTAAATTTGGCGGTTTTGATTTAATCCGAACAATTCCTCAGAGCACTCCCCGTGATAAATGCGAAAGAAAATGCAAAGGGGTGCAACATCTCTTCGCAGGGCCAATGAATCGAGCCGATCGGAAAGGACTCGGTCGTCGACGATTCGAGCCGCTCTGCGCTGGATGCGGTCAAGTGGAAGGAGCTGGCACTTGGGAGCCCCAGCCCAGAGATGGGAACAGTATTCCATGTGAGACCGAACCTGCGCCTTGTAAAGTTGCAGGCGTTGAGCCGGCATGAAATAATGTTCCGCTCTGCTGAGCACGCCAAGCTTTTTAGAGGCCTTCTCTTCCAAGTGACCATGAAACTGCACGTCACTCGGATGCCGAGGATTCCGATACTGGCTGAAGAAACAAGGGGAGTGCCTTGAAACTGAGGAGATACGACAAGGCCTTCGCAATGTCAAACTAACGGCCAATGCCTCCCCCTTGGACTCTACTACCTCCGCCCATCTAAGAGTCACGTAGACCAGAAGATCACCAGCTGATCGACCGCGACGAAAACCGTATTGGCGGTCACTAATCAGCTGGTGATCTTCAAGATACCGCATGAGCTGGCAGTTTATAATGGATTCCATTATTTTGGAGAACAAGGAGGTGATGGCGATAGGCCTGTAGTTGGACGGGTCTGAGTGGTCGCCTTTTTTAGGGATCGGGTGGACAAAGCTGTCTTTCATGATTTCGGGACTACTCCTAGGGAGTAGGAGTACCGGAAAAGATGCGTTAGAACCGGTGCCGACTCCGGAGCACACGTCCTCAGCACAATTGGGGGGATTCCGTCAGGCCCACTCGACTTGTGGATGTACAGGGAGAGGAGTGCTTTGCGAACCGAGCGCTGTGAGAACCGCACATCCGGCATGGAGCACTCACACCGCGGGATGGTCGGCGGTGTGTTCCCCCCGTCATCAAGAGTCGAGTTGGACGCATAAAGGGAGCCTAAAAGCTCGGCTTTCTCTTTTGCGATGTGGGCCAGTGAGTCGTCCTCCCTGTGCAGAGATGGTAGTGATGGCTTACAGAAATTCCCTTGGACAGCCTCGGCGAGAGACCAGAATGCACGGGTCCCCAAAGGAAGGCGAACTAGTTTCTTGCCAATTCTGCCTATGTGCTCTGACTTTGCCTTGGCAATAACTCTTTTGAAGGACCTAGAGGCGAAGTTATACTTCTTTTTAAGCATGCTGGTGCTTACATCCCGAGCCGCCGAAGCCTCATCCCAGGTCTGATAACACTCCTGCTTACTGCTTAATGCAGTCTTACAGGAGCGACCAAACCAAGTCTGAGATCTGCCTCCGATGGGTACCAAAGATGATGAAATAAATAGTTCCATTCCCTGTAGCACCACATCAGTAACAGAGTCATCAACAGCGCTGGGATCATCCGGCAAGAAGCAAAACCGCCCCCATGGGTAGGATGCAAAGAAAGACCGCATTCCGTTCCAATCCGCCAACCTGTAATACCAAAGACGGCCGCAACCTGCAGAACGCAACCGCGAGGGGAGCGTGAGTGGCACCACACTCCGGATCAGACAATGGTCCGAAGAGCCGAGAGGGGCATCGACGGAAACCTGATATCCGTCCGGATGAGAGGTCAGCAGAAGGTCCAACAGGGAAGGTGTATGTTCCTCCACATCTGGAATCCGCGTAGGCGAAGTAACCAGTTGTGTCAGACCATATGCCAAGGCAAAGTCATAAACAGATCTCCCCGCATGATCGGTTAAACGTGAACCGAGCCATTCAGCGTGGTGGGCGTTAAAATCGCCAAGGATCACGATCTCTGCGGATGGGACCTGTCGTAGCAAGGAATCTGTAGCCCTTTGGACGTGGACGATGAGTCGGTCTGTTTCGGCATTACCGCTATGGGACATATAGAGGCACCCGTAGACGCGCGGATGGTCGTCGCTGTCTACGCGTAGCCAAAGGATAGACTGCCGAGACGTCGAGAACAGATGTCTCTCTGACGTATACGCAAACTCCAGCCCGAGGCACAAAGGTGTTCAAATTTGTACCCTGGGTAGGAGAGATACGAAGTGTCAGCCGGAGAGGACACCTACGTCTCGGTCAGAAAGAGCAAGGCCGGCTTCGCCGTCTCGAGATGGTAGTGGACGGCGTTTAGGTTCGAGTGAAGTCCCCTGATGTTGCGAATATTCACGGATAGCGTGGCAGGGGTCGCCTTGGTCTTGTTGCTCAGTTTGCCGAGCAGTTATTGTTTTGAGCGGAATTTTGTCCCCCCCAGAATGATGCTCAGCGAAGGATTCTCCAGGGGTGCTGGTATCCTCCTGGGATAGTCTTTGATTTAATTCCGCTACCATGTTGATGGGGAGGAATTAAGTATATAATTGTCTTTTTAAAATTTAATTTAATTTAATGGCAGTTTTATAGGTGAAGACTTAATAAATAACGAAACATGGTTTTAGTAAACATAAAAAACAAATGGTACATTAAGTTTAACCTAAAATGCAGGTAGCTCCGACCCAACAAGATTACATCTCCTGTTCACTTTAGCATAAGATATTATGTAAGCATAAACACTAGTCTTTCACGAACATTTTCGTACTTACGAGTACTTACGCTGAGACTGTCTGTGATATTACAAACATTTAATATGTAATTTGTACCACAATATTATAAAGCCCCACTTTTGTTATATTAATTTAGATACTATACTCGTACCCTATATATCAAAATGAAAGGTAAAAAAGTTTTTTTTAAATTTATACAGATTAAAGAACTGTCTTCTAAGGTACCTTAAGGTAAGGTATAAATGAACTTTTGATAGGCTCTACTGAAAAAGAATGATGAAGTAATGAATGCATTTAATATACCGTCCTTTCTTGACAATTTTGCTTCTATCTTCATGTTTCTTTCTTAAGTAAGTATTGCTTTAAGTACCGAAACAAAGTTTAATCTTACACATATAAACTATGCTCGAAACCGATCCAAGCCTTATTCGGCTTGGATAGCGTTATATATCGATAGCGGATAAGCGTTAGGAATGGAAGATGTGTGCGCTCCAATACATTGGGTCCAATTTTATGTCTCGAGCCACACATTTTATTCTTTGACCAGAGTTTCACCCCTCAGTAAAATCCTCTGTGTAACCGCAGTGATTCCGACAAATCTAAATTAAAAATGAAAATGCTAATATAGCTACTCGTTAAGACAGGAAGTTTGCTTTCGAGTTTTAAAAATGAGGTTTTTCATATAATTTCTATGAAAAAATAGGTAAGGGTAACATTTTATTTTGATCCTTCCCTTTCTGACATTTTTAAATACATTTATAAAAAATTATTTAAGGTAAATTCTGTTTCATCTTTGGTGAATAAACTCCCAAATTAAATAGGATGAAATAGTATTTAATTAATCCATTAAGCTATAAATTTACACTTATTCCCGTCTATATAAATACCTGCCCTGACCTTTTAGCGAGGCGATGACACGTAACAAGGGTGTTTCACGCTGAAATAGTTATTGATCACCCCTAGTGACATTATCTAAGTTCAGTTTATAATTGCATTTTTTTTACTGAATTTAAATGGTTTTATTTATTAAATCTTTACTGTAAGACACCTTATGAGGTTTAATGCCTTATGACATTCTCTATCAGTCAACCTTGGGAGAAATAGAAAAATAAAAGTTGGTAGGTGTTAAAGAAAACAGTTAAAGATATTGAACTGTTATAATTGGACTGATTTTATGAAAATTAAATAATAAAGTCACTCCGATAGACGGTATTTGGCACATATACAAGTATTTTTTGTCCCCACCCTGCAGCACGAATGAGTCGGCTCGACCATGAAATGAACACGTTCTTACAGCGTTAAATAAGAGTATAATGCTGCTGTGTTTCGTATGGTGAGTGTACATATCCAAAGATTATTTTGCCTAATAACTTGTCATTCTATCTTAGTACGCATCTGTATTAGGGTACGGTTTCTTTACTCATGTGCCTGTATTTAGGTTCTTAATCGATGTTAGATGTAATTGTCTATGGGCCACAGCATTCCCTTACCATAGCTTACCTTTACGTATGTAGAACAATTAAGTACAAACGACCAAATAGTCTATCTGATGGTAAGTGGATACTGTAGCCCATGGACACTTACAACCAAATTCAAACCAAGAGGACTATAATGGAACAGCTCACGTCTTGTAATTATAGTATTTCTCTATACCCTTCAGAGCAAATACGTAGTTGACATGCTTGGCTGGCAGAGTTGGCAACCACATGCATATTTATATTATTTACTAGCTTTTTAACCAAGGCTTCGCATGCGTGAGCTTGAATTTAGAAACATCATTAAATGCTGATCCGTGCCAAATTTAGCGAAATTCTATCACTTTTAGGGTCACCTCGGTGTCTGTGTCTCTATGTCTGTCAAAGATTTTTTTTTAATTCTAAAAGACTTTTAGACGTAGATGATTGGTTTTTGGCATGGATATAATATGCTGCAGGAACACATGAATATATATGTCTAGAAACACCTACTATTTTTTATATTGGGCGTATCTTCCGATGTATCCATAAGAAAGGTAAATTGTCTTGGAATCAAAATTTATTATTGTTATTTACAATTTACTCTTTACATTCATTCATAATTAAAATTAATTTAGTTTTAATTGTTTGATTTTATGGTTTTCTATTAATTTACGGTATAATGTTTATTTTAGATATTTTATTAATATCATTGGTCCTATTTAATATAGATTGGCACCATAAAACTGATGTTGATATTTTTTAAGTTCGAGTAGACTTCAAAATTTCATAAATGCAGGTCTATAATTATATATACTACACATGGAATAAAACTAATGTTACGGATTTTATCACGTTTAATTTTAACTTTTTTACGTGGGGTTTTTTTTACGCATCTTTGGATAAAAGTTCCACAAACACCCGCGTAAAAGAACATATCGTTGATGTTAAGCACCGACGCTCCGGGAAGTCTAAAGTATGTCAACATGTTTAGTATCATCCCAACCATTATATTGGATCTGGTAGACAACAAATCCTTGCAATAGAACACCGATTCCTACCAATGATGTTTCGCGAGGCTATTGAAATTAAAAAAAACATCCTAATTTTAATACGGAAGATGGCTGAGAGCTACCATCTGCTAAAGACCCCATAATTAATAAAATAAAATTCTAACCCAAGCATACTACTGCATTTATTCTATTCTTATTCTATTCTATTCTAACTATAACATCGGGTCGTCAAACACCTCAGTCCTTCCGTGACCATGGGTGCTGTAAAGTGCCCAAAACAACGGGAATTAAAGAAGTTAAAATTAAACGCGATAAAATTCTTAAAATTAGTTTTATTCCTTATAAATTTTATTCGCAGTGAACGTGGGAAGCACTACACTCATGAACGGGTGTAGAAAAATGTTCGCCTTGTTGTGGCGGTGAAAGAGAATCGGCCACCTCATATCGTACCGTCGTAAGAGGAGACATAGAAAAACAAACAGGAGATGGGCAGCATCATCTTCCTGACAACAGATAAAAATAGCTGCGGTTGCCAACCCGCCTACCATGCGTGGCAACTATAGCAAACATCCAGCTACTTGACAATTTATGGGGGAGGCCTATGTTCATTTCAGTGGACTTTTGATAAGCTGACGATAATGAGTTCTACTCATCTTTGCAACCCTTAATATTTACGGTAGAGTAAAAACAAAAAAGTAACATACCCGAAAATATAAATGAAATAAAAACTGCATATATTGCCCCTTGAAAATAAAGTAGCAGCTTACATACATGTTACTACTGTGCACAGGCCGCAGAATTTTTAGCCAAAAAAGTGTTTGCTGCGCTGATTCCAACGCGGGATGACCTCAACTGGGAAACTTCTCAGATATGCAGGTTTTATTTCACCGCCGAGAACGTGGTAAATCGATACTTCAAATTGCAATTAAAATATATGCTTAAATATATAATAATGCTTACGTACCATGACATTTAAGTTTTATTCAGTTTGATTACCGCCTTTGACCAGTAAAATAAAATGAACTTTTGTTTAAGTAAAATCTGCTTTCTTTTTAATTAAAGTATTTTTCCGCAAGAGCCTGTTCATTTACATATACTCATATGAGTTATGAAACCAGGACTGTCACAAATATCTTAATATGTCTGAAAATATGAAAGCTATCTTAAATTACAAACTGATTCATAAGTCTCATTAAAGGTAAAAAAGTAAAATACCAGTATAAGTAAAGGTATACGTCTCACTACTGTGCACAGACACATAACAAAATACTATAATGATATAGTATTTTGTGGGCAGAAAATAGAGTATGCTGCAATGCTCAATACATATTAACGGTTTTTACATCTCCACGACTATTGTAATTACTCAGATATCTAGGTTTCCCCACGAAGTTATTCTTCACCACTTTAAAGGAGACGTGTTAAGTAAGTAAGTAAGTAAATTTTATATAACAGATTCATCCTCGAGGGAATCGTACATGTTTTGCTCCCGTGCCATGATGAAATCTCACGACGAGCTACACGGTCCTCGTATTTGTTTAAATACAATTCATAAAAACTGAAACTAAGCTTTTGCATGATTTGTGACCACATCTACCTAGAAATTACACATCCAACGATGCCACGAACGAATTTTTAATTATTAGCATCGTAAAACATTACAAACACAGTAGCATTCTATTATTTAATTTATCAGTGACTTACCATTTTAGTTTATTTAGAAGTAAGTACATGGCGCTATTATTAGATGAAATAATGGAAGCCAAAACTATACTATCTAGTAATATCAGCGATAGAAGTGAACATTTATTTATTATATCAATAAGGCATAAAGTGATGTCAATTCTGTTAAAGATTCTGTTTCTGTTAAAAAATACGCAATCAGCGCCGCTAGCGGTGAAAAACGATTTAGTGATATCGTCATATGACCATATCATGAAATAGCAACGTTGTGTTTAGTTATTAATATCTTCAAAAGATTTCTATTCATTGATTTGGTCAAGAATAGCTAAAGAATAAGAAAGCTAAGAATCTCCGGTGGAGGTTCGGTTGCCACCTACGACGACTCGACCTGGCAACATATAACGCACGCACCCTGAGGACTGACGAGAAGATCCTGGAGCTGGAAGAAGAGATAGATAAGTTACGCTGGAATATAATAGGACTATCCGAAGTCCGAAGAGGAGGACACGGTAATCCTCGATTCCGCAACTTATTCTATCACCGGAGGGCGACCATCTGTCCCAGGAGGTGTCGGATTATCGTCCACAGTCTCTCGTTAACAACGTTGTAAATCGGGAGTGTGTCGACGAGTTGCGTACCTTATACTCAGAATCACCAAACGGTATTCGCTGAAGGTCATACAGGTTTACGCACCAACCTCGGCATCCCGATGAGGAGGAAATAATGAGTATCTCTGAGCCAGCATTCCTCAAAATCCACTATACGGTGTTAATGGGAGACTTCAACGCAAAACTAGGCACAAGAGAGAGCGGTGAGCTGAAGTGGAAATTCGGAATAGGGCGGCAGGACCCGAGGGCCCAGCAGCTGGCCGACTTTATGGAGAAAGAGGACTCTTTATGATGAACTCTTTCTTCCAAAAGCGGCCCACAGAAAATGGACCTGGTCGAGCCCCGACGGTTCGACAAAAATGAGATTGACTTCATTATGACGACCAGACGACAACTGTTCAGTGATGTCTCAGTGATCGCGAGGTGAAAACTGGCAGCGACCACCGAATGGTGAGAGCACACTGAACCAAAACGTTAAGTTGGAGGTCGTCTAATGAAGTCAACGCCTCCCCCTTCGTGCTCTAATCCAAAGTCCGAAAACTTTCAGCTCGAATTACAAAATCGTTTTCAGTGCCTAGAAGTTTGCAATGAAGTGGACGATATGAATGACAAGCTTGGGGAAACTGTCCATGCGGTCGGAGCTAAGTTCTGTAAGACCCGTCGCAGTAGAACACAAAACTCTCCGATCACACTCTTAATCTCATAGTTGTTAGACGGAGATGAAGCTGCAGTCTTCAGCAGATTTGACAGTATACAGGCAACTGAATAGACAGATCTCCAAATGCATGCGGCGGGACTTGCAACTTCAATACAGCTCGTATTGAAGAAGCGATCGAGCGGAACCAGGGCTCAAAGTCTTTGCCAGAGATCTGTCTGCCATAAAAAGCCAACTGTCGAAGCTGAAGACCGATTGTGGCAGCATCGTTTCCGGGACACCTGAGATTTTGAGTGAGATTGAGAGGTTCTATGGGCAGCTGTACACGTCATCGTTTGAGCCACACGCAAGTGTGAGTAACGATCCAAGAGCAAGTCTTATCCGACACTATTCGATGATATCCCGGACGTCAGTCTGAGCGAAATTAGAATGGCTCTCAGCACCTTAAAACGGCAAGGCCCCAGGCGAGGATGGAATTACAGCGGAGCTTCTGAAAGCGGGTGGAAAACCGGTACTGAAGTCCTTCAGAAGCTCTTTAATTCCGTCCTCCATGGTGTGCCGATACACCGAGGCGTGGAGCAAGTGCGGTGGTCTTATTCTTCAAGAAAGGCGACAACGCTCTCTTGAAGAACTACAGACCGATTTCCTTCTGAGCCGCGTCTACGTGCTGTTTTCGAGTCATTACGAATCGTCTCGCATGCAGACTCGACGACTTCAGCCTCCCGAACAAGCTGGTTTCCGAAAAGCTTTAGTACCATAGACCACATACATACCCTTCAGCAAATTGTACAGAAGACCGACGGTACAATCTGCCACTTTGCCTTACGTATGTGGACTTGAAAGCCTTGATTCCGTCGAAATCTGGGCGGTGCTGCAGTCCCTGCAGCGGTGCCAAGTGGACTATCGGTATATCGAGGTGCTGAAGTGTTTGTACAGTAGGGCTACGATGACTATCCGAGTACAGAACCAGAGTACGAAACCTATCCAACTGCAGAGGTGTAAGACAGGGTGACGTAATATCCCGAAACTCTTCACCGCTGCATTGGAAGACGTTTTCAAGCTACTGAACTTGAAAGGATACGGTATTAACATCAATGGCGAGTACATCACTCACCTTCGATTTGCCGAATCGCTGGAGGACCTAAGCACTATGCTCAATGACCTCAATAGTGTCTCCCAACGGATAGGTCTCAAGATGAACATGGACAAAACAAAAATCATGTTTAATGTCCATGTCACACCTATGCCGGTAGTTGTTGGGAGCACTAAGCTCGAAGTTGTTGACGAATATGTTTACCTGGGACAAATAGTCCGACTAGGTAAGTCCAACTTCGACCGAGAGGTCAATCGACGGATTCAACTCGGCTGGGCAGCGTTCGGGAGATTACGACCCATCTTCTCGTCAGGCATACCTCAAAACCTCAAAACTAAGTTGTACAACCAGTGCGTGTTTTCAGTGATGACATACGGAACTGAGACGTGGTCCTTCACTGCTGGCCGTATGAGGAAGCTCAAGGTCGCTCAGCGAGTTATGGAGAGGGCTATGCTCGGGGTTTCTCTGCGTGATAAACTTAGAAATGAGGATATCCGCAGTAGAACCAGAGTAACCGACATAGCCCAAAGGATTAGTAAGCTGAAGTGGCAATGGGCCGGCCATATAGCTCGAAGAACCGACAACCGTTGGGGAAGAAAGGTTCTCGAATGGCAGCCTCGTACCGGCAGGCGAAGTGTAGGGCGTCCCTCCACTAGATGGAGTGACGACCTGGTAAGACATGCAGGAAGTCAATGGATGCAGGTGGCTCGGGACCGTGCTTTGTGGCATACCGTGGGGGAGGCCTATGTTCAGCAGTGGACTTGTGAAGGGCTGTAATGATGATGATGATGATGATTTGGTCAAGCTATATCATGACATGTTCAACAAACTGTGTTAAATATGAAATACATATTCATGAAATGACCGCACCATTTCACGAAATGATAGACCACTTTATGGTAAATGATCATATAAAAATCTCTTTAATAAAACTATAATTATAATGAAAATTTTGTAATAATTGCAGACAGACCAGTTTTAATCAGTGTACGTATAGATTAGTAATTGAAATAAAAATCTTATCAATCTTCTTATTATTCGCTTTTAAAATAAAATAACAAAAATAACTAAAAACTAAACGGTAGAATTTTTAAATAATTTTAAAAATCTAATTATTGAAACATATAAATGTAAGTTATTTATATTATTTAATAATTTATTTGTAACTGAAGGCAAAATATACAACTTTTTCCATTTGATGATGGATGGCGCTGTTTTGATAATTATTTTACCAATGTTATAACTAAATTTTAAACTTTATTTTAAGTATGTTATTTATTTGAAAAACACCCATCATCCCGCCTATAACTAAGATATAATAGAAAAGTAACATCTAAACGAAGGAAAACACTAAAACTTAATTAAGGTTAACATTAAAATAAAGAAGTTAATTAAATATGCAAATCTGGCAATTATATTCGTCCCTAGACATAATTAATAAAACAAAGATAAATTGATTTGCGAATTTTGGGTGAACTTGACGTTGATGTAAACACAATTAACATCTGATGGCAGGGCTTATTTTCCTCCACTTAAAATCATTACGTAATTTTCAACCGCAGTATAATTTTCTAATAAATATAAAAAAATTTGCTAAATTATGCCACACAGCTAAAATAATAACTTCGTTCCAACCGACTGTTCCACGACACTCACGCATGTTTATTATTATTATTATTCTACATTATATAATTGCTATTTAAATGAAATATAAATATCCTAAGTTATTGAATTTTATGTCTAAAAAAACAAAAACTTCACCAAAAAATATCGAATATTATGAAGCAGGCTTCACAGGCTATTCGAAAATTAAAATACATAAGATTACACACGTGATTCGAGGGAAATAAAGACACAAGGCTTTGTGTTTTGTTTTATACTGAATATTCCCGAAAATTAATTTGTCACAATGTTAACAAACAAAGATTATAAAGATAAATATACACCCGAATACACAAAATAATAAATTACATAAACTTTAGAAACGAGTTTCGAATTTATGGTTCACGCTATTTGAGTTTTTGCATGAAATTAATTTATTACATTTATAATGATTTAAAGATTTTTAGTATAATGTAGAGACGTCTAACATACATTATGTATAAACAATATGGACATACATTCAAACCAGCAGTGTGACAGAGTACCTTTGGTGAGAATCTTGGTTGGCTTCGTTTTGACGTATGTTTGTGTAATGTAAATGATGTATCAGTATCGATGATAATAATAATAATAATATAAGTCAGTCTTTTCATGTAATAGCTTTCTTTGGGTAATAAAATTTTATTATTAAGCAAAACACAGTTGCGGAATTATTACCGCCGACAAACGATTCCTACCAGAGTTACACAATTACACTGCCGGTACATAATATAATGCATAAATGGAATGTTGAGTACAATAAATTGTTCAGACGTGTGACGAACGACCACACACTATATGATGATTACGCTGTAAGTGGATGCAGTGGCCCATAGACATCTTCATCTATCTACAATTACAAGATGGCTAAATTGTCATAGTATTTTTCCCATCCTCCTATGATACCCACAAATACATTTACGGTAATGGAATCCCTTTATCCGTTTGTAGTAATTAGTAACATTTGTTACTAATTTATATTTTCTAAAACTCTTTTAAAATGATAAGCTATGACATCTAAGAGAAAATCTACAGTCCTTGACCTGAATAACACCGTGTAAAAATAGGAACGTGTCACTAGAATTAATTACATTCTTTACACGAGTCACATAATGAAATTCCAACTTTTTTCAGTCCATTTGAATGAAAAAAGCCCCATGATGGAGTTTCCATACTATACCTACATTATATTTTAGAATATCTTCCATCCATTTATCCATTACAGCTTATAGGGGGGATTTTATGCTTGGCAGTCGGGTTGGCAACCGAAGTTTTTTAATAATTTTGAGATGCTATCAGGCTGCTGCCTATTTTCTTTTTCAGTTTCCCT
The DNA here is from genome assembly GCA_029286625.1 of Parnassius orleans. Lineage (NCBI taxonomy): Eukaryota > Metazoa > Arthropoda > Insecta > Lepidoptera > Papilionidae > Parnassius > Parnassius orleans. Next base: position 80,949 of record JAGSMP010000345.1, on the reverse strand, counting down.
CTATCGCCTCTTATGACACCCAATGGACTATATAGGGTAGTGGATATTATATACCTATTACACGGTTAGATATGAAAATTAAAAAGAATATGCACAATACACAATCGCTGGGCCTCCACGACACCTCCATTCTAGCGGTGGGCTGGTACCAAATTTTTTATACAATTATTAGTACTTTATACACGTAACAAAGTTAGTTTAACTATTATTATATTTACTAAAAACTAAGAATTAATAATTAAATAAAGAGGGTGTCGCGATCCATATTGAATCTGTTGCTAAGCTTCACTCTAGAAGATTCACCCATCTGTTATTTCCATAAATAGCAATAATTCTGCGACAATGCTAACACAACACAATAGCACACAAAAGTCAATAGAGACACTAAAGCTGAAGAAAATGGACTCCCTAGTATTTGTGAAACAATACCGACATTATGGAATAGATAATTTTTTTTTATAGAATATGGGTGACAAACGAGCACACTGTCCACTTGATGGTAAGAGATTGCTGTGGCCCATAGACATCTACATCTATCTTCGTTTGCGAATTTAAATGCAGATGCGTTGTCAGCCGTGAGGACAAAGATAGAATGCCTCTTTTCCAGTAAAAAGAGTCTCCGGTTCTCTACACTCACCATACGAAACACAGCAGCATTAAGCTGCTATAATACGCTGGTGTTCAAATAATTATACATACGACATTATAGAATAAAGTTTTACTGACTGATCAATTCTACCGTGACCATGGAGCGTGTTGATTTGTGACATATCTTCCCTACAATATAAGACACCTATCTCTGAGATGAAATTACTGACAAACATCTACATCACCCTCACTTACAATATTCTATAAAGTTTCTTGATAAATGCTCCTAAATTTTAAGGTATATTTTACTTCAATATTTTTAAAGCAATATTCCTCTAGCGATTAATGTTCAAAAATCTTAATACTTACTTTATGGACCTTAAATAAAAAATTCTTGTACATCTATCTAGGTAGATCTTGTCTTTGAGAGTATTTTTTCTAACGCCGGGTAAAACTCGGTCGCACAGGTACTTTAATTTTATACGTCGTTCCAGAAAGATCGTTAAACTATCCACATTCAAGAAATATTAGGATTAACTTTGTTGCTTTTATGAACGATATGACAAAATTTAATCTTCTTTGGTTCTTTGATCTATAGGTATTTCATTTAAACATCACACCGAAAACATTTTTAAAGTCCACTGCATATTTAGGACATAGCCCTTTTCAATAGTGTCTTAGACACACATTAAATGTTTACATGGTGGTTCACAATTCACTTTTAAACGATATTTTTCTTGAATTTATTACAGTCTATTAAAGTCCACTGCTGAACAAAGGCCTTACCCATGGATTGCCTCATGGAAGTGATTTTTGCTATTGTTGCCATTCTTGACAGGCGGGTTGGCAATCGCAGTTTTTTTTTAATTATTTTGAGTTTGTTGTAAGGAAGATGCTGCTGTCTATTTCCTGTTTAATTTCCCTCTGTCGCCTTTTACGTCACACACGCCATGATATGGGGTAGTAGATTTCCATTTAAACTAAAACATTAAAACAAAACTAAACATTTTAAGAAATTTTAGGTACTGAATAATCAGAGTAAGAAATGCTATTGAATTTCTGTAATGTTAACCTTGTTTTAATTAAACACATGGGTACGGGCTCTAAAACATTCTATATTAGTCCTCTGTGGTGACAACGCACCGTTTAGCCTTCTTTGTTTGAAGTTGGCTGCAGGTGTTCATGGACATATATTATCAACAAAAACCGAGTAAATGCATAGGGACTCGAAGAGCATACATATTATTTGATTGTCCGTCTAGGCACAAAGGCAGCTACAATTGATAACTGATATAATTTCTGCTGCATTTTCAGCAACTTTTCATCGATTGATATCACAAAGTTTACAGTGATTGCGCTATTAATATTATAAAAAATTTGAAACAATGTATCTACTGCCTGTTCTGATGAAGCATATTGCAAATTGCTCTACTGAAATAATTTTTTGAGATTGGACGAAGCTTGTTGCGGATAAATTGCCTATTGAACTTGTATTCTATTAAATATTATTTAAATAAAAAAATATTTATGTAAAAAAATAAACAACAGTATAATTAGTCAATAATAATATATATCTAGGATATTTATTAATATAAATCTTTATATCTAGGATATTTGTTGATTTCCACAATTATCGAAGATATAAACCAACAATTATTATTATCGGTGATACTTCCTACGGAGTATCTTTCGAGCTCCTTAGAGATATCCTGAGAGAGCCGATGAGTCGCTAAGGTGTATCAGCTCCAGATGTTCGGTGCTTTCCAACTCTGATTATCTGCACAGACACAACCTAGTAGCCAGGATTCTACACCAGAAGTTCGCTCTATAGCACGGTCACGTGGAATGGAAGTAACTGCCTTATTATAAGTACTTATCGGAAGCTGTGATAGAAAATGACCGCTTCTGGATCTTAATCATACCAAGGCTATTCTTGCGAATAAGGTCGATATTGTATTGATGGATTTAATACATTCAAGGATATTTTTGGTCGACTTTACCATTCTGTAAGACAAAAACGTCGTGAAAACGAAAAAAAGCGAAAGCGAAAATATCTGGACCTTGCCCACGAGGTGACCGATGTGTCCAACTTATTATGTGTGTTTCTACGTACAGGTTAATCCCGCCCGTCAAGGACAGCGGCGGCGGGTCATTCAGGCACATTGAAAACAAGCGCTGTCGTTTTAGCAACATCATATGCTGAGGAATGTGTTTTATATGTGAATTTTAAATTTACTTTTGTTATATTATTTTTATTTATATTATTTTTATTCTGTTAAAGTTATATTTTTATGCGTGTTTGTTACAAATGTTTCTTTCTTTCTTCAACGCCGATTTCTTTCCCTTACCCCCTACCGTTTGCCGTTTGGTCTTCTCTGCCGAGCCCTTCCGTCTCTTAGGTTTTATCTATTTATTTAACTGTATTTTATCGCGAGTACTCCATTAAGTTTAGTATGTTTTATTTTATCTTATTTATGTTTATAGTATATATTTATATATTTTCAAGAACTTATAAAACCCGACTAAACGAGATTTTTTGAAAAAATCTTTGATGCAAAACTATACGTACATATAGACCTAATAAATTACCACCCTCTCTCTATTTTATGCCCTAGTAAGTTAACAGTAAAGTAACAAGTTGCAACGCTTGCATACTTTCACTTTTTAGTTGTCATACGCGGTAACAAGATATTTATAACTGTCAAATATAAAGAACTTGACCATTACCGTGTATAGTGTTCTAGTCAGAAACCAATAAGTAAGTAAGTAACGGTCTTTGGGCTATTTTAACTCGTATGTAATGTTCATTTTATACGTGCTACTCCTAACTCTAATACATAAGTAAAGCATTCACTGAGCAAGCGCGTAACAAAATATGTGAAGTCTATCAAAATTATCAGCACGTCTAACGTCATTAAACGTCTATCAACATACCGTAGTTGTTTACCCAAATAGGCTTACATATCTATACATAGACTATAAGTCAGTGTAAGATTATTCAATATCCCATATCATACAGTGGGTGTTGTAGGAGGAGACCGACTGGGACGCTTGGCAATCGGGTTGGCAACCACAATATTTTCTTATTTTTTTTCGGTCGTTATCAGGAAGATGCTTATGTCCATCTCCTATTTCTGTTTTCCTCTATCGCCTTTTACGACACCCATGGGGTGAAATATGGTAATTTGTATTCTTATGCCGCCGTTACACAGCGAATATAATAAAATTTTATTACAGATTATTTGTACAAACAAACCTTCACAAGTGTTCTGTTAACATTTATTATTTTGTTCTTGCCATTCATGAAACAACTTATTTACGGGAATAAAGAAATAGCTGTAAGTGTAATAGTTTCGTAGAGTATTCAAGTAATCGCTTTACTTGGCAGACAGGAGATATTAGTTTTTATTTATCAGTTTTTTTTTAAAGTGGTGGTCCAACACTGCTGGCCTGGTACGTATAAGGGAGCTTAAAGTCACTCAGCAAGCCATGAAGAAGGCTATGCTCAGAGTTACTCTGATTAAAACACTTCGTAATGAGGAAATACGTAGTAAAACTTATGTGCGATTTACTGAAAGTTTTCTTTGTACTAAAGGAAATTGTGCGACCTGCGAATAGGAACCTTCAAGAAAAGAGCCTACTATTTTTTTAAAGGCAGGCAACACATCTGCTATTACCCTGGTGTTGCCGGATGCTCGTTTGCTCTTTATTCTATAAAAGAAAAAACTAGAGAAACTGACAAAGCCCAAAGGATTAGTAAGTTGAAGTGCCAATGAGCCGGCTATAAAGATTGAACAATTGATAACAGATGGAGAAGAAATGTTCACAAAAAACAGCCTGGTACCTGTTAGCAGCCACTTACTAGATAGACTGTCGACCTGGTAAGACATGCAGGAATTTGATGAATGACTCAGGACTTTGTTTTGTGGCATTTCTTGGGGAGGTCTGTGTTCAGATGCTGGACTGATTGGCTGTTATGAAGTTAATGATGAAGGTGAGCAATAATATCTAGGTGTTAGTGCGCCATGAGTCGTCTTGGTTGGTACCACACTCTATTTCTACCGTCAAGCTATAGTGCATCTATGCTGTGTTCTAGTTGGAAAGGAGCAGAGCCAAAATAATTTCTAGCTGTGAGAAATTTAACCTTAATTTTTATAGGTAATACTAACAATACATGATGTTCTCCTTTGTTTTATGTTTCAGTTGCCAATGACACGCAGTAGCCACTTACCATTAGTGAATTGTTGGATCATTTGTAACTCTAATATTGTAAGTAAACCTTTGACGTTTTTCTTCGTCACCAAACTATGTTTTACTAGTCCGGTGTAATCAAGATTTTGGCATTAGTAAAGAAAAGGAATGAGGTTTATGGATTTATTACGTCACCATGATACATAATGTATTGGTAGAGCAGTTTTTGGCTATTAATCGTTGAACAATCGAAATGTTACGTTATAATATTTGATATGAGTCGCTTTTATTTCATGAAACATTCATCTACGTTGTATTTTCTTTGAAGTGCATTTCTTTTTCCGCCCCATTTTCCAACTTTGAATGACACAGGGACTTTGATACATCAGATGTGTGCATCAAAGATGGTATTAAGTGAAAGTTCATTTTAGTAATTAATAATCTTTTAAAATAATGTTATGTTTTATACAAAAATTGTGTACTAGAGCTATTAAGCTCAAGAAAACAACGGGGGTTTTAATTTGCACAGTAATCGAGTTAAATCGAACAACTCAAACGTAAATCGTGTGTAAGTAAGTAAGCATAAATCTAACGAGTTGGACAACCGAGAGAGACAACTGCACCTCGAACTGATTATACCTACGTAAAATTCACAAAACTATTATCCCCGAAGTCCCCTGTTTTCTCATTTAAAACTAAACTTATTTTAATTTAATTTATGATACAATTTTTTTTCAGAACGGTTGTTTTTGCATGCCTTATAACGGCAGTATAACTGAACAGTTTAAATCATTTGAGATAGTTCCTAGTTTTTAATATATTTTATTTATGAAAAATAATGCAAAAAACATAGGGAGGAACATGGCAATCGTAGAAACAATTTGTATCGTAAAAAAATACTTGTACACTATCCAGAGAGAAAATAGGGGTATACGTTTGTATTGACTGAACGCCTCCCGGAAATCCGCTGAAACGTCTTTATAAGCATATTTCACCTAAAGTCACTTAGGCATTAGTTAAACCAGATCGCTTGTGGATTCAACACTGTTACTCAATGTCCGTATCGATCAGACGAACGGAGACATACTCAGATTGTATAGCCTATGTATCCAGAATTAGCAGTTAAATATGATCATTGTATACCTACGTCTAATGTATCATGCCCACCTCTCCCCGTGTGTATTAGTGAGTGAAGTTATTTATTCTTTAAATAATATTAATTCTTTAAATAATAAATTTAGACTGGCCCAATTTGCTGCGTAAATATTTTACGCCGTCAGAGATGCTTATGAAGCCAGTATACATATTTATTTTAATTATTAACGGAACTACAGCTTCACTTATGCTGGATGGCAGGGTTAGTTCTACCACCTAGTAAAGTAAATAGTAAAATAAGCTAATGAAGTAGAGTATTCAGGTAATCGCTTTACTTGGCAGACAGGAGATATTAGTTTTTATTTATCAGTTTTTTTTAAAGTGGTGTTCCAACACTGATGGCCTGGTCCATATAAGGGAGCTTAAAGTCACTCAGCAATCCATGAAGAAAGCTATGCTTAGAGTTACTCTGATTAAAACACTTCGTAATGAGGAAATACGTAGTAAAACTTATGTGCCATTTACTGAAACTTTTCTTCCTTCGCTGCGTAAATATTTTACGCCGTCAGGCAATTCCATTTTACGTATATACTTGTTAAAATGGGTGAAACATAGGAATTTAATTTTTAAAGCATAGTTTAGTTTTCCGTTGTCTTTGAAAATTATATAATGGAGTAGTAAAGATGATCTATGGTCATTCTATTAATTCCGAACGCAACAAATACAAGATAGGAATAGAGTGTATTATATATGGCATTAGCCATAAAAGTGAGCAACGGTGGTAAGGGGGAGTAGAGTAGGACGACTTGTTTAAAATAAAAACTTAAGGTAAAGACTGTAAGAAGTGTTCGTTTATTTATATGTTGTATTTTGGAGAAAATAAAAGTAGTTTTTAGAAGAAGTGTTCTTTTCCTTGGACCCAAGCCCACATGTATTTACTAGGTGGTAGGAGTCCTTTTCTGCCAAGGTGTCCATTCGGGTAGTTACAACCCCCTTACTTGTTTCTGTCGCGCACATTGCTGTGTTTCGGTCTAAAGGGTAAAGCCAGTATTTATACAGGCTGTTCATTCTATCTTAGACCTCAGTGGTGACAACGCGTCTGTAGCCTTCTTTGTTTAAAGTTGAATGCACGTGTCAATGAATTTTAGTAGCCACTTACCATTTGGTGGACTATAAGTTCGTATATTACTTCAGTCTTATTTTTTTTTACCATAGATAATATTTTATTTCTCTGACATGCCGACTTCGTCAAAATGTTTTCTATTACCTAAGCAATTTTACTGCTGCCGACGGGGATTGAACTCAGTTAATTAATAAATAAATAATAAATTTTAAAACGATAAATGTTAAATAATAAATTTTAAAACGAGCGCTAGGCTGAGCCGCGGTAGCTTAGGATATGAGAGTTTCCTTGAATAATATAATATCTACATAATATATTGTATGTTTGCAAAAGATAAATATAAGGAAAATAATATTGAAATGACGGTTATGTGCAAATTACTAACAGCTGAAATTGACATTATTAAAATTACATCCTATTAAAAGTCCACTTCTGAACATAAGCCCGCCTCTTACGACACCCATGGAACGATATGGAATAGTGGATATCCTTACACCGCCAGGACACGCTAAATTTTTGCTTAATTCTAATCCAGAGACGGCTTACTAGATCGATATCAAATTTTTATTCCTTTTACACAACATTTATATGTATTTCTTAAGTGGAATTCATACTTTGAAAACTAAATACAAAACTATGTTCATAACTGGCTTCCAGGCTAGTACTAAATCAAGAAGGCAGTCCCTCTTTGGCCTTTGAGCGAGAAAAGAGCCAGCCCTCTTATCACCAGCAGCAATGACCAGCCGCGGATGGAGTTCTTTTAAGAACTTCACCGCACGTGGACCCCACGGACTGATAGTCTCTACAGCAAATGGCACAAATATGTAGTCATCTCTCAGAGACTCATATTTGCGCCACTTACTCAGTTCAGCTGCCTCTGATATGCCGCCCCGGCTCTAAACGAGGTACCCCTGAGATGAGAGGCCGCCAAAGTGTCTACGCAAGTAGCATCCCACACTAGGGCTTTACCTCTTTCCCAAGGGATCAATGTCATACCGTCGGGTCTCCTGCCATCGTCTGTAAATATTCCACAAGGCTCTAAAACCGAGGCAACGTTTATAGAGACAAGAGCCCTTCGGATGACATCGTTCAAAGAACCGTTGCCGTGAAAACCTACCAGCACTTTTCTTACAAGAAAGTCCGTGCAGCCCAAACTTGTCGACGCTGCTACCACAGGGGCACTGATGGGGTTGACAAATCGCCGCTACTTGTCGGATTCCTACAGCGATGCGCAAGCTTTCCCCATCAAGTAATGTGCCGAGATTACTTGATGGTAAAACGTGTAACCAGTGAATAGATTCCTTAGTCGAAACAGCTAGAAGGCGTGCCTTATCTTGGTCACTATGGAAATTATGAAACAAATCTTTCTGTACCCTCTGTACCAACGGAATATCCCACTGTTTTTGTTGGTTAACTTCCAGTGGAACATTTTCGCCTCGACGGAGCGTTCGCTGTATCTGCCCTGCCTTCGTAGCAAAGCAAAAATCTACTTTATTATTTAAAATTATGTTACATAAATTACTGACACTATGCACGGAAGCAAAGAAAGCAGGCAATGCAACGCTAGAAAGATTTCTCACGCCAATACCACCAAATTTTATTGGTAAAGTAGCTTGAGTCCAGGCTGTTGTATTTAAAGTTAAATTTAGAATTTTTTCTATAGCTATTTTAAGATTATTTTCAATATCTTTTAAAATATCCGAACATTTCCAGACTAGACTCGAGCGGAGTAAGTATGTAAATCTAGGTACAAGGAGACAATATTTTAAAATAGTAAGCGCAATGTGGGGGCTTAATATATACAATTTATCAACGTGGTTTAAAAACTGATTAAATTTTGTTTTTAAAACAGGTTTTATACTATCGAAAAACAACGGGACACCTAGCAGGTATAGTGTTTCCGTACTGACAGTTTTTATTCCCGGAGAAATATGATTGAAATTTTGAATTAAAGTGTCTCTGTGAGAAGTAGATAAATAATTGGAAAAAAATATTTCACATTTATTGCTATTTGGTTCAAGACCAATATTTTTAAAATTTCGAAAAATATGAGTAAGATCACTGAGGACGTCATCTGCTCTACCTCTCAGTGTACCGTCGTCCAGGTACCAGACATTCAGCTAGGATTTCAAATTTGAAATAATTGGTTGAATTCCCAAACTGAAAAGTGCTGGACCTAGTGGGTCACCCTGCTGAACACCGACTGCAGAATCGATAACATGGTTTTCGTAAAACAAGTTAGTATTTTGACTATAACATTGCCAAACGTAATGATAAATTTCGGGGGGTTCCACTTCATTCTTCACACTATTGTAGCCACTTCTTTCAGCAGGGTTACCCTATCGATAGAATTAAAAGCATACCTTCACAAGAACATCTGCATCAGTTTGTTAAAAATGTACGCACTGAATGTACCGCCGCCTCACAGCCACCTCTAGTGCCAAAGCCTAGTTCAGTAGGCTGAAATTTTGTCTCAAGGTTAGAGATTATGTGCCTGCAAGCTAATTTTGAAGTTAAGCATCGAAATGTGGAACCAACGGCAATAGGACGGATACCGTTATTCTTTTTTTGAAGGCACATAATCATGCCCCATATAAGAATGGAATGAAATTTGGATTAACATTACCAGAAAGCATAAAGTTACATAATTTTGTAACGTCATTAAGAAGTACTTCGCCGGCGTCACCGGCAGAAGCGCTTACAAAATCTTTAAGATGTTGAGGCGTAATCCCGTCAATGCCGCCAGCAGAGCCATTCGAAAATGACATAATTGCTTCTAAAGTGTCTTTTCCAGAAATTTGTAAAGGTTGCATAGAAGTCTTGGGAGGCAGTAGTAAACCCTGAGAAGGATTGACCGAAGGATGCTTCTGACGAAGGCTTTCAAGAGTTTCGACATTACGAGGAGCCAGTCTGAGAATAATATACGGGATGCATTTTTTAAGTCGCCATCCATTAATTTCGACTCAACTACTTTTTTTAAATCAAATTTAGGACGTGTTCGAGATAAATGAGTATTAATTGGGTAATCTAAATTTTGAAAAGATGTCTCTTTAGTTGAGACGTAATTGATTTATATATTGTTTTATCAAAATGAAAATGGGAATACGCGAATATAAATAATTTTTGCCAACTCTAATCACTATTAGTGAAACAATTTTGGATAATGCATGACAATGCTTTAGCAATCTGCATCCTCGCACCTCTAGGAATTCTTTTAACCACTGGTACATTACGATGATAGTTGTAAATTTGCTCCGAAAAAAGGGAAACGTGTCGTTACAGGAATTACTAATAGAGTTATGAATTTCTACGATAGGCTGTGAAGCCGAAATACTTTTACTATGGCATGGTTTGATATGTATATTTAATCCCCTTTTACCTTTAAACAGCCTACCGTCGGTACAATTTTGAAACTGTAGGAAATCCGGCTGTGAATGTAGCGGAGCGGAGATATTCATTAAAAAATCTAAACAGATCTCTACAGCACTCAAATGTCTTTATATTACATAGCTTCATATTGACTTGAAATGTGCTGTACGCATCTTTCCCTGAAACACAATAATTTACGGCCTAAACAAAAGCATTTTGCTCTATAAATGAAATATTATCAGATTACTTCCCTGGATTTATTCTATATTGATAAAAATTGTATGTAGTTGTTATGCTTTGACAGTTGACAACGACATAGCAGAAATATTTTCCTTTATAAATGAGTATTATGTCTGAAATCAAAAAATAATTATTACAATAACTGTCTTATATATTTACTGATCTTTTTGTTGAAATTCGTAAGCCAGAATTAGCCTCTAAATAACAAAATAAAATAAGTTGTTTAACTTATTTTATTAAATAACTTATTTTTACAGTTGAATACGTAGCTTTTGACAGTTGAAAAATTTTGACGATTTTTAAATTAATACTACAACTCTATAAATCATTATCGAGTATCAACGCGTATTTGCGACACAAAAGCCTCTTCCAGCATATTCCACTCTTCTCTTATTCTAGCTGTTCGATGCTAAATGGGTCCGCTGTTTTTTTTGATGTCATCAGACCATCGCTTCCTTTGCCTTACTCTTTTTGTTTTTGTTTGGAATCTACGGGTCTATTCTGTTATGTCCTTGGTCCATTTGTTTTTATTCCCCGGAGCATATGTCCTGTCCATCTCGACTTATAATTTATTGTTTTGGTCACTACATCTTCTATTTTTGATATTTGTCTTACATTTTTGTTTCTTTTCTATCTCTTTTTGTATAGTCTAGAGTTCTTTTCTCCACACTTTGACATGTGATCAGTTTTTGGTCTTGTTTTCGTGTGTTTGCCCAGGTCTGACATCCGTAAGTTAGAATGGGTAATATACAGGTGTTGTATATTTTTCTTTTCATTACAACGTTATATTGTTTGCTTTTCATTACTTCTTTAACTGTCCAAAATATCTTGCACGAGTATAAGACCCATCTCTCTATTTGCCACTTAATCAAAAGTCACTGAATGCAATTATTTGACACAAATATATACTCATAGGAATTTACGTATTCTATTTCATCCTCTTCTACTTTGATGTTTACTGGGGATCTGTTTGTCATTATTTTGGTCATTGTTTTGTTCATCGTTAGGCCCAACTTTTTGCTTTCTTTTGCCAGATATTGGAGCATGATTTGAAGGTTTTCTGGCTTATCTACTATGAGTATTATCATCAACGAATCTTAGGTGGTTTAGATTGGTGCCATACATGTTGATTCCGAGGTAATCCCACTCCATTTTCCTGAAGTCTTCCTCTAGTATTGTTAAAAATTCTCTCGTTTTTCATATTGTTTTTATGAAAGATCTATCGGAAGATATTCCAGAGTTGTCTCAATGAGAAATTTCAGAGAGAAACCTTTCTGGAATTTCTCATAGTTACCTATTAATACTCCCGCTACGAAAAAGGTAGGTAAGTAGCTCTTAATCCGCCATCACACGGTAAACCTTTCCAATAAATAATACTTAAGTAAATTACGATCCTATTTAATGGGATTCAAATTTTAAAACTTTGTTTTTAGGCAAAGTATAAGTAACAAAACAAAAGGCATAAAACATAAATAATAAAAGAGATGATTGACGACAAACATAGAAATTTACACAATATTACAGGTAAATCTTCCTGACCAAAATCTAAATTCTGTTTAAGTTTGCTTTATAATTTTATTCATTTTAATAATTCATGTACTTTAATTTGTTATTGGTAACTTCCATAATAGTAAGTTGTGTAATATCGGATAATAGAGAGTCGAAATCAGTTGTTATAATCGTGTATTGTGTAATGTTGGATAATTGCGAGTCCAAATCTACCAGCGTGGAGATTAGCTGATAGCGTCATGACGTTACGCGTCGGTCCAAGTAGTATAGCAGGGATAGTCGACTTTCTACAATTGTTAAAGCTTATAAAAACTTTGAAAATTTATGAAATCAACATTCAGTTACGTGACTTATTGTTGGATATTATGACATTTTTAAATACTTTACCGTATGGTGGCGGTGTAAGAATATCCACTACCCCATATCGTCTCGTGGCTGTCGTAAGAGGTGAGAGAAGGAGATTGAATCAGGAAGATACTACTGCCCAATCTTTCTGAAAACAAATCAAAATAATTTTAAAAAACTGCGGTTACGAACCCGCGGAACTGCGATTGCCAAGCATGGTAACTATAGGCAAAATCGCCCCTATAAGGCAATCTATGGCGAAGGTTTAAATTCAGCTGTGGACTTTTATGGCTGTAATAGAATGGATTATGTCATTGTTATTTATTTTTATAGTTTCCTATTAGTGTTGACGATTGTAGAAAGTCTGCTTATACTGATGTACTTATACAGTATAATTCTCGTTGAGTCCGATTCCAATGTTTTAAATTGATGTCTGTGTATGTATGTGGATGTTTGTACATTATTCAACATTTTTCGCGTAATTCATTGATAATGTCGTCTTCTCAAACTAATTTCATTCGACGCTTTATTTTTAAGTAGATTTTTGTTCTGCGTCTGGTACTTCGATCGTCAATCTTCAAGGCAGGTGTGACAGCTACTATAGAACGGACCAGCAGTGAACTTTACAGACATACGAAGAAGAAGATTCAACGCCGGTGAAGCTTAGGAACTAAGAATTCTCTCTCACAATACGCGAACGAATCGACGAAGAATGGGGATAAAGAATTCTATTTGTCTGAGACTTTTTTTATAGAATAAGGGTGACAAACGAGCACACTTTCCACCTGATGGTAAGTAGATGCTGTGGCCCATAGACATCTATATTTATCCTCAATTAAAAATCAAAATGCAGATGCGATGTCACCCCTGAGGACTGAGATGGAATGCCTCGTTTCCAGTAAAAAGGGTCTCCGGTTCTCTAATACGAAACACAACAGCATCAAGCTGCTATTTTACGCTGGTATTCTTTGAGAGCGTGGTCCTACCCCGGTCGAGCCGACCTATTCGTGCTACAACCATAATATAGTAGCAGCGTGGCTCTACCACGTATAAATATTACTATTACATGTGAATAGAACATAAGAACTTGCATTGGGAAAGTGCGGCGGTCTCTTTCCTGCCCTCAAAACCCTTTCAAAAATGAAAAGATGCCTGTGCTCATAAACATGAATGTAAGTTGTAACTCTTATAATAATTCAACAAGTAGTAACTCTTATCATAGAGACTAATGGAATCCGTTATAAACTGCCAGCTCATGCGGTACCTTGAGGATCACCAGCTGATAAGTGACCGCCAATACGGTTTTCGTCGGGGTCGATCAGCTGGTGATCTTCTGGTCTACCTGACTCATAGATGGGGGAAGGCAGTTGAGTCCAAGGGGGATTGGCCGTTAGTTTGGACATTGCGAAGGCCTTCGATCGGATTTGGTACAAAGTGCTTCTTTCGAAGCTCCCTTCATATGGGCTTCCCGAGAAATTGCGCAATTGGATCACCAGCTTTCTTGCAGATTGGAGCATCAAGATCGTTGTAGATGGTGCATGCTTCGACTACAAGCCTATTAGTGCTGGTGTTACAAGGCTGCGTTCTATCACCAACACTTTTTCTTCTGCATATCAATGATATATTGCGAAGCAGTAACATTCATTACTATGCGGATGACAGCACTGATGATGCTCTATACACCGGCCGTGCCAATATTTCTCGGGAAAACGTCGCCAAGTACCGGAAAAAACTTGTGTCTGAAGTCGAGTCTTTGCTGAACAAAGTCTCAGATTGGGGGCGACTAAATCTAGTTCAGTTTAATCCTCAAAAGACTCAAGTTTGCGCGTTTACCGTTAAAAAGAACTCCTTTGTCGTATCTACTTAGTTTCAAGGCACTCCCCTTGTTGCCTCAGCTAGAATCGGAATCCTCGGCGTCGACATATCGAGTAACGTGCAGTTTTGTGGTCACTTGGAAGAGAAGGCCAAATTGGCCTCTAAAAAGCTTGGCGTACTCAGCAGAGCGGGACAGTATTTCATGCCGGCACACCGCCTGCAACTTTACAAGGCGCAGGTTCGGACATACTGTTCCAACCTCTGGGCACACAGGATACACAGGATGGTCACATGGAATACTGTTCCAATCTCTGGGCTGGGGCTCCCCAGTGCCAGCTCCTTCCACTTGACCGCATCCAGCATAGAGCGGCTCGAATCGTCGACGACCGAGTCCTTTCCGATCGGCTCCTTTGCATTTTCTTTCGAATTTACCACGGGGAGTGCTCCGAGGAATTGTTCGGATTAATTCCAGCCGCCAAATTTCACGAACGCACATCGTGCAAAACTCCTGGTACCATCCACACCATCTGGATGCTTAGCGGGCCACCACTGTACGTTTCACTAGGAGTTTTCTTCCGCGTACGATCTCTCTGTAGAATAATTTACCACAGAGTTAGGGGCATTTAAGAAAAGAGCTTACTCTTTTCTAAAAGACACACCTGCAATTCCTCTGGTGTTGCAGTTGTTCATGGGCGGCGGTATTCACTTAACAGGTGAGTATGCTAGTTTGCCCCCTCTCCAATAAAAAAATATTATAGAGCTCTTGTCTCTATAAACGTTGCCTCGGTTTTAGAGCCTTGTGGAATATTTTGAGACGATGGCAATGGACCCGACGGTATCAGTTTGTTCCCTTGGGAGAGAGGTAAAGCCCTAGTGTTGGATGCTACTTGCGTAGACACTTTGACGGCCTCTCATCTCAAGGGTACCTCGTTTAGAGCCGGGGTGGCATCAGAGGCAGTTGAATTAAGTAAGAGGCGCAAATATGAGTCTCTAAGAGATGACTACATATTTGTGCCATTTGCTGTAGATACTATCGGTCTGTGGGGTCCACGTACGGTGAAGTTCCTAAAGGAACTGTATCCACGACTGATCGTCGCTGCTGGTGATAAGGGGGCTGGTTCTTTTCTCGAAAACTCATTTAGCGTGGGCACGATACCACGGGTGGTAGGACTGTATGATAATTTAATTTTTTAGTTTTTCTTTATTATAGTTTTTTATATATATTGTGTAACCTTTTAGTTACTTTATTAATAATTAAAGCGTATGTTTTATTTAAAAGAAAAATCAGCTCAGCAGAACGGGGCAGCATTTTATGCCGGCACACCGCTTGCACCTTTACATGACACAGTTTCAGCTTCACATGGTATACTGTTCTCATCTCGCATCGCGCATCCCAGTGCCAACTCCTTTTACTTGACCGCATCCAGCGCAGAGTCGACGGCCGAGTTCTTTCTAATTGACTCAATTCACTGGCGCTACGAAGGGATGATTGCATCCCTTTGTATTTTCTATCGAATTTACGACGGGGAGTGCTCTGAGGAATTGTTCTAATGAATTTCTGCCGCCAAATTTCACCAATGCATATCACGACAAATCTCACGATACTATCCACACCATCTGGATGCTCGATCGACCACTGTGCGTTTTATTAGGAGTTTTCTTCCTCATATGACTTCTTTGTGAAATCGTTTACCACCGCCGATTTTTTTGGACCGATGCGAGTTAGGAACATTCAAGAAAAGAACTAACTGTTTTCTAAAAGACACACCTGCAATTCCCCTGGTGTTGCAGTTATTCATGGGCGGCAGTAGTCACTTACCATCAGGTGAACTGCATGCTCGTTTGCCCCCTCTTCTATAAAATAAGAATGACTTTTAATAATTATATATATAATTATTTTAATTTATGATTTACAAGGAATAAAAAAATATTTCTATATCTACGCATATACCGTTATAATTTGTCACTATGATTGTAATTTGAAGGCGGTAGGAATCCCTTTCTGCATAGGAGTTACTGTGGGTAGATCAACCTCTTACCTATTTCTGCCGCCGAAAAGCAGTGCTTGCACTGTGTGTTTCGGTCAGAAGTGTTAGAGAGTCAGTATAATAACGGGCTGTGAGGCATTCTGTCTAGTCCTCAGAAGGGATAAAGCATCTGTAGCTGTCTTTGTTTGAAATTGATTGCAGATATAAATGGACTGCAGTAGCCACCTACTATCAGGTCGACTGTAAATTAGTTCATCAATTCAGTTTTCTAAAACAAATTGAACATACATTCTTCACAATTTGAATCTGCACTCAGTTTATGGTATTTGTTAATATCATGTAGTATTTCAGCATCTTAAGCACGAAGCGTATTTTTTCTACCGACTTCAAAAAGGAGGAGGTACTCAATTCGACTGTATGTTTTTTTTATGTGTGTTACATCATAACTTTGTTCTACGTGAACCGACTTCGATGATTATTTTTTTATTTGAAAGCTGGTGCTTCTCATGTGGTCCAATATGGTAATCATGGTCTGAACAATAGTTTTTGAGTTATCTTTAATAATATATATTGAAGTCGGTTGTACAAAATTTTTAATTTTAAATTATTATCTATGTCAACTCAGCGTATTAATTATTAATAATAATATAGTATGTTTGGAAATATTCGGTATAAATATTAACATTATGTTAGTTTAAGTACTTGGTTACCAAACAGCCTATCAAAAGTCCACTGCTAAACATATGCCGCCCGCATGAATTGCCACACTATCATATATGACTATGGCAAATATACCTATATTTGCCATAGTTATCAGGCTACGCAGGCGTTTTGGCAGTCAAAGCATTTTTATTATTTGAGAGGTTATTAGAAAGACGCTGCAACAGATTTTCATTTCGAATTCAAACCGAAGACTACATTTGTGTAAAAGCATGCTGCTCAAAACAACAGGGGTTACCATTCAGCTGCATCCTATAAGAAACAAATATTTTTTGTCTGCAAGTAATTGTTTCGGAATTTTTAGCACTTACAAATAATTGTTCCGGTATTTATTTGGTATACAATTAATTGTTATGGGTCTGAATGTTTGTCTATGTGTAATTTATGTATGTAAGACGCTTCTACGATACAGGTTTCTCCTGTGTGGGGGTGTAGGTGTAAAGTTTTATTAAAGAGAAGTAAGCAAGGACAAATAGAGAATTTTGGTGACTGATCTCATTTCTCTGACACTGTATCCATGTTTTGGACCTTATTGCGTAATCGTTACACCGAATATGCTTAGCTCGGAACTGTTAGTGTTCCTACGTGTTCTCGTATATATTATATACTTGTTGCACTTTAATCGCATTTGATAACTTCCGATAATAATATTCCGAAGTTATCAGCCTGTATTACGTTTTTAATTTTATTTTTTAATTTACGTCTATAAATAAATAAACACGGATAAACCAACACTAATTAATTTAGCACCTTCACAAAAAAAATTAAGTACCTCCAAAATAAAATTAATTTAAGTTCAATAACACATCGGTTACTAATATAGAAAATGCATTCAAATCAGTAAAATCAAGTCAAACTATTACAAAACAAACAGTTAATATGCAAGCTTTACAAGTTCCGACAAAATTACTTTCCATTCATTCGCAAACAGATTGCAATGATTAATAATTTATTATAGAGTCATGGTAGCTCAGAGGCTAAACGCTCCACAGACCTATCAAATACCACACACTGGTAGACCTATCTACTTGGCTAACCCTGCCAGGTACGGAACTATATTATACAAACTAACCGTGTAGTGGCGGTGTAACAATATCAACTAACCCAAATAGTCCCGTGGGTGTCGTAAGAGACGACATAGGGAAACTGAAACAGGAAATGGGTAGCAGCATCTTCCTGGTAACAACTCAAATAATAAAAAACTGCGGCTGCCGACCCGAACGAGGCAATCTTTAGGGGAGGCCTATGTTCACCTATGGACTTACATAGGCTGTTATGAATGAATGAATCATACAAATTTAGTAATTAATTTTAAAGGTTCGAGAGGAGTTCTGCGTGTTTTTAAAACGTTAATTTTGTGTATTAAAATATTAATATTATTTAACATTATAAACATAATATATGTATGTATTGTTTGAAAAATAATATTACGTAATATTATGTAATAATTTTACGTGGTAGAGCCACACTGCAGCTATATTATAGTTGTAGCACGAATGGGTCGGTCCGACCGAGGAATTACCATGCGCTCACAGAATACCAGCATAAAATAGCAGCTTAATGCTGCTGTCTTTCGTATGGTTAGTAAAGATAGCCGGAGATCTTTTTTTTAGCGGAAACGAGGCATTCCATCGCAGTCCTCAGGATTGACAACGCATCTGCATTTTGATTCTTAATTGAAGGTAAAGATAGATGTCTATCCACTTCCCATCATGGTGACTGTGTGTCACCCTCATTCTTTCATAAAAAAATCATAAAAAAAATAGTTAAATCAAATTTTAAACAAACAGTAAACTACATTTCCTATTTTAAATTTATGATATATGTATATTAGTTATAAATGCTTCGTTATGTTCATTTACCTGTTGAGTCTAAAGACTTGGCGATGGGCCAAATGGGGCTCGACGTCGCATTTACTTGAATCCTTTTATCAATGACTGGTCATGATCGCGGCATAAATGGATTGCGGTCTACACTGTAGGTCAACCAAATTTTAAAATTAGTATATTCTGCTATTTCTATAGTTAATATTTTGAAATTTCAACCATATTTTCTTCAAATTAATAGACACCATACTTTATGTCTTTTAATTCTAGTTCAATACTAAAATGATTATTCACATATCATAATTATCATCATCATTACAGTCCTTTAAAAGCACTGCCGAACATAGGCCTCCCCCATGGAATACTATAAAACGGCCCTGAGCCACCTGTATCCATCGAATTCCAGCATGTCTTACAAGATTACCACTTCATCTAGAAGCGGGACGTCAATCTAGAACCTTTCTTCCCCATCGGTAGTTGGTTTGTCCGGTTGTAACGCCGACTCATTCTCACATCATTTTACTGATCACCCATAGGATCACGGTTACTCTGGTTTGCCTGCGGATATCATCGTTAAGGATTCTATCATATTCTCATTACAGCATACCAAAAATCCATTGCTGAACATTGGTCTCCTCAAACATTACCTAAAAATAAATATCTCCCATATTTGCAATGACAATTTGGCAGGCGGGTAGGAAACCGCATTTTTTTTACTATTTTCACATTTTATCGTGAATGTGCTACTCGGAGATGCGCAACAGCATATTCAGTTTTAGTTTCCGTCTGTCGCCTATTACAACACCCGCGGGATGATATGGCACCTACACGGCACCTATTATTATGTACAGCTGTTATCATGAAGACATTGCTGCCCATCTTTTTTCAGTTTCCATTGTCGCCTCTTACAAAACCCACGAGATAGTATATTCATTTATTTATTTAATCTTCAAAAGTAACGTAACAAAGGGCGGACTTAATGCCTATCGGCATTCTCTGCCAGTCATTCTGCCCGTGGATTTATGAGATTTTGTGGCAGGTGCTATTACGTACATACATACATACTATGATATACATGATTTACAAAAGCGACTCAAATAGTGTATTTTAATATATAAACAAAACATGTTTGATATATTATATTACACATATCATTAAAATACAAAGATATACTCGTAATATATACGTTACATATAATAATAAAATCTATATATTAAAATTGCAAATAATAAAAGATCTAAATATATTATTTTCATCATTATTTACGTCCGACATAGCTTTGTTTCAGAAAGAAGTCATGTACCAACTTCTTAAAACAGCCCTTACTTGGCGCTATTTTTACGTTTTCGGGCAAGGAGTTCCAGAGTAGTGTTGCCTAAATAGTAAAAGAATAGTTGGTGTATCCAGTGAAATGAGATGGAATGCTAATCTTATGATTAGATGAGGAGCGAAGAACCTTATCATGACTTGAAAAGAGATACTGGAATTTATTCTTGAGATATGTTGGAGAAGTTAGATTATTCAAAATTGAGAAAAGAACAAGCAGAATTCTTGAGTTTCGTCTTTGTCGGATAGTGAGATATTTCAGGCGATTATGATAATGAGAGATGTGATCATATTCGAAGACCAAATATATATCTAATATTGCATTATCCATAATTATATTACACATATCATTAAAATACAAAATATACTCGTAATATATACGTTACATATAATAATAAAATCTATATAATAAAATTGCAAATAATAAAAGATCTAAATATATCATTTTCATCATTATTTACGTCCGACATAGCTTTGTTTCAGAAAGAAGTCATGTACCAACTTCTTAAAACAGCCCTTACTTGGCGCTATTTTTACGTTTTCGGGCAAGGAGTTCCAGAGTAGTGTTGCCTGAATAGTAAAAGAATAGTTGGTGTATCCAGTGAAATGAGATGGAATGCTAATCTTATGATTAGATGAGGAGCGAAGAACCTTATCATGACTTGAAAAGAGATACTGGAATTTATTCTTGAGATATGTTGGAGAAGTTAGATTATTCAAAATTGAGAAAAGAACAAGCAGAATTCTTGAGTTTCGTCTTTGTCGGATAGTGAGATATTTCAGGCGATTATGATAATGAGAGATGTGATCATATTCTAAGACCAAATATATATCTAATATTGCATTATCCATAATGGTATAAAAGATATTTTCACAAGTTTTAGTTTAGTCTTTACAGGAAGAAGGTTCTTCAGACGAAAGAGTCGTAAGTCGTAAGGTGGCAAAGACTGCGACTAATATCGGTGACATGCCATTTCATTGTGTTGTTCATATACATGCCAAAATTTCTTACCTTTGATAAAAAACACCAAAGTGTCGAAATTTCTTAAATATTCCATTACACTCACATACATTAAAGGGAAGTAAATTAGACTGGAGTGCATTCTCCATTTTATAAAAGTATTTATACCACACACCGTTGAATTGAGATAGTAAAGTGTTGCCGCCCACAGTGATTTCACCGCATGGGGTATCTATCACATGGTCAGTGTAACCAACACGCAACAGAGCTGTGGCAGATTTAGTGTACATATATATGTAGGCTAATATACTGGATATTATATCTTAATGCTTGGCTTCCCATTTTAGCATTGCCTTTTTATTTTGCTGAGCAACGATCAGCGCAAGGCGGCTGGCAGTAACTCGATGCTTGAAACAAAAGATTGGGCTAAGTGGCGCGCCTTGGGAGAGGCCTATGCCCAGCAGTGGACTGCTGCAGGCTGATGATGATGATGATGAAATTAATTCGCGTAATAAACAAAAATGTATAGAAATTACTAATAATACACTTTTTACTGAAACAAGGTATTTAATAATACAACAAGCTTAATCGCACTATGCAACTTGTTTTGCATTAAACAAGAGATTTAGTACATTGAAAGAAGCAACAATTTCTTTCCATTTTCCTTGAAGCTATAAAATTGCCCTGAGAGCACAATTACATGCAGAAACGCTAATGATATTACAGTACGCTCCACAAATTTATTGGTGAACATGAGCCTCCTCCCAGGGAATGACACAAATCATGGTCCTGAGCCAACTGCACCCTTACCATGTCGTTACTCCATCAAGTAGGGGTCTGCACTTCACTTCATAGCATAGGTGTGACATGGACGTTATACATGACTTGGGTTAACTGAAAAGCTGTCCCCTATTGCACAGACTGCTGATGGGGAACAGCATTACCAGTATGAAGGTATCAGGTCTGTGGTCACCAGCACACACGCCCAGCATGGTGAGTATGTGTAATCCTACCAAGTTATACTTGACAGTAAACGCGTTCTTGGAAGAGCCTATGTCCACCGATGGACTTTAAAAGGCTGATTATTTGACGTAAAATATAAAGTAGCTTTGAAGTTTTACCATACAGTAAAATAATTCTATATCTTCCTCTAAACTTTGTGAAAACAGAAAATAACAATATAAAAATATTTACTAGGGTTTGTACTAGTTTTTGAAACTTCTTTCATTTAGCCGACATAATAAAGGAGGTTCTAAGTTTACCAAATGTTCTCTTTTGTGTACTGATATAATGACGTTTTTATTATACAGGTTTTATTTTACTTAGGACTGGTCCCATATAAATTTAAAGAAACGAAAGTATTTAGATGATTTTTGAGCTTGTGGTACCTTAATCCACTCAATTGGTTTAAAAAACTTTGATTTTAATAGAAACTGAAAGCCGACATCAAATAAAGGGGCATTAATATTTCTATAAACTATGTCTTAGCACCAACTTCTGATGTAATTATGTGAAATTTTTTTTTTTTATTTCTCTAAAATTTTTTAAGTTTTTTTTTCTTTAGTTTTCTCGTACGTACTATTGCGAATACTACTTTTCCAGTGTCAAATATTTGATTATCCTTCATAATACTTTGCACTGTGAAGTTTTGGGAGATTTTGGCAACAGCTTACAGCCAGCCCCTTTTTTAATAAAAACGAGGCATTCCATCTTAGTCCTCAGGGGTGACAACGCATCTGTATTTTGATACCTAATCGAGGATATATGTAGACATCTATGTGCCACAGCATCCACTTACCATCAGGTGTACTGTGTGCTCGTTTGTCACCCTTATTCTATTCTATAACGGCCAGCAGATAGGCGACGACAATAGTTCCCAATACACCTAAGCGGACAAAATAACTTCAGATTTATATCGCTATCGTAGCACTTGTTTTACCATTTGCTCTAATAGTTCATAATATGCACAGATATTTAATGCACATAATCGCACCATTTTGCGCATCAAAATCTACTTCAAATCTTTGTCAAAACTATGATATAAGCATTGTGATGGTGGTCTAGTTGCCTTCAAACGTCTTTTTATAAAGTTGTTACTTTGGCTAAATTGGCAAAGAGCATAAAATATATCAATGACAATATACTGAATGAGAAGATTACTACAGATTCTGTTTAAAATTTGTTTTATTAACAGAACAATTTTAAACAGAAGCAAGAGAATATCATAGTTATAATTGCGTTTTATAAGAGAGCTTTTTAGAGCTCTACGATACTAGCCTCCAATATTGGCTTATTGCCAGTACCAGATACCTGCCTTGGACAAACATATTAATACTGAACCAAAGATAGCTTATCTTTTCATTTTGATACCATTTATACGTCGGTGTCCTTGCAGTTAGCTTGTTGGAAAGCCAGATATATACAGTTCATTACATTTTACGAAATGAAAATATATTATATATTAAGATATTTCTAAAAATCTAGTCAAGTTTTTTACCGTTTTACGTGTACGTACCACATTTCAGTGATATTATGGTGAAACTACAAAAAGTCGGCTTTACCGGTGATAGGTGCTCTCATTATTCTGGTTTCATAATTGCGCACAATTATTAGCCCAATGTTGATAACGTTTAGGACTGCAGCTTACCATTTTACATCCCCAGTCAGGTCCATAATGAAACAGGAAATAGGCTACAGCACCATTTTGATAACATAAAAAATTGCGGCTGCTAACCCGCCTGCCAAGCTTGACAATACGAGTCAATTTATTGAGCAGCCGATGTTCAGCAGTGAACTTTTGATAGTCTGTGGTGATGGTGATGATGATAAGTGGAAAATGTTAATGTGATATTTACATGAATTTAGTGTAGAAACTGTGTGGTGAGGGTATAGTGAAGTTAAGAGTTCAGCATTCCGGGTACATTATTCTATGGTTCAGCAATGTGTTACAGTGATATGTGAGGTGCCCACATAAGATATATGCCAAGTACGCTACTACTACGCCGCACGCCCTGTCACACACTCTTTTCTCAGCCCTAAGGGTAAGGCTACACTCACTTTAGTAAAGCCCGCAACGTTGTGTCCTAGACACGCGGTGATATATTACGATGTCCTGAGTGGCGGCTGTTCGAATTATATGGGAAACACGCCGCTACATCAAATGCTCCAACATACTCCCTCCATTGAGGTCTTACGTTATTACAAATTAAAATAATCTTTTAAATCTTCAGCAATTATTAAACTATGAATTAATAATTCGATAAATTAAGCTAGGTGGTAGGGGTCCTTTTCTGTCTAGTTGTCCGTTTGCGTAGGTATACTACACTCTTACCTATTCCTGCCGCCAAAAAGCAGTGCTTGTTCTGCTGCTGTGTTCCGTTTTGAAGGTATTAAAAGACAGTATAATTGCAAACTGTGAGGCATTGAATCTTAATAAAAAATAACAACGCATCTATAGCCTTCTTTGTTAAAGTTAATTACGGGTTTCCATGGACTGCAGAAGCCATTTACCATTAGATGGACTGTAAGTTCGTTTGTCACTTTAGTTTTCCATAAGAAAAAGCTTAGCTGGTATTTTTATATTATAGGCTTATAACTTATTTCATTAAGGTTAATACTAGGATGTGGGGCTCCATTATTCTAGGAGTATATCTAGGCTGGTAGTTGGTACAACACTTATCTCTTATTTACCCGTAGTGTAAACAATATGTGGTGATTTTAATTTAAAATAAAAATTAGTGTAATGACACTAAATAAAAACATCAACAATTTAATAGTATATTTTCTCGTAGATTCAGAAATATCGATGATCGTTGCATTTTACAACGTCGTTCCAAGTCTTATCTCGCTGACTCGATCGTCGCACGTTTAACGGAGACTATTACGTTGATATCGAATAAAATTAGACGACTTTACCTGTCGTCTTTAAGATTTTTCTAAAATTACCGGCACAGCCTATTAAAAGTCACTGTTGAACATAGCGCTCCCCGATAGATCACCTCTTTTTTATTTATAAACATATAGCTACCGCAGTTTAATTTTTTTTAATGTAATAAAGGTGACAAACGAGCACACAATACACCTGATGGTAAGTGGATGCTGTGGCCAATAGACATCTACATGTAACCTCGATAAAGAATCATAATGTACAGGTGTAGTCTATGAGGACTAGATGGAATGCCTCGTTTCCTGTAAAATGGGTCTCCGGTTCTCTACACTAACCATACGGAACACAGCAGCATTAAGCTGCTATTTCACGTTGATATTCTGTGAGAGCATGGTCCTCCCCAGTCGAGTCAACTCATTCGTGTACATTCATAATAAAGCTGCAGCGTGTCTCTGCCACGAAACGATCTTCGTTTCTTTTCCCCTAATTGTTATAAGGAAGACGCTGTTGCACATCTCCGCATTTTTTTACCAACGCTGAACATAGACCTCCCCCATAGATTGTATCATAGGTTTGGACTATACCATAGTTGCCATACCTGGCATACGGGTTTATTAACCGCAGATTTTACGCCGCAGTACTTAATCAGATTAAGATGAAAAGATGCCGAATTCGTTATCGTGAAACTTCTCACTGCCACATTCGAAGAACTCACCCGGTAGGTTGTTAGATCCGACCGACTTTGTTTGCAGTAATTTTATAACTGCGATGACTTCCTCCAAAGTAAGAGTCTTATTCATAATTCTGGCAATGACCATATATAATCGAGATCAGCTAAACGATCTACATTGAGGTTAAAATGTTGTGTCCATCTTTTCAGCATATTTGCTTTATCAGTAATAAAGGAGCTAGCTACAGATCTTAGAAAGTCACTTATTTATACGAAAACCAAGAAGTATGGGTATTTTAATAAAAAATGTGTCCATCAGGTTGGCATCAGAGAACCACAGGATCAAACTAATTTTACACTGCTTCTGTACGGGTTAATTTTCTTAGATCAGCTACATATTTTATCACAACACAACTACAACAACAGTATGGGTCCATTACCAAAAAGAAAAAAGAATTCTATTCATATACTGCAAATGCACATTAAAAGCGTAACAAATTGCCTTAATTTATTGTTTCTACTTCCAGTCAAGTTACGGCAATAAGCAAGCCAAGGCTGTACTAACGTCAACCAAATGAACACATGTTATTTATGATATAAGTTGTTGTACTTATGATTTCTATAGATATCCTATAATGCTCTTTAGCCCCAGTTATTTTTTATTTTAGAGATGCTATTAACCAAACCATTACCATTACAGCCTATTAAAAGTCCACTGATGAAAATAGGGGGATATATACCGTAGTTGGTTCGCTTGGCAAGCGGGTTAACAACAGCAGTTTTTTTTTAATTACTATGAGTTTTTACCAGGAAGATACTGCTGCCTTCAGTCGCCTCTTATGACACCCACGGGACGAAATGGGGTATTAGATATCTTATACCGCCAATACACAGCTGTTAACATTACCATTGAAAAATCGTCTTCCATAATTCGTACAGCAAAGGAATGTAATAATTTGCCGGCGTCTGTCTTTCCGTCCGACTGCGATCTGAATGTCTTCAAGACTAAGGTGCTCAGGCTTTTGTTACGCTAATACAGTGCGATTTACCTTCTAGTACTTCATCATCACAGCTACAATAAGTAAAAAAATCCCGTCAAACACCACACCAGTAAGCTTTCTTGTGTTAGGAGTGGTTCAAGGCAGGAGCCAAATGGCGAAACAGTTAAAAATTACATGTACATGTATTATATCCCACGCGAGTCAAGAATATCATCATTATTACACTACGTCACAAATCCACCGCTGAACTTAGGCCTCTCCCAAGCAAATCCATAAATCGCAGTCCTAGCTACCTGCATCTATTGACGCAAATGAATAATATTTATTATGCATTATTTAATTTATTTCACTTATTAATTTTACACGTTCCGTTAATTTTGTTATTACGTTATTTTAATTTTATTACGTTAATTTTGTTATTACATATTAAATATTATATAAAGTACACAAAAATGTCAATTGCGAAAAGAAAATCACGGCGGAATGTTTTATGTGCACCGAAGACGTTAAATTTCAGAACAGAATCATAAAATCTGTCTTCTGCAGTGGAATACGGCAACGGCTGCATGCTTAAAAGCTTTTGTGTATTTCGAACTGCGTGTTAAAAATATACAAAGAAAATTTTAGAAGACTTGACACGAAATTCGAGACCGAAGAAACATTTTTTTAATAATACTTTATTAGACTTAAATAAAAATGATATACAGGTTCCGATTGAACACTAGCTCCGGAACTAGGAATTCTGTATGTCAGGAGCTAGTCCCTTCCAAGCTTTATGCACAATCAATTTTAACATTCATTATAAACTTCAATTCAATTTAATTACATTCTACTTTATTTCATTCAAATTACCTAAAATACACTAATGTAAAGATAATCTTACTGAGAAAGAAACAACCAACACTGTTAAACACGGCTAGGGCGGTTAAGATTAGGTAGCGGAGGGTCAGTCATGTTAGTACCGCCATTTTGGATTTCAGTAAATGAAAGTGTGCCGAAATGTTGCTATGGCACACGTGGCAACATATCACATGCCTTTTTTTACATGGGCATATGCCTACTCATACCCACCTCGCGGGGGCAAAGACGGGTTATGTCGGACTCGCACCGACTAACCCCATCGTGAGTTGGCACATTATTTTTTGTTAAAAGTCCCACATAAACATGAGACCTATAAGTCGCAGACCACCATGGAACTAGCTTACATAATATGGATATCATTGGCTAGGCTTTTTGCTACCAGGCCACAAATATGTATTTTGTTTGTGTGTATATAATAAACCACTATTCTGTTTATTTGAATGTGTAAATTTATATATATCATATGTAAAACGCCTCCGCATCAATACTTGCATTCCTTTTTCTTTAGTTTGATTTCTTAATTATTTATTTCTTGTTTATTTTTATCTCAATAATACTAATAAGCAAGAATAAAAATATACTTCTTTAAGGTTAAAGTAATTTATATTTTTTTTATATATCTTCAAATACAATGCAAATATTATATTAAATTTGAATATGTTTTGTAATTTTGGACGACTCGGTAACGCAGAGACAGTAAACGTTTGGTTTTGATGTTGCGGGACCGTGGGTTCGAACAATAAAATTTACAAATAAAGTTTTTGTTTGGCCTCAAATAATTGTTCTAGATATCAATTTTCCTCCAAGTGCAACTTATGAAAATCATCGTGGTTTTTTAAACGATAAATTATTTTTTATTGTCAAATGCAATTTTAAGCATTTACGAGGGAGTAAATTATTTATACACCTGGATTTCCCTTAAAATTGAATCTCAAGTTGACGTGCATCGGTACGACCGAAAAAAAAATTTGGTATTTACCTATGAAATTGCCGTTTTTTATAAAATAAGTTAACGTAATTTTTTTCCATATTTTTTATTTCTATTAATCAAAGTAATCACCCATGCAATTGATGCATCTTTGCCAACGCAATGGCAATTTATTGATGCCTTTTTTGAAGAAATCAGCTGGATGGGAGGCAACAAATTCTTCAAAGGCATTTTGTACTGCCTCTGGGATATTGATTTTTTTTCCCGCCAGAAAGTTATCCGAATTTTGTAAAAAGTAGAAGTCTGTAGGCGCAAGGTTTGGTTAG
Source organism: Parnassius orleans (assembly GCA_029286625.1). Taxonomy (NCBI): domain Eukaryota; kingdom Metazoa; phylum Arthropoda; class Insecta; order Lepidoptera; family Papilionidae; genus Parnassius; species Parnassius orleans. Next base: position 52,181 of record JAGSMP010000345.1, on the reverse strand, counting down.
TACGGCGGATGAAGGAGAGCTTTCAACGCCAGCTCTTGTAACTTGGAGACCGTTTGTTGTGCAGTATGAGGTACGCGCGTTGTCACGCAGGAGCAGCGGGGACCAAAGCTATTTGGAGACTTGCGAGTTTCTTCATCATTGTGTTCAATTTTTCACAGTACACATCTGCAGTAATGCTCATCTCGTTTGGTAAAAATCTGTGATGAATCGCACCGGCGCTAGACCACCAAACAGTGACTATCACTTTTCTAGGGGTAAGTTTTCGTTTAGGGCATTATTTAGGTACTTAACCAGAATCCAACCAACTTGCTAAGCGCTTGCGATTGACAAACACAATCCATTTTTCGTCGCAGGTAACAATGTGGTTCAAAATTCCTTCGTTTGTGTGCCTGTTGAGTAGTGCAAGGCACGTCTCGACGCGTACTTCATCGAGTTCGTGGGGTACACATTTGTCAAGCTTTTTTACCCTGCCATTTGACGATAATGGACTAATATTGTTTTGATGCTAACGTTGAAAGCTGCTGCTAATTCAGCCGTAGATTGAGTATCAACAGCTTCCACAATCGCCTTTAATTCGTTATTGTCGACCAAAGTTTTCGGACGATCACGGAGTTAAATTTACAGGTCAAAATTTCCGGAACGGAAGCGGGCAAACAATTAACAATTGGTGCGTTTTTTTGTAGTATTCGCTCCGTAAACGTCGTTGATGTTGCGTGCCGCTTGTGCCGCGTTGCTGCCACGACGGTACTTATATTCCATAATTACTCGAATTTTTAACGTATCCATGATGACGCAAAAGATTCAAATGCGATGATAACTCAATAAACAAATGACTAATTTTGAAATAAGAATTCCATGTTTTTAAAATTAAATTAATTTGAAATTAGATATTTTCGTCAAACAAAAATTATGATTTGAAATGGTCAGTACTGCAGAACGGCAATTTAATAGGTAAAGAACTATTATTTCAAAGACATTTGAAGTCCGTCAACACAAATTGGGGCAGTGCGGTGGAAATTTCATTGCATTAAAACCCTCTTGGAAATTATAGAAAACCTGTGCCCAGCTGTGGGACGTATATAAAATATATTAACTTGTCTTTATTATTGGTGCGAAAAGAACTACCTCCATAAAATTACTTGCAGACTATGTCATTATTAGTTCGAATGTTTCTCTGAGCTCTACACAAAATGCTAACAACATTATTTGTGCAGGATATACGGTTGCGCACCTAATACTGCCTAAATGTAAGATAAATTTTTATTATACCTCATTAGACTGGCATTCGGTACGTTTTACATATATTTTGTATATTTAGTTTCACTCCTTTAGGCACTTACGTAAAACTCACAGATGTACGTAACATTTTTCAACATACATTAAAGAGATTGACCTAAAATAATTTCCTATGTACATTTTCAATAATTATTTCTAAATCCGGAGACACTGCAGTGTCTCGCGTTAAGTACACCTTCAACATATTATGTATATGTGTGTAAACGTGTAGGCGTGAGACTACAGTGTATATATTCTCGAATCAGATGTTAACATAACCTCACCAAATTTTTAACTTCATATTTTTAATTATTAACGAAACGTCAACACTTTATACAGTCATTTATCGTTTTGTTTATCAATTGTTTTCATATTACATTAAAAATTATTTCGATCTATCAATTATTTAATACTTTTCAATATCTCAAATTTTCGCTCGCGCCGTTTTTCGATTCCACAAAAGATTTTACTAATTTGACTAATTTCGGTCGAATTTTTAATTCTTTTTAAAGATTGTGATTGTTGTTGTAGCTTGGATGCTTGTCCTTTAAACCATATTTAATTTTTTTTTCAAGATTTTTTGGCTTGGATGCTTGTCTTTTAAGCCATGTTATCTCGATATCAAGTGATAATAATACTATAAAGTACACTACTTTACTTTACAATATGTTGATGCATCACATTGCGCTGTCCAGTCAGTTGGCGATAGTATCTCAAGGCGTCTAAGCAGATATACACCTTATCTTGAGAATATTGGTATGGCGGTAGGGATGCAACATCGCTCATAAAAAACATCGATATTAGAAGAATATGAACGATATATTGATTTTTTAGATATTTTTTTATCCACATTTAAATATATATATCGAATAAATAACATTTTGAAAAGAAATGAAACGTCGGGAATTAAAAAAGTTAAATTAAACGCGATAGAATCCGTAAAAGTTTCTTTCATTTATTGAAACAAAGAAGTATAATAATGAAACATTATATTTATGTTATTTTAGGAAGTTTTACAATATTTATTTTTACACATTTATTATTATCGAATAAGTATTAATTTTTACCAGAAAACAAGTACTAAATTAATTAAAAAAGTTTATGAATACCATACACGATCCAGTTTAGCCTCAAGTTTGCAACGCTCTTGAAGTGACGTCCGGTAAACTTGACAAGTGCATGACAAGTCTACTTGAAGAAAAAATTGAATTTCTATTCTGCTGACTTGATCAAGCTTGCAGCGTCATGTAAACTTGAAAGTGTGTATGAGCGGGCAAGTATGCATGACGTTAGTCGGAGCAATAAGCGAGAGACGTCCTGGTTTCAACTGGTACGGCTTTATGCAAACTTGACGGCGAACGGATGACGGCTCCGTGGCACAGTGGCTTGGCAATGAGTTATTGCACTGGGGGTCGCGGGTTCGAATGCCGCACGCAACAAGTATTTGTATGGCCTACAGATAACTGTTCGGTGTCTGGATGTTTGTCCTCGTGCAATTTATGTTTGTAAACTGCCTCCACGATACAGAGAAAATCCTAGTGTGAGGGTAACGTTTTTCTAATAACAAAAAAAACTTGAACGTGAGTGGTCTATATGGATGCACTGTAAACAGGACGCCGCTTCAAGCGCGCTGCAAACTTGACGGTAAACTGGATCGTGTATGGCATCCATAAGACAATCCAAAAGTGCACGCTTCATAATGCTCATTTACTTTTTAATAAAAAAAATATATAATTGATTTTTAAAAGAAAAAAAATTAAATTAAGTAATTTCTTACAGAGTATTTTCAATTTTTTTAAATTATTGTCGCTCATTTTTCGTGTCATACGTGCGCGCAGTCTTAAAAAAATTTGGTTAATTATAGTCTTTGCATTATAGCACGGTGCGGGTGACAGGTAGACTGGTCATTAGAACGTAACTTGCGTGCGTTTTTTTTTGACAATATTTTTGACTATGAGAAAATAACACTGAATTTGTTTTTAATAAAAAAAATCTATTCTGTTATGACTATTAAATTAAAATTAACATAAAAAATCTCGCTTAATATAGTTTTTTTACTAATAAAATTATAATAATTTCATTTTTTTCACTTACGTGCGCAGTTACATATTATGCATACTAGCGGTAAATTTTTAAATATTACTAGAGATGTGCCTCATAATCGGACGTAAAAACTGTCAAGCGAATATAATCGCTAAAAATAAGTAAGATAATTCTATTTTATATGTGTGGTGCAATACCGTCAAATTCATGTATACAAAATTTAAGTAACTTACGATTCATGTACTATAATAAACAAATAAAAAGAGAAAGTTGTAAAAAAAAAAAGAATTAAATAATTTTAAATTTATTCCGCCATTTTGTGGATCTCGCTTAAAGTAGTCTCGAAGGTGAATGACTAACCCCCCGCTTGACTCCTTTTAACAATGTTTTTGTTTGTTTTGGAATAAACAAACTCTACAAATAGAAAAAATTAACTTTACAAAACACAATAATAAACTCAATAATCGAAAGTAAAAGCAATATAAACCCAACTGAAATTACAAAACGGTCGATAGATACTTCATACAAAACGCTAGGCGCTAGCATAGATTATACACATTAGTGTTGCCAGCTGTTTTGATTTGCGCGGGACGTCCCGTCCCGAGCTTAGTGACACGTCCCGATTCACCCTTGATCGGAACGCCAAATGTCTCTTTTTTTTCAAAATGTATATATATATAAGCTATTACTGTGGCTGTTACTACATACATTTAAATATTTTAACTGTGACATTCCATATTTTTTCACCAAACTCGGACTAAAATCAAAATTTTAAATTTTACACGTATTGTGTTGGCGAGATACAGATATCAAATCGACAAATCGACCATTATTTATTATTTAATTATTTTAGTAGTAATTAGTACAGTACCTAACTTACATGCTGTTAGTAAATGCTGTATTTAGTAAAATGCAAAGGTCTTGTGGGTCAGTTCTTCCACTAGTCAATTTCGTCAAGTGGTTGTAGGTATTGTTGTTTTCAATAAATAATGTGACATTATGCGTGCGATGCAAGGATTTAATCTGTGTGTTATGTCATAATTTGATTATGAATGAATGTGTGATTTTTTATTGTATGATGCCATTTTTAAAGGTTTTTTGAAGTGAATGCGTTCTGGGTTCATAAGAGTTTTTAATTTTTTTCAGAATAACATTAAATTGAGTCATTCAGAAAATTCAGAGTCTGCAACGTTAACTAATCATTCAACAAGTTCTGATTTGTCAAAAAAGAAAAACACACATAGACAACCATGCAGTTTTTCCGGCGTTTGGACGTAAATTATTCGTTCATTAGCTCAGTCCCAAAAAGAATTATAAAGCACATTGCGCATTTTAAAATAAATATAAGAAATCATCATTGTATCAAAAATACTTTAGTATAACTCATGGCAGCCAAAATGCCTACAAAAAAACCTGTTTATTTTATTTTATTAGATTTGTAAACCAAATTCTTGATTTTTTTACCTTCCGTCCCGATATTTTACCTACTGGACCTGGCAACACTTATATAACACTATATCGAAAGGCGCTAGTACTCGTATCTTGTAAAGCTGCAATTGTAGTCAACGTCTTACCAGAAATCACAGGTGCTGGTAGTCATTTTATTTCTTTTAATGCGAAGAAAAGTGTTGCAATTAACATAAAATAAAAGATAATTTTATTTTCAAATTAATACATAGTATAGTATGTAACTAAAATATCATAATTTGTATTAAACTGTAATTCAAATTTACATGCATTGTAATTTATTTATAAAAAACATATATTTCAGTTATAATTTTTTTATCGATAGCTAATCGATATTTTTTGCTTTGCTTTGTGTATCTTTAATCGCTTTTTTTATCGATTTAACATTGTTCCATCTCTATCCACGATAAACAGTAAGCTGTCACCCGCACCATGCTATAACGCAAATACTATAGTTGATGTAATTCTAAAAAAGAGATAATTATTATTGTATTATAATGATATAAGTTTCACCTAAGTTATGAGTTTAATTTGAGCTAACTTATCAAATCAATTCAAATCATTTAAAAATGCCGCTTTTTGACAGTAGCGACCTCTTCTAGTGCTAAGTTACGTTAGTTCTAAAAATAATCTAAGGCGCCAACGTTTTCACGTGAAAGAAATGAGAAATAAAATATATTTGTTGTTATAAATGTGTTCATAGTGATTTTTAAATTTAAAATCATTTTATTAATAAACTATGGGACTATAAAAGTTAAAAGTATTTAAAGTTACAGCCTATATACGTCACTGCTGAGCACAGGCCTCCCCTAATTTCTGAGAGGGTTTCAGGGCAAAGAAGTGTCCGCCGCGCTGCCCCAATGCGTGCTGGCGTACTTCACATGTCTTCAAAATATTTTTTTTTAATTTCTCAGGCATGTAGGTTTCTTCACGATGTTTTTCTTCACCGCCGAGCACGATAAAAAAATTGATGTACTTGGTGTGTATTATACTTTATAGAACAAGCATAATTCAAAAAGTTATAAAAAACGTCTTTCAATGTCAAGTTGTATGATCAAAAGTCTTAATCATGCACACCTAGTACACCAATTTTTTTATTAATACTTTTTTCCAGCATATTATTTTTTCGAATCTAAAACGGTTATGTACTTGTTTTTTTTGTAAAAATGTAACCATCATTTTGGTATCTTTATTTGAAAGTGTACTTGGCGCGATTTTTTACAGTGAAACTGTTTTTGTTCAGATTACATTTTCAATAATTATGATAATGTATCTGGAAGTGATAAATCGCTATATAATAAAAACTAGTATTAAGTTAATTAGGCTACGACGGATCAGATCACAAAACCGATGGTGAATTAAAATTGTTTTATAACTCACACCGAAGCTTTAAAGTGGTTTGCGATGGATTCGCTTCCACGATCACTTTTATTTCTTCATTGTCAACAGGATCTCCGGCCGTCCACGGTGTTTGTTCTGTAGGTCAACATTTCAAGAACCAATACGTTGGAAACAAAAATGAACCATATTTTCTTTACAGTAGCTTTTCCATACACATCATTAATCATTCGAGTTGTTTCTGCAGCGCTGGTGCCACGGTGGAATTTGGATTCGTAAATAACGTGATATTTTAAGTTTTCCATATTGTGAACCAAACGATGTCAAAGAAAAATCAAATAGCGCGAAAACAAATGAAGCACTAATTTCGAAACACATATACACAAGCCTAAATTCAAAATAGATTTGAATTTGGAATTCCTAAACAAACGCCAGATATTTGAGATCAAAGTGGCCAGTTCTACAAAACGCCAATTTCATATTAATGGCTAACCGTATATTAATTGTTTTTCTTTTAAAGACGGCCAAAGCTTTTCGTTTCATTTTATCTGTTATCGAAGATTGCTTGTAAATATTAAAAAAATATTGTTCTTATATTTGTGTTTTTAAGATTTACGATAACCTATTTTTAAAATAAGCCGTTTTAAAAAAGTAATTGAAACCTTAAAAGAGGTTTTTCCCTTAAGCACTTTCCGTAAATGGGGCTTCAGTCAATTTTGTCAAGCCTGAATCCAGTTTAATTAAAGTTGCTGGGTTAAGTGTCGCTCAGTTAGGCTGCATACAAACAAGGATATATTTTTCTGTTTTATATTTCTTATGAAAAAAAAACTAAAAATACAAAAAAGGTCTGTGACTGTTCTTTCTAGAATAACTTTATGTTATTATAATCTTGCCACAATAGCTCACTACGCTACGCGTTGACTGGAAGAGAATGCCGACAGGCATTAAATTCGCCTATTATTACATTAGTTGTATGATGTAACAAAACAGTATATATAAATAAATAAATAAAATAGATCTTCATCTTACACATATCTGCGACGTATTGTGGCGGCGTGAGAGAACTACGATATCATTCCATGGATGTCGTTAGTGGCGACAGAGGTAAACTGAAACAGGAATTGGGTAGCAGCATCTTCCTGATAATAACTCAAAAAACTATTGGTAAGTCCAATTGTGCATGCCTTAAGCACATTAAAGAAATTACGTATAACATGATTATACGTAAATTTTTAAAGTAATTTAATTACACACAAGTTTTCACTAAAAACCTTATAATTATTACTATACTTCCAATTATCCGATAATTTTATACTACTACTCATAATGCTCATATGATCGTGAAAAAATTAAAAAAAAAATTGTAAATTGTAGTTCTATTCGTCAAAGTGTTCCAGTAGCAGTCAACGAAGTACACATTCAAGCCACTCTATCAAGTCCGGAGGAAAGACCTATTCATGACTAACAAAACAAGCCCAAACTCGGGACACCAAGTTCTCCTCGTCGGGGAGTTCCAGTAGCAGTCATCAAAGTACACCTTCAGGTCACCCTATTAAGTCCGGAGGTAAGATCGCATCATAACTAACAAACCGAGGCCAAACTCGGCACACCTAGTTCTACTCTACGAGGAGTTGCAGTAGCATTCATCGCCAAAAAGAAGGATCTAAATCCAGGACTACAACTACTTCGAAGCGTGCAGTCAGTAAGAAATTGTGATTTATCGTAACTATCTCCTAGTTTGTACATAATTGCCTTGCACCTTATGATCATCAAAATTCTTACTGTATTATAACTTTTTCGATTTAATTTTATGATTTCGATTTTGAGGTTATGTTTAACTTTACATTCACCGTACGAAATTTCAGACTGTAAACAAAACTAACATATTGTTTGTGTCAAAGTCTGACGTCAATAACAATTTCAGGGTTTAGACCATAGATTAAAAAAGACGCAATGGTGAGGACTGGTGCGATCTCTCTCTAGGTTTACCGCAAGGCGGCATTCTTTCTCCTCTCTTGTCTTCGGTGTTTATCAATCATCTAACTACCCACCTTCAATTTTCTTACCACCTCTATGCTAACGATCTCCAGTTATACCCACAAGCGTCCTTGGCTGAAATTGATACTGCTATCGCAGCTATTAATCGTGACTTACAACGTATATCACACTGGTCAAAGCACTTTGGTATAACGGTAAATCCCAGTAAATGCCAGGCTATCGTCATTGGTAGTCGTCGATTGGTGTCACAATTTAACATACTACCTGAACTACCATCCATTCACTGTGAAAACTGAGTAATACCCTTCAGAACTAATGTCAAGGATCTGGGTTTAATTATTGATCCGTATCTTAGTTGGATATCACAGGTGTCCGAGGTTAATCGTAAAGTCACAGGCATACTTCGTTCCTTCTATCGCCTTAAGTTCTTTCTGCCTCCTTCAACTAAACGTCTTCTCGTCCAATCTTTAATTCTTCCATTATTTGACTATGCCGATGTTTGTCTCACTAATATTTCTCAGGAGCTGCTAAACAGGTTGGACAGGTTACTTAACAATTGTATACGATTCATCTTTGGTCTGCACAAATATGATCACGTTACAGAATGTTGCTCTCAGTTAAAGTGGTTGACTATACGCCAGCGCAGATATTTCCGAATCCTGTCCACTCTGTTTTCAGTTCTTAATGATTCTTCCTCACATCTTTATCTAAAAACAAGATTTCAATTCCGTAGTGACACTCATTCTCTCAATTTTCGTTCTTCACACAGTTTATTCCTGTCTACTCCTCTCCAACATTCTGGGTTTATGTCAAATTTCTTCACAATTACTTCCATCTCCCTCTGGAACAAATTACCGGTTGACCTGCGAAAAATACCTGTCAAAAATGTTTTTAAACGAATTACTTTATATGTTTATAGTTATTTATATATAAACTTATTGAGATATATATGTATAAATGTGTGTATTTATTTATATATGTGTATCAATTATATATATTTTATTTATATGTGTATATTTTATTTATGTCTTGCATGTCTATATTTGAATTGAATTTGATCGTAATAAGTTAACTGCACAAACTGACTCTCTCTTCTACCCCAGGTTAGTTGGTAGAGAATGCTATATAGCATTAAGCTCGCCTTTTGTACAAATATTTGGTGCAATAAAGAATAAAAGAAATAAATAAAAAGTACACCTTCAGGTCATTTTATCAAGTCCGGAGGTAAGATCGCATCATAACTAACAAAACGAGGCCAAACTCGGCACATCTAGTTCTACTCTTCGTGGAGTTCCAGTAGCATTCACTGAAGTAAACCTTCAGGTCACTCTATTAAGTCCGAAGGTAAGTTCTCATCATAACTAAAACAGCGAGGCCAAACTTGGCACAGCTAGTAAGTACTACTGGTCAAGGAGTTCCAGTAGCATTCACCGAAGAACACATTCAGGTCCCTCCGTCAAGTCCGGGGGTAAGGTCTGATCATAACTGACATAACGAGCACAATCTCGGCACACCTAGTACTACTGGTCGAGGAGTTCCAGCATTCAGAAACTATTTTTGTTTTACAGAAGAGGGTCATTAGAGCTATTTACAACCTAAAACCGAGAGTCTCTTAGAGATAAATTTAAAGAAATAAATATATTAACTTTGGCCTCTCAGTATATTTACGAAAATTTAATGTATGTTCACAAAAACAAAGGTAGTTTTAGTAAAAAAAGTGATATACATTCTGTAAACACTAGGAACAAGCACAAGCTAGTGATACCAGTTTCTCGACTCCACAGAGTCAGTAATTCATTCTTGGGGCAATGTATACGCTATTACAACAAGGTCCCGGAAAGTGTACAGGCTCTCTCTATTACCAAGTTTAAATGTTTTGTTAAGCTGAAACTGTATAAAAAGGGTTATTATAGTATAAATGAATATATAATTGATAATAACCCCTGGGAATGAGGTGATCGCTACCAAGCAGTTTCTAAAATAAATTTTGTACTTAAATAGTTTGTACAACCATTAATGTAAAATTTACTTTAAAAAAAAAGTCCCGCTGGGTTTCTTGCTGGTTCTTCCCAGGACAGAGGTTTTTTTTCGAACCAGTGGTAAAGTAAAAAATGACTTTCAATAAGAATTACACATGTAATCTATATTGAATAAAAAATTATTCTATTCTATTCTAAAAAATTATTCTATTCACCGAAGTACAACTTCAGATCACTCCATAAAGTCCAAGACGTATTATCATCATCATCATCATCATTACAGCCCTTCACAAGTCCACTGCTGAACATAGGTCCCCAAGGAACTCGCAAAGCACGGTCACGAGCCACCTGCATCCATTGACTTCCTGCATGTCTTACCTGGTCGTCACTCCATCTAGTGGGGGGACGCCCTACACTTCCCCTGCCGGTACGTATAAGTATATTTATATATAAATTCTACTCGCCTGCCGGTACGTATAAGTATATTATTTATATATAAATCCTACGTACTTTCAGCGAAACAAAATATTTCAATAAATATCTGTGATTATAAAAATGATAACCTTAATAATTTCTTATATTTACGCGAACACTACACATTGAATAAAACTACTTTTACGGATTCTATCGCGTTTAATTAACTTATTTTTATTAAATTCCCGAGGTTTCGGGTGCTTTACAGCACCCATGGTCATGGGGGACTGAGGTGATTGACGTCCCAATGTCAAAGTTAACACGGAGTACCCTGAAAAACTTGATAACTTTCAGCTCCGAAGCGACACGTAGCGGGCACGTTATTTACGCTCACGTGAATATCGAACGTGTGTGGTGACATTTGCTTTGTAATAAATATAAATTAGCTTCATAAACTCCGATGAAAATCATTTTCAAATGTAATCTCACGGGGAGAAAGTGTTAATTAGAACACTTCAAAATATTATTGCTCTGGTTTAATCGGTTTGGTTTATTCTGTGGAATACCCTAGAGCGTAAAATTATACTGGCCTCATACCCTACAAACATGAAAACAATAGTGTTATCACTGTGGCTTGGCGGCAAATATAAGTAAAAAAGAACTACATACTAGATGAACTCCTTGACCGAAAAAGAGTAACCAATGACGCATTCAATTAACTATCGACTTCCAAGTTGTAACTTGAGCCTGTGCACGGCGTTTTAGTAAATAATTTTTAAATCTTTTTTTACTATCCATATTTTATATATTTATTTAAAGCATATACGTGAATTGTCATCTATTTATCAGCAAAATTCAAAGTTCTCAATAAACGTCGCGATTCATCACTCGAATCGTATACTCCTTCCGCTAATACTCCACGAAAATGGCTTCAAGGGCAATTAATTCTAACATAAATCATTTTAATTATTTCTGCGGAATAAATATTGTGAAAGGGGGTGAAATTTTAGATTTGTAATAAATTGTCAAATTAATGTTGTGTCCAGATTTTTTTCTATCATAAATTGTTCGTAAAACAATTTATATCACACAATTAAAAAAATCTAGTTCATTAATTCATTACAAACCTATCTAATGTCCATTGCTGAACATAGGCCTCCTCATAGTTTGCTTCGTAGTGGGGATATTAGCTACTCGTAAATACTAAGCGTGACAAGTGGAATGTCAACCGCAGTTTTTTATTATTTTGAATTGTTTTAAGGAAGATGCTGCTGCCGAACTCCTGTTTCATTTCTCTCTGTCGCCTTCTTACGGTACCTTCGGCATTATAATATTAAAATAATATTGGATAAAACTTATATATAACTACTTATTTGGAAATTATTTTAATGTATTTTAATACCAGATCTCTACGTTTTGAGGTCCTTAAAGCCCGTATCTACTGTTTTTAAAAGGATGTATGTTGTGTGTTTTTTTACATTCATATGTTAGTAAGTTTTTACGATAGTGAACTTTTTTGTCTAGCTAGCTTGTCTCGGGATAAGCCGTGGTAGCTCAGGGGCTAAGCACTCACCGTAAACTAAACAGTAATGATGCAACCCGGGTTCGATCCCCGCCGGCACCAATGAAAATGTTAATTGCAACTTCAAGCGGTGGGGAAGAAAATGTTGATGATGTTTCGAGGACAAAGCAAGTCTGTCAAACTCACTTCAGCAATGCGACGGAATAAATGCGTAAAAATAAACCTTTCAAATTGATAGGAGGCCTGTGCCTAGCAGCGGAACATGTGGGCTGTAACTAAACGTTACTACGTACTTTACTTTACAACGTATTTTAACGCTGAAGTCCGAGCGTTTTCGGCCTCTGTAGAATTATCCTCAAAACAAAGCCACAAGCATCCCCGTAGTAATAATGAACCCTCTTCAGCTTAAAATCTTAATAAACCTCTCTCTATATAAAGGAGAGCTATGTTCTTTACATGTAATTAATTCCGTACGGTTTAGAAACTCGAGAAACACCGTTCCTGTAACAAAATTAACAAGGCTTATGCCACTACTTTGTTAGAATCAATTTTCTATTTAAAAGCGTCAAAGCTTTTTGCGTTTAGGTAATATTAATTAATCGTTTCTCCACTTGTCGTGCTTATTTACTGTTAACATAAACATCGATATTTTTTATTATATGTTCTTAATTTTAATAATAAAAATGATATATTGGAGACGTGGTAGCTCAGGGACTAAGCGTTGTTAATTTCACAGTGCGCTGACAATCCGGGTTCGATTCTCAAAATAACCGAAAAATAGATACTTGTAGTTTTAATTGCTGACTTACCCTGTGCTCGGCGGTGAAGGAAAACGTCGTGAGGAAACCAGCATGTTTCAAGGGAAATTAAAAAAAATATTTCAGAGACATGTGAAGTCCTCCGAAGCGCATTAGAGGCAGCGTGGCGAACATTTCCTTGAACTGAAACCTTCTCAAATTAGAGGAGGCCTGTGCCCAGTAGAACGTATATAGGCTGTAACTTTACTTTTTTTACTTTTAATGATTTAATTTATATACGAGTATATACAGTGAAATACCACTGACTTACGTACTCATCACGAGATCTCCAAAACTATACGCCCAATTGACTTTATACTCCTTTCTCGACGCAGACATATACTAAAAACGAAAATTCAACCACTTAAGGGGTGAAATTAGGTGTTACAGCTCGTATTGAATAAAAGTAAAGATAAATATAAAATTTGTAGAGAAGTTGGTTAAGCAAGATTTTTTTTAACAGAATATGACGAGCACACAATCCACTTAATGGCAAGTGAATGCTGTGGTCCATAGACATCTACATCTATCCCGATTAAGAATCAAAATGCAGATCACCGAGAAAGACAAAGATGAAATGCCTCGTTTCCAGTATAAGGGTCTCCGGTTTTCTTCACACACCAAACGAAACACAGCAGTATAAAGCTGATATTTTACGCTGATATTCTCTGAGAGCGTGGTCCTTCCCTGGTCGAGCCGACCCATATAGCTGCATCGCAGCTCTAAAATGTTTTTAAGATTATTATCGCACGTGGACTCCAAGTACCGATAGTCTGTACAGTAAATAGCGCTAATATATAGTCATCACTCAGAGACTATTTACTGGCTTAGGCAATGTATCCCTGAGGCGAGAGGTTGGCTTAGTAATATCCCACACCAGGGCATCGCATATGTGCCTCTCTACTAAGGGATTAAAATCATACCGTAGGGCTATCCGCCATCGTCTCTAAATATTTCAGAAGTCTCTTAATCCATGGGAACATTTATAGAGACAGAGCCTCAGGTGGTGGGATAATCTACCAGCACTTTTACTTATATGAACATCCTTGAAGCTCAAATTCGTCAACGCCGCTACCACAAAGACACTCATGAAGTTGACCGATCACCGTTTCTAGTCGGATTACAATGGCTAAGAGGTGTCTTGATGGTTATAGCGTTTAACTATTGTTTGGCTATAGAATTATAGGAGAGATCTCCTATCGGGCAATTTGCTTAATCCGAGGAGTGTCCAACGCTCCATGTGGTAGTACAGAACTTTTTTATATATACCGGAGTACTTCAGAACTTTGATAACGTGATTTAGGCATGGATGCAGTCCGCTTGTGGCGTGACGACAGCGCCGCCACAAGTGAAATAAAAACCAATACTGCGCATCTTTATCAAAATATTTAATAAACAGAAGCGTTGTCTCATTCCCAGAGGTTGTTATCGTCTATAAATCCCTTAACACTAGCTGTTTATACTGTAAAAACAGCTGTAAAAACAGCTAACCTACAAAGGCGATCAAGGGTCATTTGACCCTGTCACTGTTACCTAGTCTCTAATTATGTATATATATGTGTAGTATAATTGTAGAAATAGTAGACAATATTCATTGTTACAAAGGCAAATGAAATATTTTTAGTTTCCAGTGTAAATATATGTTTAATAAAAAATTTATTTACACTTATGATATATGGATATTTTTGATAGATTACATCTCCCACATAGTGGTTTTTTGCACAAGTCATACACTTTATTAGTTTTATTTTTACAATGAGTTTGATATCAATTAGGCCTCTTCCTCAACTCAGCTGCTGGCATTTTTGATTCTGAGACGATAGAACGTTGCAGTGAGGTTTCACGAGTGGGTTCTTCTAAAATGTTACTCAATTCAACCGACAATTGCGGAATAAATTCTCTTCTTCGTATTTTATTGTTGTTTATTTCTTGGTACAACACCCAGGCATTTATTGCATATAAATCTAAAATATTATAAAATACTTGTACGGGCCATCTTCTAGAAGGTGCTTTTGTGCTGTATCTTCTCGCCATTTGATCGACCACGTCAGCACCATATATAGTTGAGTTGTAAAACATAACAGTTTCAGGTTTTTTCTTGATATCGCCACTGTGTATATGAACATTATCGTGTAATGTACTCAATAACAAAACATTTTTGCTTCTCTTTGTTTGGTAAAGAGTCAATAAGCATTGGTTATTTTCTGTTTTTAATGCTTTGGTGTCATATAAATCCATTGTTAGTACGATGGAATGTCACGTCTCCCTTTATTTAAAGTACCAACCAAAGTTGTACGTTTTGAAAGCAAGTTCTGTGCGAGAGACACAGATGTGAAAAAGTTATCTGTAGTCACATTTCTACCTTTATTCAAAAATGGTTCCATAAGATGCATAACGACGTGTTGTTCAAGAGTTTGCGTTCGAGTTTCATCTTTCCCAAGATATGGGTAAGCATTCAACAAGTATTTCGATTTGACATCAACACAGTGCCAAAATTTTATTCCAAATATATGAGGTTTATTATCCATATACTGGATAAAAGGGCATCGAACTTTTGTAGCTAGAACAACTGTTCATCTATTGTTACATTTTCTCCCGGTTTGTAGCACGAAATGTAGTTGTCAATAAAGCGATTCCATACTTGAGAAATCAACACAAATTTATCTGTTATAATTCTCGTAGATCGTTTTGATCTCACATTGAATCGTAAATATTTAATAATTTCTTTGAATCTATTCCTAGGCATAGTTTTAGAAAAATATGGAATGCCCCATATTTTACTCCATAAAGCATTTAAAGATATATTTCTCGCTACAAAACAACCTCTAACACAGAATGAAAAAGAAATTTTTCAAGTTCTTCTAGGGAAATATACTATGAATGACCAAGCCGACGATTTGCTTCGGCCTCAGTATAATTTTTTATGTGTCTTAAAATTGTATCATCTATCAACAGTTTCCAGGCTGTCATGAATTTCTCTCTAACTATATATATTTCTCGCTCACAGATATATTTCTCGCTACAAAACAACCTCCAACACACAGAATGGAAATGAATTTTTCAAATTCTTCTAGGGAAATATACCATGAATGACCAAGCCGACGATTTGCTTCGGCCTCAGTACAATTTTTTATGTGTCTTAAAATTGTATCATCTATCAACAGTTTCCAGGCGGTCATGAATTTCTCTCCAACTTGCCTCTGTGCATAGCTGGTAGGTCCTGGCTGTACAGTTACAACATTATCACCTTCACCTTCACTATCCGATTGATCTTCTGGCAACGATTGCAATAATGGCAATAATTCTGCATCACTGATACGCTCAGACATTTTCACGAAATATCAACCAAAATAATGACATTGACTCAATGAGAACGCGTTGAGTAATGAACGTATAAACTAAAATATTTAGGTATGTGAAACAAGATCAGGCAATAAAATCAAAGTAAATATAATTATCCTACTCACAACAGCAATGCATTCATCTATTGAATAGGTTAAATGACCCTAGCCGTCATTGTATGTGAATGTTATTTTTATTCATATTTGTATAAACATATTACAATGTAAATACTTTTGTTTATAAAACAATCGTAATTCATTAAAAGTCACGAAGTACAAAACTGAATAAACAAACAGTGACAAAATAATCAGCGCTGCAAGTTCAAATACGAGTCAAAAGACCCTTGCCGCCTTGCTTGTGTTAATTAATAATAACATTTCTTATAGTAATAACTTTGAGGACGTCGAATTTTGTATATTTACTAGGATTTTGTTGTAAAAGCGTATATATCGCCACAAGAATGAATTACTGACTCGGTGGAGTCGAGTAAATGGTATGGTATGGTATTTGCTCTCTATACCCTTCATACTGAAACACAGCAATGCAAGCACTGTTTTCCTAAGAAGAAAAGGAGTCCTACCACCTAGTAAAGATAGAAATGTGCGAGACATCTGATAGCAATCACTAGTTTACCTGTCTTCTTTTTCTTCTTCAACATTATTAGCTCGTTAAAGTCCACTGTTGGGCATGGGTCTCACTTGCTGAAGGGAGTATTTTCCAAAATCGTTATACTTGGACGCGGATGAACGATTCCAGTACCAGGCGTTCCGCAACTTTGAAGCTGCTCTCTGTTACCGGTCTGGGTATTTTACGCCTAGCGGAAACAAGATGATTATATCGCCATCTATCAGAAACTATTACGCCTCTTAAGACATACAATGATAAAAGCGGGGTGATGAATTTTCTTACGCCGCCATTACACGGAGTACTAGTTCACCTGTCAAGTATGATGAATTATGGTAATTCCTACCTACTATTGAAAAAGGCCCGTGTCTTACGGTGTTCTATAAACGACTGAAGATTATTACATTACGAATATAAAAATTCTTTAAAAATAAAAAGTACAGTTATTAACTTGACTACAATGTGAAAAGAAATGGAACAGATTTGTACAAAAATTGTGATCCGAGCAGTGACAGTAGTATTACGCTAAATCCATTTGTGAGAAAAACCAGCTGTTTCCAGGCCGGTAGGATTACAATGCCAATAAGAAACTCCATATCGAAATAAAATTCTATCGGAAATATTCGTTTCTGCAGCATCCCTTCAGAAATTACGATTTTATGAGACATTTTCGAGGATCAACATTTACATTTGACAGTAGGATATTGAAAAGTAAAATAAGAACTTGTTTAATAGATAATTCGACAAAAACCTAACCAATCAATTGACATATCAATCTTGCCGTTAATGATTCAGAAATAAATGGCACAGACGTTTAAATTGGAAAATGAAAAAAAAATGTATGTAGATGACCACAACAAAATTCGATCAAGGCGATAAATGAATACTTTTAAAACTATAAACAGTGTGGCCAAAATTATAGTACTATAAGTATACTCCTGGCCAAAATTATATTGCTATAACTATACGTTGACACAGCAGCACTCGTTCCATCTTTGTTTCCAATACATAATAACGTTTATAAAATTAGATCGAAGGTAGGCTGGAAAGCAAAGGCTCGGAGACAGTCACAATACATGCGTTTTTCCACAAATATTAGCCTCCGCTGGAACAATCCAAGCTGATTATTAGTCAATTTGATTGCTTTTTTTTCTGGTTTACATACGTTGACGTAATAATTTTACAACCCGCGATGATTTTGATAAATACTACACTTTTTATAAAAAAAGGGGGAAAACAAGCATGCAGCTCACCTGATGGTAAGTGATTATTGCCGCTCATGAACAACTGAAATGCCTGAGTAATTACAGGTGTGTTGCCGGCCTTTTTTAAAGAAGTAGGCTTCTCGAAGTTTCCTAAGTATTCTATTCTAATATTTTTATTTTATTCCTGTTATGAAAAGGCATTATCTACATCCTATAGAATATTTATGAGATGACGATGATGATTATGATGGTGGAATGTCTATTTTGAATGTCTATGCAAATAATAAAGTTGGTTTTGAGATTCATAGTACGTTCGCCTCTTACCAGGTGTCCGGAAAAAGCATCTCGTGAGTAGCGCGTTAAAAATTCTAACTAGAATGCAAAATAATGGCTTTATAATTGACTTAATCGGCCTATTACTGATGCCATTGGGAATAGGTGCTATTTTTTTTAAGATTCTTAATAGCCTCTGTGATATTAGTTTTAAACGCATATGCTAATTAATATTCTTATTAGTATAATTTAAAACATACATTCTTTTTATTGTTAAAAATATATACAGATCAGTTTGACCAGAGAAGAACCACTTTAAATACTGCATTGTTTTGTATGGTGTGTGACGAAAACTAAAGATCCTCTGTATTAGTAACATGATATCCTATCTTTGTCCTCAGAAGTAACAAGGCATCAAGGAATTTTGATTTTCAATCGATGCTTGGTGTAGGTAGCTTTTGTTAGGGTGACTGTGCTCGTGTTAAAGGCCACGTTCGTGCACTTGTATAAAAAAACAGTATCATCAAGTGGACTGTTTGTGCACATTTATTTGTATTAAAAGACAGTGTGAATAAACGAAATTCAGATATTAGTAATGTTATGAAGGTTATTTTAAGTACCTTATACAAAATCTCTGATAATAAGAGTAAATTTTTATATAAATGGAAAACTATAAACATTTTAAATCTCTCTCCTGCCACATGGACTTAAGTGTCTTGCAGCAAATCTTATATATGATGTAATAAGGCTGTATAAATTACACATTCCGTGCCGAAGAATTTAATTTAGGACCCACCGCATTTTATTGTCGCCTATTTTATGAACGCTGCAGACTAAAAAATTAATTCAAAGCGGTGCCGGATTTATTATGAAACTAAACAAAACTATAATATATATATATATATATATATATATATATATGTAGACGCGTCTATAAAATACTGGCTAATAGAATTTTTGAAATTAACATCATCGGAAAAGCGTACCATATATTTGCGACGAATTGCTAAACGATCTGTTCATTATATTTTCTTGTATTTTATGTTATAACGCACGCATATTTGCGCCATCCATCATGAGTGCATCTAGGATGATCGTCTTTCGCCCACATAAGAAGTGGGATAAAGTTCCTCTTTCACCTACATATAATCTGCCGATCGTTCTTGAATGGAAGTATGCTGTCGGCGTGGGACGCCGCGGGCAGATTATTTAACGCTGCTGCGGACCGATATTTCATGCGTGAGGGAAGTAAATTTGTCTTAAATATTGCTTTGAAAAAAATATGTTATAGTAACAAGTGGTTAACTTTTTAATTGGTTGAGAGAAATGCCTGAAAGCCAAGCTTATTTCATTTGACTAGCCTGTGTCTATTTGGGTGTTTAATGACCCTGTTAAATTGTAGAGTTGCTAACTTCATTTTATTTTATGTTATGACTATGTCGACAGCCATACCGCAGCCGTAGCTCAAAAAGTGGGTGCGGTGCGCGTGTGGTTTTGGTAGAGGTCTAGTTTAGTCGTCGTTGAGATGTAACGGGGATAACTGAACATACATATTCAAATTCAAATTCAAATTGTTTGTAGCCTACTTATTGTATATTATACGTACATACATATTATATATACATATTATACACTTATAACTTATTTTATATATTTAATAAATTATACTATACGGATATAAACTTACATCCTTACTTCAATTTCTTATAGTTATTATTAATTTGTATATTGTGTCGTATGGAACTATACAGGGTATTTTTGAAACGCTCTCAAAAACGAAGACAGATGATAGTACTAAGGATACCTATGTTGATGGGTCACAAAATAATTCGGTCCCGAGGAAAAAAAAATCATCTTTTCACAACGTTTTATTAACTTTATTCACGCTCCATCTTGTTAGTATAGTTAAATAAAACGTTAATTTCATTAAAAAAAATCATGAAAATACTTAAACATTAAACCAGCAGTGGAATTTAAAATAAATAAATCATAAAATCAGCTGACTAGGGTCAATATCCGCGTCGAAGCCAAACTCTTTTATCTAGCTCGGTGCAGGTCCCGTCACGTAAAAAGAACGCAGAGCGATAGTGGAGGGGGTGTGTCTGCGCATGGGTACAGTCGCGTTCTAAAGTACTACATGGTACTAGGCTATTGTTTTATAATATTATAATAGTAATTAATGGTTTTATTGTAGAATCATAATAGGTACTTTACTAGCTACTTAGAACTTTGGAAGAGGTTGAAATTAAAAATGGATAATGTTTACTTGAGCATTATTTTTTATTTCTATCGTAAAATAAAGTAGTTTGTAACAAGAAAACTTAATCTAAGGGTGACACGCCGTCCATTAACATGGAACATGGAAGCCAGATGTCGATGGTGTGTTGGTGTTACTGGATGCTACTTCATCATCACTCATCAGAATCATCATCATCAATGCGAATGATAAATGTTTCCGTCATCAGGTTGACCACATGGTAATTTTTTCGGTATTCTTCCTCAATACATTTAACTTTACTGCACAATTTTCCCCATTCACCTTCTATTTACCTTTTCGTTCACTAGTTCAGTCATAAAACAATATATATAAATAATTTTTCTTTCCTTCCTTTTTAAAACCATCGTCGCGCGTCGTGCAAAGAAAGCTGTGTGTGCGACTGTATATTGGGAAACATCGCTTTTTCAAAGCGCGGGAAGAATGAGGAACCAACAGCGTGCGCGCACAGTAATACTGGCGAGCATTCCCCCGTCGCGCCCCCTTCGTACCACGCGCTGCCGCTGCCCAGCCGACTGTGTTTCACCTCGCGTCAGCGTTGCCCACATATGGGGAATTCCCCAAATTTACCTACTAAGATTTGTTTGCAAGCGACATAAGAATTAGAGGCGGCAATTACAATAAAACTTGCAAGTAATTTTTAATAGTTTTGACGTACCTCTTTTCAAATCAAAGTATTGGATGGATTAAAAATGGAAAATCAATAAAAGTAAAGTAAAATAATTATTTTTTAGATTAATTAACTGTCGATCATAATTGCAATTGATTTTAACTATTAAATTATTCAACACCATTTTATTTCTATTTTCTTGTACAAAATCAAAGTTAACGATGAAATAGTGTTTACGAGTATAATTGTGTAAGTGAGTACCCAAGTAAGTACGTTTATTAATTTCAATATCATTTTTGTAGTAACGAACTGCTTGTTTCGTCAGGGTACAATTGATTGTCTAATTGTATTAAAAAATTACAACTATAACTTCTAAATTCCATATGAAAGACTAGTCGTAGGGATCATATGGAAACTAAATTTATAAAATAAAAGTTGGCAATGTCATAACATTTGACGGTCTGTGGGAATGTTCAAAGTGTTTACCGCAAGGACGTTAGGACGCAGTAGGCTTCAGTTTTGGCGGGATTTATTATTAATTTTAGTTTTAGAGACAGTTCCGTGTTGACTTTGGACACGCATGCGCGAGCGACAGTTCATTTGTTTTGTTTATTAAATTCTTATTGTTATTACTTGGTATTACCTACTTGTTATTACGTGTTATTCTTCTTGTTACGTTTTGTGTTTCTTTTTTGTTTTAATAATGCCTAACGCGTACGTTTATAGTGCTCGTGAATACGGCAACATGTTAATGTGCCTTGGAGAAGCTTGTGGGAATGCTTCGCGTGCATTACGAATTTACCGAGAGAAATTCCCGACCACTCGACACCCAGCTGACTCTCGTTTGATAACAGCAGCATTTCAGCGAGTGTTGGAAAATCGGCCCATTGCTCCGGTAGCGGCAGGAGGTGGAAGTCAAGTGAATGTTCACTCCGAGGAGCGCATTTTAGATGTCGTTTGCCGGTATCCGATACTAGGTACACGAAGTATCGCTAAATTGTTAAGACGTCGCGATGGAACAAGTGTGTCATACTGTTCAGTTCACAAAGTGTTAAAGCGTAACCGAATGCGGCCATACAAAGTGCACAAAGTGCAAGCTTTAGTTCCCGGCGATCACGACCGCCGACGAGTTTTCTGTCGTTGGTTATTAGACCAACAACAACGTGTGCCTGGTTCCATTGAGCACGTTATCTGGACGGACGAGTCAACACTTACCAGAAACGGCCTGTGGAACCGAAGAAATACACACGTGTATTCAGAGGTTAACCCGCACGCTGTTCGACAAATCGGGCACCAAACCCGATGGTCGGTTAATGTATGGGCAGGTTTATTTAAGGATAGCATACTGGGACCAGTGTTTCTGCCACAGCGACTTAACGGACAGCGATACCTAAACTTTATAAATGAACAGTTGGTTGACATTTTAGATGACCTATCGTTGGATGAATATCGCCGCACATGGTTTTAGCATGATGGTGCACCTCCACATGTGAGGTTCGTCCGTGAGCGCCTTACAGAATTATTCGCTGATCGCTGGATTGGCAGATTAGGACCACACGCTTTGCCACCCCACTCACCAGATCCGACCCCGTTAGACTTCTTTCTGTGAGGGTATGTCAAAGAAAGGGTTTTTAATCGTGAGTGTGATAGTGCTGACGAAATGCGCCAAAGGATCGTGGATGTTTTCGACAAACTACGTGCGGACTGTGTCGAAGACCACACGATGATGCCCCGCCTACATGAGGAGACGCAACACCGAGCCTACATCTGCCTCGAAATGAATGGAGCACAATTTGCGCCGCATCTCATAAGATCACGGAGGATTTAGAGCGGTAAGCTGTTTCATACCTAATTTTTTTTAAATAACTTAGTACTGAACTGATTTGACTAGGTACATAACTGAATACATCAGAATAATAAACATACCTACACGATGAATAAAAACGCATGACTCTAATCTTGTTAACATTTCATTTAAGTATTTTTTTTCATTAGCGGGGAATCGAACCAGTTATTTGGTTTATTTAACCTGTGAATTTGAATTAAAGTGGCTACGTGGAGACAAGCACAGTGGCAAAATAGTAGGTTAAGTAGGTAAGTTAGGTATTTAGACAATTGTTGTAAATTATTAGGTATTGTGGTACTATTGCTAGTTGCGGGCCGCACGAATTCGGCGTTCGCGCTTACATTGACCCCTAGTCAGCTGAGTGTAATTTAGTAATTCCACTGCTGGTTTTATGTTTAAGTATTTTCATGATTTTTTTTAATGAAATTAACGTTTTATTTAACTATACTAACACGATGGAGCGTGAATAAATCTAATAAAACGTTGTGAAAAGATGATTTTTTTTTATCAGGATCGATTTTAAATTTCACCCATCATCAAAGATATAGTTAGAACTCTCGTCTGTCTTCGTTTTCGGGAGCGTTTCAAAAATACCCTGTATATATTTTGTGTAACTGTCTATAGTGAATAAATGTTAACTTTACTGTGTACGTTTGGACTTAATTAATTTTTACCAGACTGTGACCCATACACATTCTACAACACACACCATCACGCTATAACTGGTGACCCCGATAAGAACACGAAGATTAAGATGAGTGATAGCAGTGATTCCGCGAAAACGGTTGGATCGCGCCACGATGCCAAAGTCACTATACGACGGACACACCCAGTGCGCGTTTCCACTGAACGTGAAAATAAATATGTGCCCAAATTAAAAATAAGAGTTTCTCCATTCTCACCTGAGGATCCAGAACTTTGGTCTGCGCTTATTGAAGGTCAGTTCGCAAGGCATGACGTCACTGACGATTCCATTAAGTTCACGGAAGTGACCAATCATTTGGATATTCAGTACGCAAAAGCTGTTAAGGATATTATTGTCAATCCTCCAGCTCATAATCAATATGCCAAGATCAAGTCAGAGCTGATCAAACGTCTCTCAGCTTCCCACGAAAAGAAGGTGAAGCAGTTGCTGACCCATGAAGAGCTTGGAGACAGGAAGCCTTCACAATATTTGAGGCACCTTCAAGATTTAGCTGGTCCTTCAGTTTCTGAGGACTTCATTAAGTTGATTTGGAGTAATCGCCTGCCGCATAATATCCAGACTGTGCTGACATCGCAGCCGACACATTCACTGGAGCAACTTGCGTACCTAACTGATCGGATACAGGAGCTGACGTCACCATGCAACATCGCTGCCGCATCTTCCCGTGATGTGTATGTATCTCATCCGTCCGATGAGATTGCAGAGTTGAAGAAGATGGTGCAGCAGCTTACACTGAAACTGGAAGAGCATAACCGTGCAGCATGCTGTTCTACTAGTGGTAGTCGTTCCAGAGCGCATGATCGTCGTCGTTTTTCTTCGAGGCAGAGAAGCAGATCTAATTCCAGCTATCGTAAGTACCCAATGTGCTGGTACCACGCGAAGTATGGAGCGTAGGCCCGTAGGTGAAGCCATGCGATTTTGGCAAGTCGGGAAACTCCGGGGGCAGTCGCTAATGGCGGCAGACGATTGTCCCTCCTCTAAGGGTCGCCTTTTGTAATCTATCGCAGCTCGAACACCCAGTTCTTGGTGGATACTGGCAGTGAACTTTGCGTGTACCCTCGTTCTGCACTTCAGGAGCGTCGAGTCAAGACAGATTACCAATTGAGCGCCGCGAATGGATCGACCATCGACACGTTTGGTTTTATCGAGCTTAATTTAAATTTAGGCTTAAGACGTAATTTTGCTTGGCGATTCATTGTTGCTAATGTTACCAAACCTATTAAAGGTGTTGACTTTCTTAGCTTTTATAATTTAATTGTGGATTGCCGCAATCAACGCCTGATTGATAATACTACTACATTGTCATCAATTGCTTTTTTCGCTAAAGCTGATATTTCATCTATCAAGGTTTCGACAGGCGACACACGTTATCACAGTCTTTTGAACAAATTCCCAGAAATAACACGCCCTTTAGGCACGCTGGTTGTTCCAAAGCACAATACGGTACACCATATAAGGACTACACCAGGACCTCCCATATCATGTACACCTCGTAGGCTGGCACCTGATAAACTTAAAATCGCCAAACAGGAATTTGAGCTTATGATTAATAATGGCACCGCGCGTCCTTCTAGAAGCCCCTGGGCCTCACCCTTGCACCTTGCGCCTAAGAAAAATAACGGCTGGCGCCCCTGTGGCAATTATCGCATGCTTAATACACGGACTATTCCAGATCGTTATCCTATTAGGCATTTTGGCTATCCTATTTGGCTATTGAGATTTGTTGACGAAATTACGCGAGGCCTTGAGTTCTGTTATGCCTACTTGGATGATTTTTTGGTCTTCTCCAAGGACGAGGTAGAACACAAGGCCCACCTTCATCAACTATTCACTCGCATGAAGGAATATGGCATTCTTGTCAACACATCGAAATGCGTATTCGGCGCAAACGAAGTAACATTTTTAGGTTACCGAATTTCCGCATCTGGCATCAAACTTCTTGAATCCAAGGTCGAAGCCATAAAGGACTTTCCTGTGCCTAAAACTGTAAGGCAACTTAGGCGATTTCTAGGAACGCTCAACTTTTACAGACGTTTCCTACCTCAATCAGCATCAATCCAAGCCCCTTTGAATGCACTTCTTGCCGGCTCTCTTAAAGCGTCTCACCCAGTCGATGTGACTGGTGACGCACTCTTAACCTTTAACAGGTGCAAACAAAGCCTTGCTGATGCTGCATTACTGGAACACCCGGATTGTCAGGCTGAACTCGCGCTGGTAACAGACGCGGCCGACCTAGCAATGGGTGCAGTTTTGCAGCAATTAAAAGGTGATGAGTGGCAACCATTAGAATTCTTCTCGCGGAAGTTCAGTCCCTCTCAACAAAAGTATTCACCTTACGACCGCGAGCTCTTAGCCATATACGAAAGTATTAAATACTTTCGCCATATGCTAGAGGCTAGACATTTCGTGGTGTTTACCGACCATAAGCCGCTCAGTTATGCTTTCAATGAAAGGAAAGCTAATTGTTTGCCTTGACAGTGTCGTCACCTTGATTATATTTCGCAGTTCACGACCGACATTTAACATATATCGGGAAAAGACAATGTCGTTGCTGATTCACTGTCACGTGTCGGAGAACTGCAGATGCCTATCGACTTAGACGTGCTGGCTTCATCTCAAGTATCTGATCGAGAGCTAACTCAACTTCTGGAATCTTCACTCCGTGAGGCACGTTTCGTCACCGTTAGGCACGTTTGATCTACCCCGCGCACGATTTACTTTCGTTCACGTGGACATTATTGGCCCCCTCCCTATTTCTCAGGGTTACCGCTATTGCTTGACTGCGGTGGATCGTTTCACACGATGACCAGAAGTCACACCAATGGCAGACATAACAGCCGAGACAGTTGGAAAGGCATTAATATCGTGGATATCCAGATTTGGATGCCCAACCGATATTGTTACTGATCGTAGTCAACAGTTTGAATCATCACTTTTCCAGTACCTTGGAAAGATGATTGGATTCAAACATCGCAGAACAACCGCGTATCATCCATCTTCCAACGGCCTAGTGGAACGATTCCACCGTCAGTTAAAGGCAGCCATAATGTGCCACGCTAATAGCAATTGGGTAGACACGTTGCCTCTGGTATTATTGGGCATTAGGAGCTCATTTAAGGAAGACCTTCAAACATCATCGGCCGAATTAGTTTACGGCGAGCCTTTACGTTTACCAGGCGAATTCTTCCAAGCCGCAGTTCCCGATTCAACCGATATATCGGAATTTATCACCCGACTGCGGCAAATAACATCAAAGCTGCAACCTTTACCTGCTGCGCATCACAATAAAGTTAAAAATTTTATACACAATGACCTATTTGCGTCAAGTCATGTATTTTTAAGGGACGATGCATTACGTTGCTCTTTGCAGCCCCCTTACACTGGTCCGTACCAAGTTTTAGAGCGTAATGCGAAAACATTCAAAATATTAATAAAGGGTAAAAGCGTCACGGTATCCACAGACCGCCTCAAACCGGCGCCTACATGCTGATTGACCCAGCTTCCAACCCTATCCCTAATCCCACTCTAACATCCGAACCCAATCCCGGTTCCTTCCTTGATCCTGTTCCCAAAGAGCTTAATGCTCCAGCTCAGGATGATGTCAGAAGGACTCGTTCAGGCCCCACAGTTCGATTTCCGGATTTTTATCGCCCGTAGTGACGGTCTCTGGGGAGGAGTGATGTAGCCTACTTATTGTATATTATACGTACATACATATTATATACACATATTATACACTTATAACTTATTTTATATATTTAATAAATTACTATACGGATATAAACTTACATCCTTACTTCTATCTAACTATTTACAATCATAAAATAACATAAATAACATAGTTACAAAATCATCACAATACAAAAGAAATATTCAATAAAAGATTATTTAAATTCGCCATGTTGTGCATTGAAACGCGCTAAACAACGATACTGTTAGAAACAAGTTCCTTGCGCGGGCACATTCAACGGCTTGCACCGCGTTTGCCAGTCTGCTTACCGACCTCACACGCGAAGCTCATGTCGCCTGGCTAACCGTTCTTATCTCGCGAATGCTAGCTTTTGTAATTTGTTTGATACTATCGCTTTCTAATCCTTCAGTTTCTTATAGCTATTACTAATTTGTATATTGTGTCGTGTGGAACTATATATATTTTGTGTAACTGTCTATAGTGAATAAATGTTAACTTTACTGTGTACGTTTGGACTTAATTAATTTTTACCAGACTGTGACCCATACACATTCTACAACACACACCATCACGCTATATGTTTATTGCATGTCACATTACAAATTAAAGATGTTATATTTGATAGGTATACATGTGACAACCTGCAAGGGCATAGCAACACTAGAATACTAACAATTTTTGTATAACTTTAAACATAAATTATAAAATATCATATCATCAACATTCAATATTATTTTATATAAATTACTTAAATTAGAAATACAATATAGACGAAGTATTCTTCCTTTGTCATTATTTATCGTCAAAAAATTCATTCAAAGTATAATAACATTTATTAATAAGGAATGCTTTTAATTGCTTATTAAATTGCGCAGGGTTTTCTAGGATTTTTATAGAATTCGGTAAATGGTTATAAATCTTTATTGACATAACGTGGGGGCTAGTCGAAACTAGTTTTAATTTGGAGAAGGGTATCCTAAGCTTATATAAATTTCTATTATTTCTTTTAGTTGTTGTAATAGATGAGTAGAATTTTGGGTGTTTCCTGAGGAATTTACAAGACTCAAGGATGTAGATAGACGTGTGTTAGTATTTTATGTTTAATGAAGTGAGGTTTACATGATTCCATTTGGTCTAAATTCGTTAATATTCGTAGACACTTCTTTTGTAATATAAATAATTTGTTTACATCACAAGAGTTTCCCCACAATATGATGCCATAGGAGAGTACCGAATGTGCATGTGCATAGTAAGCTGCAAGGGCAGTCTTAAAATCTGTCACACGTTTAAGGTATTGCAGAGCGTAAATAAAAGAGGATATTTTTTTTACAACTTTTTGTATGTGCTCGTAAAAATAAAATGAAGTGTAGGTAGTATACATTTGTTACGTAACGAACGATTAAAAAAGTTATGGCTCTTGGACATTTTATTTTGTGACGTAAAGTTTCTTTTGAATTGATCTAGTTGAATTAGAATTAAGTATTGAAGAAGTTGCCGGAGGTATTTTCAAGCGTTCATACTCTTAGTCACTTGTTATTACTATTTAATCGCATTGAACGAATTGGTTCGTAGTTGTAACTACGATTTACTTGTGAGTCATTCAGGAGCGATGAACATATGATGGTGTGGTGGAAGGCCTTTGTCTCGTTGAGACTACTGTTGGTCGACTTGGAACGACCTGATAGTCGTTGTCTCTACAGTAGATCGTATCACAAAAAGTGATGAAGATTTAGTAACAGTTTGTTGCTAGTCATTGCGTCATTGTGATCACTGTGTGTAATCAAATAGATAACTTAAATGATTTCTCTGTGTCTTGACACACTATATATCATGACTTTTTCGGGAAAACTTGGCGGCAAGAGTGACTAAAAGTGTTATTACCCCATAATTATTATTATACAAAGAATGTTTTGTTAAGTACCCTTAACCGACGAGATTGTATGCGTAGGTACATATGTGGACATAAAGGAGGCGTTTTATCACGAGTATTGGTAATGCCGCATATGTCAATGGAGAGTAAAAATCCTACGCAACTTTTGCATTTTGATCCAGATCATCCAACCTCGGATATAGAGGGATGGTATAATGTATTAAAAATTATTGCACAAAATAAACGCTTAGATAGAAAATGATTTGATTTGTTAATATTATTTACAATCACTTTAAAAGATCATGCAGCTAAATGTCTTACCGAGCTTAAGTTTACTAAAATGGCATATCCCTTAGGAAAGAAACCCGAGTTAAAGAAACTGCGTCTGAAACTGGTCTTCACTTATGATCCTTCATCGAGTAAATTCCTAAAACAATTGTGCCTGATGAAGTTATTACTGGATTTGTTATCTCAGTTTTATGTTCATTGCGAAATATAATTTACATGGGGTACATTTTAAAGTTCGAAATGTTTAGCGATGTACCGTTCTAATGTGTTGATGAGTGTAGCAGTTTTGCTATGAATATTGTGGTCGACAGAATGGTGTTTGTTGTTGAGGTTGGCTTTGTATGAAGCTGGTCGAAAGGACAATGTCGTACCTGACCATGCCGCACGCGGCTGGTTGAAAGGACATTCGTCCGGTCCAGGCTAATGAATGTTTGATGTTGAGGGTTGGATTTGGGTGAAGTTGATCGAAGAGACAATGTCGTACCGGGCCATGGTGCGCGCTGGCTGAAAGGACACATTTATCCGGTCCAGGCTTATGAATTGTGGAATTACACTGGTCGAAGGACGCACAGCGTCCGGTCCAGTCAGGTTGGTTGAACAGAGTACAGCAGTATCGTCCGGGCCAGACCCGAGAGGTTGGTCGTAGGGACATGCTAGTTTCAGCTGTATGTGGTGGCTTGAGATAAAGGTGCCGTCCGGTCCATGCGTGGTCGAGGGACGCACGTTTTCGATTATTGTATGATTTAGGATGTTAGTATATTTATAAGAGGGTATGTGTTGTTAAAGTGTATATCTTCTATCGTTGCTAATAGTACCGTGGAAGCTGTATAATGAGCTGTATGCCTGTGTGTGCATCGTGGAAAGAGCCAGTTGTCCGGTCCATATTGTCATATGAGATGATGGCTGGTCAAAAGGACGCCTTAACTAGTGTTAGTTTGCATGAGGTCAAACGTAATCGCCTTGCGTATGTGTGTGTGAATGTCAAAATATAGGGACAGTAAACCTATTCATGTCAGGATAGACGAGCGGAAGTAGTTGTGATTAATAGTGTCTGTAACAGGAATTCATAAAGATACACCCCCGAGAACGGTCGTATGTCAGGATTGGCCGTGTAGGCGCGTCTATAAAATACTGGTCAGATCCAGAGAAGGTTTTACTCTAGCGAAGCGTCGTGCCTGTGGTAACCGTTATTGTTATATAGGATTTTTGAAATTGAATGATTGAATCGGAAAAGCGTACCATATATTTGCGACGAATTGCTAAACGATCTGTTCATTATATTTTCTTGTATTTTATGTTGTAACGAACGCATATTTGCGCCATCCATCATGAGTGCATCTGGGATGATCCTCTTTCGCCTACACACACACACACACACACACACACACACACACACACACACACACACACACACACACACACACACACACACACACATATATATATATATATATATATATATATATATATATATATATATATGTGTGTGTATATATATATATATATATATATATATGTGTGTGTGTGTGTGTGTGTGTGTGTGTGTGTGTGTGTGTGTGTGTGTGTGTGTGTGTGTGTGTGTGTGTATATATATGTGTTTGTTTATTAAATATATGGGTGCTTTTCAATCTTCGGCTGAATCACCTCTTAACATCGGGTGAGATTTAGTAGTGAAGCAATGGCATCGAATAGTAAAAAATATATATATTTCACTACTAAATATTACACAGTAGTTACATATTATAACATTTCTCTCTTGTAACCCATTTTATTTACATAGTTTATAGTGCCTACTGGTTGACTTAAAATTTTAGTTCTAATAAATTATAAGAAAATTAAAGAGGGACAAATATAATATAGTGATAACATTTTAACGTGGTAGGGCCACAGACAAGTAGTCGCGAGTACGAGTATGTAAAAGCCTTGTTCGGGTGTTCTCGATACTCGGCCCGAGTATTCGCCTGTTCTCCACTCGATATCGGCTTTTTGGCACTATTAAAAGGACTGCTCGTGTGTATTTGTATCGCTGTACGCACATACTCGTCATTATTCGCTTGTTGCTTGACCCGTGAACTTTTAAACTTTATTGTAAAATAATTTGAATAATAATAATAATACTATATTATAGTATTATTATAATAATTCAAGAGGCTCTCGACCAAAAGTCGCTCCCGAGCCTCTTCACTACTGGGATCACTCATTTGGTTCCTAAAGACCATGATTCCACAGACCCTAGCAAATACCGCCCCATTACGTGTCTACTCACCATATATAAGACACTGACATCCATTTTGAGTACGCGAATCATTCGTCACCTGGATTTAAATCAGGTGATGTCGCGCGCTCAAAATGGATATCGGGGCGGTCGTCGTGGAACCAAGGAACCACTCCTCATTGACGCGGTCATTGGCAAAGTGGTTAAACGCAACCGTCGGAACTTCTACGCGGCCTGGATAGACTATAAAAAGGCATTATACATGGCTAAAGAGGGTCTTCGAGCTGTACAAGATTGACTGTACAGTTAGAGACTTCCTCGGGCAGTGTATGGGGCAATAGAATACAATCCTTTGTCATCTAGGCGAGCGGATGACGGATGCGGATAGCCACATAAGGATAAGAAGGGGTATCTTCCAGGGCGATTGTTTGAGTCCAATCTGGGTTTGCCTCTCCTGAACTCTCAGTACCTTACTGGAGGACTCCGGGAGGATTTCAGCTTCGGAAAGGAGGTACAAAGTGACCCACCTTTCTACATGGATGATCTCAAATTATTCGCCTCCAGTCGCTCCCATCTTATGTAATTGCTAAACATCACTTGTGATTTTAGTAATTCTATTAGAATGGAGCTGGGGACGGATAAGTGTGCGGTCCACCATGTTGAAAGGGGAAGGGTTGCTAACTCTGAGGGCATAGACTTATCTATGCCCATCAACACAAGGACTCTTTCTGAGGCTGAAACATACCGATACCTGGGTATGTCACAGCACATCGGTATCGATGAGGCGGGTATGAAGCAGTCAGTTTGCGATATGTTTTATGCACGCTTGACCAAAGTGTTTAACAGCCTTTTGTCCGGTGTGAATAAGACACACGCATATAACGGTTGGGTCATGCCTGTTCTCATATATACCTTTGGCATACTTAGGTGGACTCAAACTGAACTTAACGCCCTGGATAGAAAAGTCCGCACTACTATGACGTCCCATAGGATGCATTACCCGAGATCGTCGATTATGAGGCTGTACTTGCCGCGGAACATGGTGGGCGTAGCTTTTTAAGCGCGCTTACCATGCATAATCGCGAAGTGTGAATCGCCATGCATGTTCTATAGGGACGTCATATCTTGTGATAAAGGACTTACCCCTCTATCCTTAGCCAACGAGAAATGACAAGACCCGGCAGTACAGAGCATTTCCGACCGGGAGACCGTATGAAAGGAGAAGGAGCTCCACGGGAGGTTCTACAAGGCTCTACATGTGCCTTTCGTAGACACAGTTGCCTCCCTCCACTGGCTACGTTTTGGTGACCTCTTTGGGGAAACCGAGGGTTTTGTCTGTGCGATACAGGATCAGGTTATTAAGACCAACAACTATCGGAGATACATCCTAAGGGATGGCACCGTCGACATCTGTCGAGCTTGTCGCCATCCCGGTGAGTCACTTAGGCATGTCATCTCCGGTTGTTCGGCGCTTTCTAACTCTGAGTACTTGCACAGGCACAACTTAGTAGCCAGAATTCTACACCAGGAGCTTGCTCTGAAATACGGTATCGTGGACCGAAAATTGCCGTATTACAAGTACTTGCCGGAAGCCGTGCTTGAAAATGACCGCGCCAGGCTCTACTGGGACCGGACCATCATCACAGACAGGAGTATTCTTGCGAATAAGCCCGATATTGTGCTGATGGACCGGGCACAGTCAAGGATATTTTTGGTCGACATTACCATTCCGTATGACGAGAACCTCGTGAAAGCCGAAACAGATAAGCGAACAAAATATCTGGACCTTGCTCACGAGGTGACCGACATGTGGGGTGGACTGCCGACCGAAATTATACCTGTAGTCGTCTCTGCGAACGGGTTAATCCCAGTCAGCCTCTCGGGTCATCTGAG
Organism: Parnassius orleans; assembly: GCA_029286625.1. Lineage (NCBI taxonomy): Eukaryota > Metazoa > Arthropoda > Insecta > Lepidoptera > Papilionidae > Parnassius > Parnassius orleans. The sequence continues at coordinate 18,510 of JAGSMP010000345.1, read as the reverse complement.
GCGACTGGGACCCGCTCCAAGCTCAAATGCAGAAGGCGGTGCTCCTCGATACCGCCCGCATCGTCCGCCGGTTTCTCTCCCTTTCCCCCTAACCCCTCAGCCGTTTGGTCTCCCCTGCCGAGGGTTTCCATCTGGTTGGGTTTTTATTTATTTATGTATTATTTATTTATGTTTATTTATTATTTCCTTTAAGATATTTATTCAACCCAACCAGAACCAGCGTCCTAGAAATTAGTTTTAAATAAATATTAATGAAAATCAATATTTCATCATCATCATCGTCATTACAGCTCTTCACAAGTCCACTGATGAACATAGGCCCCCCAAGGAATGCCACAAACACGGTCCTGAACCATCTGCATCCATCGAATTCCTGCATATCTTACCAGGTCGTCGTTACATCTAGTGTGGGGAGGGGGGGAGGGGGGAGTCTATAAATATCAAGTAGACAAATTCGTGGCAACGAGACGCACGTCATTCATGTTTAGAAGATCTACGTGGAATGAATACAGACGAATATGTAAACGCATCGTACTCGTCCACGAATAACTCGGCGAGGTACTCGGCGGGTTGCTCGTGCCGATAACGTAAACGTGCCATTATGGTTACAGCACGAATGGGTCGGCTCGACCGAGGTAGGACCACGCCCTCACAGAATACCATCGTGTAATATTAGTGTAGTATATTAGTGTGCGCCATGCTGACCGAAATACATAGTTAGTATAACCGGTATGAAAAATCGATTATTAAGTATAAACATTATGTGAAATCATGGTTATAATAAGAACAGTTCGGCGATTACAAAATATAACTTAAAATTTTAACGGTTTTTTATGTTTACGCGAATAATTCACATTCTTCTTCATAACTCCGTAAAAGTTCACGGCTGAATATAGGCCTTTTCCGTTATAGGGAAGATTTGCCTTAATTGCCAAGCTTAACAGGCGAATTGGCGATCACAGTACCAGATGGCACCTTTGAAGTTGCTCCCGTCAGTGGACAAGATATTTATATCTGGCGTAAACGAGTTTGTTATACCGCCACCTATCAGATGCTGAGTTCTTTCCTGCATTTCCCATTGTCACCCCTTACGACATCCGTAGGAAGTAATAGGGTGATGGCTTCTCTTATGCCACCCCGGCACATATTTAATAAATCTAATACGTATCCAATTTTACCGATTTATTATTTATTGCATTTAATTTTAACTTATTTTAAATTTCTCTCTTAATCTACTCCAGTGCGAGCGATGTATCTCTCAGATTCAAACACATTTACTACTACTGTACCTACCGTCTGAAATCTCTGGCTTAGATAGGATTCGAACTATTTATTTAAAGAGGCATCGATGTCGTATTGTGAAAGCTTTATTAGAATTTTATTAGAATCTGGTGGTCAACCTTATCAAATGCGCTACTAAAATAGGTATAAATACCATCGACCTGTTTTCCGTTATCTACTTCTGCTAATAGATCTGAGGTTAAGTTTCATAAGTTAGTTGTAACTGATAAGCCGCTTCTGAAACCGTGCTGAGCGCCCCTTATAAAGTTTTTCAAATGTTTGGTATTTAATTAAAATTAATCTTCTTTCATTATAATTTTAATTTTATGGTAATATTATGGACTATAGAATGTCTAAGTCAGTGTTTTACTACAATTCTACCTGATAGTAAGTGTCTGACTAACGGGAGGTAGGGCGATTTTAAAATATTTTCTTACAGTACATACTGAAAACACTACAAGCCATATCCCAATGGGGCGATGCCAATTTTGTGAAATTCAACGCCTCCAAAACACTCTTCAAATGTCCCTTCACTGCAAAAAGGAGCCAGCTCACCTTGGCTCCTTCTTTCCAAAAAAATTATCACTTGAATACACCGACCGCCTTCAGTTGTTGGGGGTTGAGATATCATCAAATCTGAACTTCGGACGGTTCATTGAGTCCTACGCCAAAGCAGCTGTAAGGAAGCTAGGAGACCTTGCGAAGGTGCGGCGATACATCACACCGAGACAGCTGCTTACTTTATATAAAGCGCAAGTCCGGTCGTTCATGGAGTATTGCTGCCATATATGAGATGGTGCTGCAAAATGCCACCTAGCAGCTTTGGACTCAATGAAAAGGCGTGCTAAAAGACTTATTACTGACTCGAATTTTGTTAAAACCAATCTTACCAGCCTCGAACACAGGCGCAAAGTAGCCAACCTTTCGGTTTTCTACAGGTTGCATTTCGGAGAGTGTGCGCAGGAATTGCATAATTTAATTCCTCGCTCTCCCTTCCACCATCGGACTACAGACGTTCGGCCAGTCTCCACACTTTCGTTGTTGACTTACCACGCATTCCAATCAAACGGTTTGCTACATTGTTCATCATGCGTACAGCAAAGGAGTGGAATAATTTGCCAGCATCTGTCTTTCTATCTATCAGATTACAGTATGAGTGTCTTCAAGGCAAGTGTGAATAGGATTTTGTTAAGTTAGTGCGTTTCACCATCTTAGACTACATCACCAATTACCATCATGTAGGATTGTACTTAAGCGCCGGCTTAGAATGATATCCAAAAAATGTCTAGTTTTTATAAAATATTAACCAAATATTCTCATAGACTCCATCGCTCCTATAATTTGATAAATTCTTTCCTATAATTTTATAATTGATTCTAAACTTGATGGGATACCCGTTACCACAGAACACAATTACTCTCTACCAAGAGCCCGTTACGAATGCACGTATGGGATATAAAAATCAAATTTTTTAACATTGACTGACTGGTAACAAATTAGGTTTTTTCGCTGACAAACTATGAAGCAATGCGGTGAAATAAATATGTTTTGTAAAGCAGTGGTAGTGGTAAACGATTAAATAAAAATAAAACTGTGCTTGTAATTGTGTACACACGTACTAAGTAAAACTTCTTTATGACACATCATTCTTCTTTTATTGTATATTTTACATGAGTATATAGTTTTTAAGAATCTATTTTAAAAGAAGCTTTATTTTTGAAAACCAAGAGTTATTTGAAGTTAATAGTGAAATTTTGAATTATTCATATACGGAAATTGGGAAGCTATTGAACGTAGTATTTATTCTCTCAAGCTGGGGCAGATTTTCTATTATTCCCATGCTAATGAACTTATGATCTCCTAGACCGTATTTTATATTCATATTACACAATTAGGTACTTACTGCCCGGCTTCTGAGTCTAGTTTAACGGGTGCCAAAAATTAAACGTAGCCATCTTGTGTGCAATAAAGTGTTACAACATGCTAACTCCACACATACCTTATGATATATTACGTAGGATAGTGCTACCATGTTCTAAGAGAAATGCTGAGGCAGCGTAAGAAAATCCATCACTCACCCCATTTTGTCTCATGGGTGTCGGCTTTCGGGTGTCCGAAGGGCCACTTCAGGCTCATCTCACCGTTGACAGGTGGGTTGGCAATCGCAATCTACATCACAGTGACCGAGTGAAGCCGGCCACAGTCGAGCGTGTGCCTGCTGTACTATCCTATGTCAGGGGAGTCACAGACAAGGTTGGCTACATCTTGAAGCGAGCTTCCGTTAAAACATACTTCAAGCAGCTGAAGAAGATTAGTCAATTTTACCATCCGTCAAGCGTCATATCAGCTCCGTAGATGCGGCGTGCATTAAATCTGTTCCAGCAGAGTCAAGTGTATATGCATAAACAGAATTATAGCACTGTCCGGGACTATCTATAAATGCGACGATTATGACCATGCCGAGAAATCTATATCTAGAAGCGTTCTAGTGTCACTACCAGGCAACACTAGTAACTGACACATTACACTATGTCCTTCGATACCTATACTTACCTCGGCTGCAAATAGGTCTCTCCACCCTTGTGTACCGTTGGCTAGGTATATAAATCGTTTAACTTCACTAAAGTGTACTCCTAAGTCTACTAAAATTTGATATCATAAAGAGCTTGCAATAATATGCGTAGCGCCTGTATCCACTATCGCCACTCCGCTACGGCCCATATCGGATATTTTGACCATCGGATAATATTCACGCGTACTCATATTAGTTAACTTTATAGATGACGTACTCGTATTACTTGTGCTACTATTATTATCAATACAATTATCATGACAATAGGATTCTACATCAAAATTATTGAACGATGATTTATCGTCCGCCTTCTATAAAGTTTTCACACAAATATCACATTTCGACCTCACAACACCTCCCTTACCACACCCATAACAACGTATAACCTTACGTGTGCTATCGCTATCCACATGCTTATAACTATTATTAACAGCCTTCTCACGATTTCGACATTCTTCACTAACGTGCCCAAATAACTTACAATAACTACATCGAGGCCTATTATTTTTATTTCTACGCAGTATAATAGCGTTCGTGGTATCAAAACTCGAATGCGTGAGATCGCGACCGGTAGTAGTGGCAACCGATGTTCGTGAAATCGTATTTTGCAATTATTACTATTATATTATTATATTTCTTTACTCATGTGTCCTTACTTAACTTAAGGGTTTTGTACATATCCTCCGCGATCCTCGCTTTATACATTAAATCATCTAAATTACGAACATTATCGCGGGAAACTCTTTTTATAATACGTCGGTGTAATAACCCGTAACAAATATCAACTTGCACTATTTCATCGAGCTTATACGGTAATTTTGCAATTAATGCTCGCACTTTACACAAAAACGACTCGGCAAGCTCTTGTTCTTGCTGCTCCGTGCCGAAAATCTGCTGTAGAACCCAATGAGCGGGCTGCGCCACGTCATAGCTCGCGCGTAGGTGAGCGATCGCGTCCGCCCATGTAATCACCGACGCCTTAACGCCGCGCCACCATGCTACCGCTTCACTCTCCAGCTACATTGGCAATCCATGGAGTGCGAGCTTGTCGCTCACAGCCTTCCTTAAATGTCTCAACGGCATCCAAGAACGCTTCCAATACCTCGGAATCCTAGGACGACCCGTTGAACCACGCTGTGCATTTCCTAAAATTGTCGTCGACACTCGCGACGCTGGCAGCAGTAGCACTCCCGCTGTTTATATTATTTGTTTGAGAAGCCACGACTGGGGTGGAGGCCCTAAATTCGCCACTGGACGTCATCAGAGAATTGATAAGGCTTCTATTTGCTTCTACTTGCGCACGCGTGATTGTCTCGATCAGCGTGAATAGGAACTGTTCGGGGAGCTAAGGTGCTGTTTGCTGTGTCGGCCTCGAGCCGCCTCTCGCAGCTTCGTCCACGTGGCTGTACTTGACGGCGCTCTCCTCTTCTTCAGTGCGTGCGACATCATCTTCCCCTCGTTGTTGACGGAGCGTATCGCCTCTCCTCGTTATCGGCATTTTCACACACTTGTGATGATAATGGTAAGGTCAAATGTGCGTGCTTCCTTCAATCAAGGTATAAGTATAACGTAGTCACGTAGGCACTGGATTACAGTTCGTAAAAGTTCGAGCCACTAGTATGGGCGCCAGTTTAATAAGTAAACTCAGTGTATTATCACAACAACTTTATTATTACACAACTACACTTTGAGACATAACAATTATCAACAATTTGATCATAGATACTTCTAGAAATAGTGCGAAATGAGAGTCGCGGAGGATTTCTAGTGTGACGTCTTCACGCATGCGGCACTCGTGGCTCTCTCTTTTCTTCGTCATTCTCAACTCACCCCGTTGCCCAGTCACTTGCGGGCGACGGGGAGAAGCGTTCCCACGATTTACTTAACAGCGGTGTAGTCATGTCGAAACCTAACTAGGCATGATAAATTTATTGTTTTATAAAAACCCCCGTTACACTTTGTAATTTTTATTGCAAATGTTTGACTCAGTTAGAGTAAAAATGTATGACACCAGGGAACGTAAATATCGGAAGAAGTGAGTCCATATTTTGTACACGGTCTCCATTGAGTGCTGGAAATTGCTATAAAATTTGATTTGAATTATGAGGGGGGGGGATTTTATCATTGTGAAGGGCATTCCTGTGGCAATAATACACATAGACATGTGTGCCTATAGCAACTCAAATACTATTTCAGCTTATTTCTCGCAATTTATCAATGTTGACTGCACAATCTGTTTTTCTTGGGGTTCATTTTGGTCATCGAATTTTCCGGCACCGTAAAGATCTAAATAAACACTCAACGCACGTGTACTACAGTGATGTCCTCTCCTAATTCAAAAAGTTGTAACTTTCTATTGAGCCCGAAGTTGTAATCAAAGCTATTCCAAATTTTTGATTCTACAATCTTTAAGTTAGATTAATAAAGTTATATCCCATCAGAAATATTAAAATCAAGATCTTGGTTTTATTATTGCCCTAAGGATTGAATTAAAACGATTTATTGAGAACACACACACACGCGCGCGCTAGCTTGTGAGGAGGTCCTGCTGCAGGAGGTATGTTTGGCAGTGGTCAATCATATCTGTATTTTGAATCATAAACGATATTGATGTGTCTATGGCCACTGCATTCACTTACCATCAAGTACGTGGTAGAGCCAAGCTGCAGCTATATTTATAGTATAGTTGTGGCACGAATGGGTCGGCTCAACCGGGGAAGGACCACGCTCTCACAGAATACCAGCGTAAAATAGCAGCTTAATGCTGCTGTGTTTCGTATGGTGAGTGTAGAGAACCGGAGACCCTTTTACTGGAAAAAAGGCATTCCATCTTGGTCCTCAAGGCTGACAACGCATCTTCATTTTGTTTCACAAGCGAGGATAGATGTAGATGTCTATGGGCCACAGCAACCACTTACCATCGGGTGGACTGTGTGCTCGTTTGTCACCCTATTTCTATAAAAAAAAGTACAATGTGTGCTCGCGTCTCAAATTTTAACCGTACGAAACACTACAGCATTATTCTTTTATTTTACGCTGGTATTATGTGCGAGCGTGCGAGCGAGTTTATTTCATACTTGCTTGTGTTCGTTCCTAGCGTTTATAACTACATACTTTAATGTTCATATTTTAAATTTTCACAAATATACTGAGAAATTTAATTTTGGAAACATTTTGCATAAAAGCATATAACCGTGTTAGGTCAAGGATTAAGCGCCAGCTGTAAATTTCACATAACGCAACCTACCCTGTTTCGATCTACGGCGGCACCAATGAAATTGTTAATTGCAATTTTAAATGCTGAATTACCACGTGCTCGGCAGTGAAAGAAACGTGACGAAACATGCATGTCTGAGAAATAAAAAAAAGAAACTACCAAGATGGTACTAGCCTTATTTTTGAGTGAGTTAAGATGCTTTTTATATTCATAGCGTCTGTCATAATGCTTGCTGTTGTTATTTTATTCTTGCTAAGAATCTGAAATTAAAAATCGCCTTATGCTCGCAATAGCGATTCAACTGCACATTTTATGTTCTAATTAATTTACAGGGATATTGCAGTAAAAAAGCTTTAAGTTTAAAAAACAAGACAGTGGAGTAATAAACATGTCGCAGTTATTTAATCTTGTGTTTTACTAGATGCTAGAAAGGAGACGGGGATTTCTGGGCCCAATTTGTAATAAGTTGAAATATGGTTTAAAAAAATCGTTATATTTTTCTATTTCAAAATATAAACAAATAGCCTAATTCACTATCTGGAAGACGAGAAATCTTAAAAATAGCTTTATGTCACGAATAAAATAGGAAATCGATTACATTAATTGATTAATGTGAATGAGTTTAACAATTAAGCATAAAAACAACTTACACCAGGTAATTGATTCAATCAAAGTAATTATATACATTACAGTTAACATAGTATCAACAGTTTAAAAACTAAAATATTAACATAATAAAAATAAATCATAAATTCGATTCTCGTTTACAGTTTGATTTATTACTTGTGTTTGTCAACTGTATTTTTAATCTGTGCTACCGCTTCACTCTCCAGCTACATTGGCAATCCATGGAGTGCGAGCTTGTCGCTCACAGCCTTCCTTAAATGTCTCAACGGCATCCAAGAACGCTTCCAATACCTCGGAATCCTAGGACGACCCGTTGAACCACGCTGTGCATTTCCTAAAATTGTCGTCGACACTCGCGACGCTGGCAGCAGTAGCACTCCCGCTGTTTATATTATTTGTTTTAGAAGTCACGACTGGGGTGGAGGCTCTAAATTAGCCGCTGGACGTCATCAGAGAATTGATAAGGCTTCTATTTGCTTCTACTTGCGCACGCGTGATTGTCTCGATCAGCGTGAATAGGAACTGTTCGGGAGCTAAGGTGCTGTTTTCTGTGTCGGCCTCGAGCCGCCTCTCGCAGCTTCGTCCACGTTGTACTTGACGGCTCTCTCTTCTTTAGTGCGTGCGACATCATCTTCCCCTCGTTGTTGACGGAGCGTATCGCCTCTCCTCGTTATCGGCATTTTCACACACTTGTGATGATAATGGTAAGGTCAAATGTGCGTGCTTCCTTCAATCAAGGTATAAGTATAACGTAGTCACGTAGGCACTGGATTACAGTTCGTAAAAGTTCGAGCCACTAGTATGGGCGCCAGTTTAATAAGTAAACTCAGTGTATTATCACAACAACTTTATTATTACACAACTACACTTTGAGACATAACAATTATCAACAATTTGATCATAGATACTTCTAGAAATGATGCGAAATGATAGTCGCGCAGGATTTCTAGTGTGACGTCTTCACGCATGCGGCGCTCGTGGCTCTCTTCGTCATTCTCAACTCACCCCGTTGCCCAGTCACTTGCGGGCGACGGGGAGAAGCGTTCCACGATTTACTTAACAGCGGTGTAGTCATGTCGAAACCTAACTAGGCATGATAAATTTATTGTTTTATAAAACCCCGTTACACTTTGTAATTTTATTGCAAATGTTTGACTCAGTTAGAGTAAAATGTATGACACCAGGGAACGTAAATATCGGAAGAAGTGAGTCCATATTTTGTACACGGTCTCCATTGAGTGCTGGAAATTGCTATAAAATTTGATTTGAATTATGAGGGGATTTTATCATTGTGAAGGCATTCCTGTGGCAATACACACAGACATGTGTGCCTATAGCAACTCAAATACTATTTCAGCTTATTTCTCGCAATTTATCAATGTTGACTGCACAATCTGTTTTTCTTGGGGTTCATTTTGGTCATCGAATTTTCCGGCACCGTAAAGATCTAAATAAACACTCAACGCACGTGTACTACAGTGATGTCCTCTCCTAATTCAAAAAGTTGTAACTTTCTATTGAGCCCGAAGTTGTAATCAAAGCTATTCCAAATTTTTGATTCTACAATCTTTAAGTTAGATTAATAAAGTTATATCCCATCAGAAATATTAAAATCAAGATCTTGGTTTTTATTATTGCCCTAAGGATTAAATTGAAACGATTTATTGAGAACACACACACACACACACGCGCGCTAGCTTGTGAGGAGGTCCTGCTGCAGGAGGTATGTTTGGCAGTGGTCAATCATATCTGTATTTTCAATCATAAACGATATTGATGTGTCTATGGGCCACTGCATTCACTTACCATCAAGTACAATGTGTGCTCGCGTCTCAAATTTTAACCGTACGAAACACTACAGCATTATTCTTTTATTTTACGCTGGTATTATGTGCGAGCGTGCGAGCGAGTTTATTTCATACTTGCCTTGTGTTCGTTCCTAGCGTTTATAACTACATACTTTAATGTTCATATTTTAAATTTTCACAAATATACTGAGAAATTTAATTTTGGAAACATTTTGCATAAAAGCATATAACCGTGTTAGGTCAAGGATTAAGCGCCTGCTGTAAATTTCACATAACGCAACCTACCCTGTTTCGATCTACGGCGGCACCAATGAAATTGTTAATTGCAATTTTAAATGCTGAATTACCACGTGCTCGGCAGTGAAAGAAACGTGACGAAACATGCATGTCTGAGAAATAAAAAAGAAACTACCAAGATGGTACTAGCCTTATTTTTGAGTGAGTTAAGATGCTTTTTATATTCATAGCGTCTGTAATAATGCTTGCTGTTGTTATTTTATTCTTGCTAAGAATCTGAAATTAAAAATCGCCTTATGCTCGCAATAGCGATTCAACTGCACATTTTATGTTCTAATTAATTTACAGGGATATTGCAGTAAAAAAGCTTTAAGTTTAAAAAACAAGACAGTGGAGTAATAAACATGTCGCAGTTATTTAATCTTGTGTTTTACTAGATGCTAGAAAGGAGACGGGGATTTCTGGGCCCAATTTGTAATAAGTTGAAATATGGTTTAAAAAAATCGTTATATTTTCTATTTCAAAATATAAACAACAGCCTAATTCACTATCTGAAGACGAGAAATCTTAAAAATAGCTTTATGTCACGAATAAAATAGGAAATCGATTACATTAATTGATTAATGTGAATGAGTTTAACAATTAAGCATAAAAACAACTTACACCAGGTAATTGATTCAATCAAAGTAATTATATACATTACAGTTAACATAGTATCAACAGTTTAAAAACTAAAATATTAACATAATAAAAATAAATCGTAAATTCGATTCTCGTTTACAGTTTGATTTATTACTTGTGTTTGTCAACTGTATTTTTAATCTGTGCTGACAGTGACAGCTCCTGCCTGACTCAATCTATGATCACTCGTCTGGTATCACAGAACACAATTACTCTCTACCAAGAGAAGAACGCCAACTTCATACTAAAAAACGGAAACACGTGTTTATGAGTGTACACTAAAAGTGCTACGGTGAGCGCCCATATAAAACTTTTAGCGGGAATTACAAACATTTGTATTCTGTAACATTGAACTTTTTATTTGAGGCATATTCGAGTAATTTTGGCTCAAGCCTCACAAACCTATGGGGTAAATTATTTACCCCATACATTTGAGAGGTTGCAACAAAATTACTCAAATCATACTATATATAAAATAAAACTATAAATAAGTATAGTTATGTAATTTTATTTTCTGGAAGACAGATTGTTTTATAAACTATACATTATTATTGATGTTTTTTATTGCTTTTGCACATAATATTTCCACGCTTGTTACTGATATATAACACATGTTATTGTCAGAGAGTTATTCTTCACAGAACATTAACGTAAATTTAAATCAGCAAAATTCTCAGTGTGAAAACTTAACTCGGCCCAAATACGTGATCTGAAACAGATACAATTCGAGTCAATATAGTAATAATCCCTACAATTAACGGTCAATAAATTCAAAATGTTTATAGACTTACCACAATATTGTCATAAGTTTTTCTTTTCCTATTATAGGAAACCTGCAGGAAGTGATCAGATGATTTTGTGCTTTTTATTTGCACAACACTTAACTTACTTTCGATGATCACGCATCGTGCATAAAATTTTGAAATAATGAATCATTTATAGTGAATATGTTATACAGACTTATCAGCTATCAAAGATTGGTCTACTCGTTATGGAGTGTTGGTTAATCCTTTGAAATCCCAAGCTATACTGGTGGGTAGCTCAAGGATGCTAGCCAAGATTAATCTTGCAGACTTACCTCCTATTTATTACAATGGGATTACAATACCGTTCAGTATGTCTGTAAAAATCTTGGCCTACACATTGACAGCACGCGGAATTGGAGAACTCAGGTTTCTGAAGTGAGTCGTAAAGTCATTGCACGTTACGTTCTCTGTATCGTTTAAAATATTTTCTCCCACAAAGTCTAAGATCATGCTTGTCCAATCGCTCATATTACCCATAATTGATTATGCAGATGTGTGTTACGGATCTGTCCCAGGATCTTCTGAACAAGCTGGAACGCCTTTTCAATAACTGTATAAGATTTATTTTCGGGCTTCGTAAGTATGACCATATTTCGCAATATAGATCTAAGCTTAATTGGCACAATCCGGCAGAGGCGTATTTCCAGAATATTACTTGTTCTTATTTCCATATTAAATGACCCATTTCGCCTTCTTATCTTAAGAGTAAATTTCACTATCTCTCCTCATCTCATGATAGGGTTCTACGCTCTTCTTCTAACAACAAAATATGTATTCCTGTTCACTTCACCGAGTTCTATGGTAACTCCTTTACAGTTCAGGCTACACGCCTTTGGAACTCCTTGCCCGATGACATCAGAGAAGCTCCCAATAAGTTGGCTTTAAAAAGTTGGTGCGTAATCATCTATTAAAGACAACACTTCTTACATGAATCATCCATGTCATTTATATTGTTAGACGTATATATTCATAGTTATTTATATGTACTATTTATATAGTTATTTATATATATATAGTATGTTGATATGTATATATGTATGTTTATTTATGTATGTATATATTTGTATATATGTATATTTAGGAGATTTTCTATAGTTTATTTATTGTATATATTAGTAAAGGTACATATAACGTAATTAATTATCATTTACATTTTGTTTTTTTTTCTATATTGCTACACCTACGTCCAATTCTCACCACTCCATCGGTTGACTGGTAGAGAATGCCTCAAGGCATTAAGTCCGCCCTTTGTATTCTTTTATATTAAGGAATGCAATAAAGAATAAATAAATAAATAAATAAAAACACCAACGTTCAGGGATGTCTACATTAGATTTGATAGATCACAAATTCTCGCGAAATAACATCGATTCCTGCCAAGGATGATACGTGAGGATATTAAAATTTAAAAAAAAAAACATCCTAATTTCAATAGAGAGGAAGGCTGGGTACTACCACCTGCTTGGGATCCTGTAATTAACAAAATTAAAACTAAACCCAAGCATACCACTGCAGTCTTCAAGACACAGAAAGTTCATTCTGCGTAGATCGGACCAAAACTAATAATTAAAAAGCTTAAGGTACTCCGGGTTAACTCTGACATCGGGACGTCAATCACCTCAGTCCCCCGTGACTATGGGTGGTGGAAAGCACCCGAAACGTCGGAAATTTAAAAATAAGTATAATTAAACGCGATAAAATCCATAAAAGTAGTTTTATTCAATGTAATATTTTTTTACAAACTACGTATATATTATATTCTAAATATTTTACTTTTATTTGTTGTGGCTTTTAATTAAATTCTAAATTTAATATAAAGTTTTTTTTTTTAAATAACCTATTGAAAAGCACTCGCATTTCATAACAAATATAAACTCTTGCCACGTTTTAATATTTTACTACCAATATTAACAATGTTTCTTTCGAGGCCAAAATATTTGCGAAATTTTTGCTCAAGCAATTCAACAAACGCAATAAGTGTCAGAAAGTATTATTAAAAAAACCCGAATTGCTGAAAAATAATCTTTCCCATTTATTTTTTTTACACACAGTTTTATTTTTTCACATTTGTGGTGTTCGAGACAACATTTTCTATACAAATATCCCAACACATAGAATAAAACATTTTTTTCTGGTAAATCAAATACCTAGATAATCATTTGTTCCTACTGTTAACACAGGGGTAGTAATATCGTCATGTTGCGATGATGGTGTATTAAAATACGACAATCGTCTGGTTTCATAAGTAACATATCGAAATCGTATTTACAATAATTAGTATCTTGAGGTTTCCTTAACATATTGGTTATAAACATATGTTGGTTCCTGGCAGTTAAATTTTTGAGACAATATTGATTGATACGTCTCGTAAAAATAAATAAATTTCTTCTGATTTTAATTCATCATGAAGTTTTATTAAAGATTTTATAGATACTTGAAATACGTGAATGAAATTCATGCTATTTGTAACGTCTTTCTGCCTATCACTTCTAATTGATTTTAAGTTCCTGAAAAATATTAGCATTTCTTCTAAAAATTCAATTTGATAACTATCGCATCGAAAAGCTCTTTTATATTTATTAGGAGATCGCAGTGTACTTGAGTGTAAGAAATCAAACAAATTATTAATTTTATTTACAAAATCAGCGGTATCTTTTGCGGCAACCTCGATGAGATTTACATCTACGTAGTTATTAGTAAACCATATTTACACTTTTTTATATTTCATTTGATACGAATTATTCTTTAAAAAACAAAATTTAACACTTATTATTTTTTACACAACCCTGAGTTTGAGCACTGGTCGAGCCGGTTTCAAGCAGTTTCTCTCTCTGTACGTGACGAGCCGCCAGTGCTCACGCACACACGCGTCTCTAGCATGTAGTAGTGTACCTACCACAGCGCGGTTGTATGAAGCTTTGCCTCTGAAAGCACGGTTTCTTTTCTCATGTGGTAATGCACTAAGCCGACGATCCTTAGTTGACAGCTCTCGAAGAGGTCAATACTTTAACATTATTGTAACTGCATCGTAGGCGAACGAACTGTAGGCTGCTGCGCACATGTAATGTCTATAATATGGTACCTTAGTTGGGCTAGGTACCAAGGTAACATAGTACCACCTGAATAAAAGATAATTTAAAAAAGTATTTTTATTTTTATTTTAAGCATCACCTCCAAACCTTCCCTATCTTTCAATCTATTTGTAAGTTTCATATTATTCTCCTACTCAATATAATACAATATAATACAATAAATACTACAATTAATATAGTAAACAAGTGTCTAATAAAACAAAATATCAATCGCACTTCAAAAATCTGTTTAGTATAGGTTGTTGCCAACTTGTTGCATAACCTCACTTTTACTAAATGTCTTATAACCTGATCTCAGATTGCCAAAATCCGCAGAATTTTCAGTATTGTTTTGATAATATATAAGTTATTAATTGAAACCACTTTCATCTTTTTGCAATCTGGGCTCAAGAATGTATAAAAACGTATCAGTTTCCTGAGTCTTACTCAGAAAATACCTCTGACACATTCTTTGCACTTGGCTACGTGGCGAAGTGGCTTAGGAGGATTGAGTTGCAGCGCTAATGGCCGCGGGTTCGAGTCCTACACGGAACAAGTATTTGTATGGCCTAAGAATTATTGTTCCAGGTCTGGATGTTTGTCCCTGTTACGCATGTCCATATAAAAGTGCCTTTTATCTATTTTTTCTTTTTGATACTAACGTTAGTTATGTAGTTGTGTAGTTTCCAGTTTCTCGTACAAACGAGAAACTGGAAACTACAAAAGGAAAATAAATATATTTTTCATAAAAAGGCGTGTAAGACTTTTGTATAAGATATGTATGAGGAATTAATCCTCGTTCATAAAATCAACATCTTCAAACTTGTTTTGTGCAGACCATAATAGTAATCCAGTAAAATCAATGAATTTAAAATCAATCTCCACAATTTTAGAAATAAATAAATCAATGTCAATACAAAATAACAATTTTAAAATAATAAATCCAAACATTCAATTTTAAATAGATAGTAATGTCAGTATATAAAATAAAATAATCAAAATCAAATTAAATTAAAATAAATAAATAACAGAATTATCGGTCAGGAGATCAATTAAAACTTTCTTTTAGGCGACTGTACTGCGATAAGTCTGTCGCAGCAATGCCGGATGAAATGGCATTTCCGCGATCATCGCCAGGACAGTGTTGGAGCTGGCCCGCACTCTGCGCACCAGGGACGTAGCCCGCTTGCGCATTGTTGCATGGAAGCAATCAGTGCGCGCATCCGCGAATATACCAGAAGCGCTACAAAATCGAGGTAGCACGTTTTTATACGTGGTAGAGCCATACTGCAGCTATATTAGTAGTATAGTTGTAGCATGAATGGGTCGATTCGACCGGGGAAGGACCATGCTCTCACAGAATACAAGCGTAAAATAGCAGCTTAACACTGCTGTATTTCGTATGGTGAGTGTAGAGAACCGGAAACCTTTTTTACTAGAAAAGAGGCATTCCATCTTAGTCCTCACGGGTGACAACGCATCTGCATTTTGATTCTTTATTGAGGATAGATGAATCTATGGGATGATGTCTATGGGCCACAGCAACCACTTACCATCAGGTGGACTGTGTGCTCGTTTGTCACTCTAACCATTAAAAAAAAACCCATCATCGCCCTAAACGCATTATTGTATTGGACGCTGAGGACGCTGTAACTCTTCCTACTGTAATTAGCCCATAAGCTGCACAAGTAGAGCGAACGCTTGAAAGAGCGTAACCTTAACCTCCATTGAACACCGGGCAAAACTACGAGCGATCATGATAGCTCTGACAGACAGCGCCCTCCTCTCCTCATCCATATCAGCGTGATCTACGGTGAGTAAATGCCCCAGATATTTAAAGTGTACAACCCTTTCTATGAGTAAACCATTTAATTTAATTTGAGGTATATTAGCAGGACATTTCGCACCAGTGCAGTGGCCTCAAAGGTCATGTATTGACTCTTCCTGACATTATATAATAATCCGACTGATAAAAATTTGATTGCCTCGTTGGTTTAGTGATTGTATTAGTGCGACTGCTAATCATGAGGTCCTGGGTTTGAATCCCGGGTCGGGCCGAAAAAATCAGTTATAGAGCTTTTCCATCAAGAAATTCTCAGTATCGCCGGTGTCAGGAAGTTGGCGGTGTCCCACCCCCGTGCCTTGGAAAGCACTTAAAACTTTTGGTCCTGCACCTGATCGCTCTCCGGTCGTATCGTACCGTTCCATCGAACTATGAGAGTGAGGGAATAGAGAGTGCACCTGTGCTTGCGTATACACTTGGGCACTATAATGCTGTCCTGCGCCGTAGGCTAGTCTCCGTTGAGGCTGGCCGCCGTGACCGAAATTTGGTCTGTAGGACATTAGATAATAATCCATGGCCACATGTATATTCCTCGCATATTCGTATCAGCTTCCTCAGGCCGCAGACCGACGCACTCAGCAGCACCATGTCGTCCGCATAACTCAAATCATTAACACAAACACCGTCAATGTGGCAGCCAACATGCTGACTACTAAGCGCTACGATCAGCCCGTTGATATAAATGTCAAAAAGGTTTGGTAATGTTAAGCCGCCCTGCCTGAATCCACATTCAAGCTGATACGGATCCGACATTACCCCCGCCCACCTGACACTATTGGACTAGTTTGCGTACCAGTACTGAATCATCCTGATGAGTTCTTGTGGCAAGCCTATGCTTCGCAGCTTGTCCCACAGCAGGTTATATGGCACCAGGTCAAAGGTCTTGGATTAATCGAGGAAGTACGCGTACACGGGCGTCCTGCGATTAGTGTAGTATTTGACGGCTTACTTTAGACACAATATGGCACTTTCAGTGGATAACCGAGTACGAAATCCGAACTGGTTATTATAGAGTACATGTATATTCAACTGTGTGTTAAGCAAACCGTCAAACACCTTTGCAATTATGGTGGCAAGAGAAATAGGCCTATAGTTTTTTTTTTTATAGGAGAGGGGGCGAAAACGAGCATGCGGCTCACCTGATGGTAAGTGACTACCGCCGCCCATGAACAACTGCAACACCAGGAGCATTGCAGATGCGTTGCCGGCCTTTTAAAAAGGAGTAGGCTCTTTTCTTGAAGGTCCCTAAGTCGTGTCGGTCCGGAAAAATAGCTGGTGGTAATTGATTCCACAATGAAGTTGTGCGAGGAAGAAAACATCTTCTAAATCACACAGTGGTGGACCGCCAATCATCCAGATGGTGTATATGGTATCGGGAGTTCTGCCGCGATGTGCATTCGTGAAATTCGACGGCTGAGATTAATCCGAACAATTCCTCAGAGCACTCCCGTGATAAATGAAAGGGATGCAACATCTCTTCGCAGCGCCAATGAATCGAGCCGATCGGAAAGGAATCGGTCCTCGACGATTCGAGCCGCTCTGCGCTGGATGCGGTCAAGTGGAAGGAGCTGGCACTGAGGAGCCCCAGCCCAGAGATGGGAACAGTATTCCATGTGAGGCCGAACCTACGCCTTGTGTTACTCTTTTCAGTCAAGTCACCCGTTTATTCTTCACTATAGGTACCACCACAGTTTTCACAAAATGACAATACTCTGTATGATAAGATTTACTACTTAATGAATTATAAACCAACAATTAATCTCTATGATAAGAGTTACTACTTGATGAATTATTACTAAAGTTACAACCTACATATGACTTTATGGGCACAGGCATCTTAGGGTTTTTAGGGCAGGAAAGAGACCGCCGCACTTCCCCAAAGCAATGTTGATTTCATTAATTTTTAAAGTTTTCTATTAGCGTTAACAATAATTGTAGAAAGTCAATATAATAAAAATAACGTTAACAAATGATTTGTACTCTCTATTATCCGATATTACACATCTTACGATTATGGAAGTTGTCCAATAGGAAATTAAAGTACATTAAATTATAAAACAAACTTTAACAGAATGAAGATTTTGGTGAGGATAATTAACCTTTAATATTGGGTAAATTTCTATGACAATGGATTTTCCGTACCTAATCCTTAATCTGACACGCAATAGCTTCCATAAATTAACCCTTTAAGCTTGTCGTCAATCATCTCTTTTATTTATGTTTTGTGCCTTTTGTTTTGTACCTTATATATTGCCTAAAACAACGGTTTAAAATTTGAAACCTATTAAATATGAACGTAATTTATTTTGATAGAATTTATAGGACAGGTTTACCCTATGGTCGCGGTGTAATAGTATGGTTGTAGTA
>JAGSMP010003448.1:0-11055 GCA_029286625.1 Parnassius orleans | reverse complement strand
AGATTGGTATTCATGGTATATATATATATATATACTACGAATATAATATATATATATAATATAGGCCTTGTGAAGGGCTGTAATGATGATGATAATGAAGCCATTCCTTCCCAAGGAATGCCACAAAGCATGGTCCTAAGCCACCTGCATCTATCAACTTCCTGCATATCTTACCATGTCTTCCTCCATATAGTGGGAGGCTGCCCTGCACTTCGCTTACCGGTACGAGGTTGCCACTCAAGAACCTTTGTTCCTATTATCGGTTTTCCAAGCTACATGGCAAGCCTATTGGCATTTCACTTTAATAATCCGTTGGGCTATGTCAATTACATTGACCCGTCTGACTGCGAGGCATTACAAAAGACATCGATGCGGTTATGGATTGAGGTATATTAAATCGTCTTCCATTTAATAAAATAAATGTAAAATAATAACATCACGCGTAAACGCTGTCCACTAAATGTAGATTATAATTTATCTGACACGCCCTTAGAAAGGGTAAAATTTGTGACTTAGGAATATTATTAGACGCTAAACTTGACTTTCATAAATGTGACTACTGTTTGTAAAAGGCCAGTAAAATGCTTGGCATTCGCTAACACAGTTCGACGGATTAGAGGTAGCTTTGGTACAATGTAACTAGTACTTTTTCAAGAATTTTATACAGTTTATGTAAGAAATTTCAAACGTCCTGAGCTTAATGAGAGGAAACAAAAGGAAAACTTAAATATGCAACATTTAAGCCCAACTTTTATGCTTCGCTAATGGCTACTTCCCTCTTAAAGTTTAATATAACAGCCACTTGTCACACTAACTGGCTTCGTGATGGCTAGCACCAGTAACATTAAGCCAAGACTTGGCAGTATGTTGTACTCGTATTATAATTAAACTCCTTTAAGTCGTTCTTTTACTGGATGCTCTATTTATTGGTTCCTTTTAAATTCTTTATTATTGACCTAATCAATTTTATTATTAAGAAATCGAGCTTTTTATATTTTTAATGTAGCTAGTGGAGCTCCATTCCCGCCTAAAGGTCCGTCGGGGTAACCAACCTAACCTATTTCTAGTTTCAAGTAGCAATGCACCTTATTATGTAACGGTTTAGGAGCAATCAATTGCCTTTAATTGGAAGTCTGCAGTATGTCGACATATTCAGGATTGTCCCAACCATTGTATCAGATTTGAAAGACCACAAATCCTGCAAAAGAACACCGATTCCTACTAAGAATGATTCGCAAGGCTATTGAAATTAAAAAAAAAACATCATAATTTCAATAGAGCACAATTAAGCTCGTTCTATCGGACATAAAAAGGAATATTTAAAAGTTTAGGGTACCCTTCTTTAACTTTGACATCAGAACGTCAAACACCTCAGTGTCAAGGGAGGGCGTGACCATGGGTAGAGGCGCTTTGCCTGTAAACCGCGCGAAACGCCGGGAATTAAAAAAAGTTCAAATTAAACGCAATACAATCTGTAAAAGTTAGTTTTATTCAAAGGAATTATCTTTATTGAAAACTATTGTCGACATTCCGCTCGTTCCATTTTACCCTAAAGGATTGGATTAATTTGTCAGCGTCTATTTTTCCTACGATTATACAATATAATCCATCCAACCAAAAAAAAAACAAAGGACATTGCTCTGCGCCCATACATTGTTCGCCCTGGAACCAAGAGCATCGGAAAATTATGTGATGCATTTTCGATAATTAGTAAATTCCTATGTGATCGTATTTTTATAGCGGACTAGCTGCAGAATAGATATATTTCAAAAAAAGTATCAGATTTTGAGGTTATAATCGAACCACGAACATTATGGTTTTTCATAGCTCCGAGTAATTTTTAAGAAACTGAAAAACAATATCCAAAACATTTAGCTATTTTTAGTTCCTACCTAGATAATTGGGTATGTAGTTTTTGTTCTAAAGACTAAATGTAAGTAAGTGCAACGTATAAATGCATAGAATATAGTCACGTCTACTATCTAGTGCACTTGCAAGCGTGGGCATCTGGACGGCACTGTTAAAACGCGTGACTATGAAACCAGCTTTACCAAATATTTGAATTAGAAATAAAACACAGATTTAATTTCATGTTTATTGTTCATCTCCTAAATACATCACGAGACTCTGAATATGCAGACAAAGTAGAAATGTAATTACAGAAAGAGGTGCAGTCCATTGTTGTACACAGTGACGAATCTGTTCATCTTCCAAGAACATAGAACCAACAGCAGAGCCACAATTTACATAAAATACATTTTCCATTGCGTATGAAGTCCGTTTATGAGTGCCAGGTTATTGTTTGAGCGGTACACAGTTACGAAAATCACAGCCAGGTAAATCGTTTTTGAAAGCCATTAGAGTCCGTTAAAATAGCCAAGTCGTAATATTCAATAAATAGTCCTGAAAGTCCACAAAATACACCGATATAATTACGAAGAGCGAGCGACAGCGACGCCAATGTAATTGACAGAGTGAGGGCACAGGTGAGAGACAACAAGTGACCATTTAGTAAAGTCAAAATTAGGGGTGCTAAATACGATACGATTTATCGATATTTACTATGGCCATACGTTACAAACAGTATAACATCAACTTTTGTCATACGATAATATTAATACCATAACAAGTATACTTTACTTATAATGACACGATACTTCTCTACTTCTTCTGTACTTGTAACAATATTAATAATAACATGTAGTCTGCAATATTGCTTTTTTTTACGAAAACATTTATAATTCATGAAGTAACAATACGTGTTTTTTTTTTATATTCATCATTATTACAGCCCTTCACAAGTCCACTGCTGAACATAGGCCTCCCCCAAGAAATACCACAAAGCACTGTCCTGAGCCACCTGCATCCATTGACTTCCTGCATGTCTTACCAGGTCATCACACCATCCAGCGGGGACGCCCTACACTTCGCCTACCGGTACGAGGCTGCCACTGAAAACCTTTCTTCCCCATCGGTTGTCAGTTCTTCGAGCTATATGGCCTGGCCCATTGCCACTTCAGCATACTAATTCTTTGGGCTATGTCGGTTACTCTGGTTCTACTGTGGATATCCTCGTTTTAAGTCTATCACGCAGAGAAACGCCGAGCATAGCCCTCCATAGCTCGCTGAGCGACTTTGAGCTTCCTTATACGGCAAGCAGTGAAGGACCACGTCTCAGATCCATAGGTCATCACTGGCAACACACACTGGTTGTACAATCTAGTTTTGAGGTTTTGAGGTGTCTGACGAGAAGATGTGTCGTAGTCTCCCGAACGCTGCCCAGCAAAGTTGGACTTAACTAGTCGGACTATTTGTCCCAGGTAAACATATTTCACATTGTAAACATGTTCATCTTGAGACCCATCCGTTGTTAGACACTATTGAGGTCATTGAGCATAGTGCTTAGGTCCTCCAGCGATTCTGCCATAAGGACTATATCGTCGGCAAATCGAAGGTGAGTGATGTACTCGCCATTGACGTTAATACCGTATCCTTTCCAGTCCAGTGGCTTGAAAACGTCTTCCAATGCAGCGGTGAAGAGTTTCGGGGATATTAAGTCACCCTGTCTTACACCTCTCTGCAGTTGGATAGGTTTCGTACTCTGGTTCTGTACTCGGATAGCCATCGTAGCCCTACTGTACAAACACTTCAGCACCTCGATATACCGACAGTCCACTTGGCACCGCTGAAGGCACTGCAGCACCGCCCAAATTTCGACGGAATCAAAGGCTTTCTCATAGTCCACATACGCCTCACGTCCGGAATATCATCGGAATAGTGTCGGATAAGACTTGCTTTGATCGTTACTCACACTTGCGTGTGGTTCCAACGATGACGTGTACAGCTGCCCATAAAACCTCTCAATCTCACTCAAAATCTCAGGTGTCCCGGAAACGATGCTGCCACATTCGGTCTTCAGCTTCGACAGTTGGCTCTTTCTGGCATACAGATCTCCGGCAAAGACTTTGAGCCCTGGTTCCGCTCGATCGCTTCTTCAATACGAGCTGTATTGAAGTTGCGCAAGTCCCGCCGCATGCATTTGGAGATATGTCTGTTCAGTTGCTTGTATGCTGTCAAATCTGCTGAAGACTGCAGCTTCATCTCCCGTCTAACAACCATGAGATTAAGAGGTGATCGGAGAATTTTGTGTTCTTCTGCGACGGGTCTTACAGAACTTGACAGTTTCACAAGCTTATCATTCATATCGTCCACTTCATTGCTATCTTCTAGGCACTGAAAACGATTTTGTAACTCGAGCTGAAAGCGGGACTTTGATTAGAGCACGAGGGGACGGAGCGTTGACTTCATTAGACGTGACCTCCAACTTAACGATTAGGTTCAGTGTGCCTCACCATTCGGTGATCGCTGCCAGTTTTCACTCGCGATCACTGAGACATCACTGAACAGTTGTCGTCTGGTCGTCATAATGAAGTCAATCTCATTTTTGTCAAACCGTCGAGGCTCGACCAGGTCCACTTTCTGTGGGGCTGATTTTGGAAGAAAGAGATCCTCTTTCAATAAAGTCGGCCAGCTGCTGGCCCTTGCTCTGTTGCCCTATTCCGAATTTCCCTACTTTCAGCCCACCGCCTCTCTTGTGCCTAGTTTTGCGTTGAAGTCTCCCATTAACACCGTATAGTGGGTTTTGAGGAATGCATGGCTCTAGAGATATCCTCATACATTTCCTCCACCTCCTCATCGAGGTGTGCCGAGGTTGGTGCGTAAACCTGTATGACCTTCAGCGAATACCGTTTGGTGATTCTGAGTATAAGGTACGCAACCTCGTCGACACACTCCCAATCTTACAACATTGTTAACGAGAGACTTGTGGACGATAAATCCGCCACCTCCTTGAACAGATGGTCGCCCCTGGTGATTGAATAAGTTGCCGGATTCGAGGATTACCGTGTCCTCCCCCTCTGTTCGGACCTCGGAGAGTCCTATTATATTCCAGCGTAACTTATCTATCTCTTCTTCCAGCTCCAGGATCTTCTCGTCAATCCTCAGGGTGCGTGCGTTATATGTTGCCAAGTCGAGTCGTCGTAGGTGGCAACCGAACCTCCACCGGAGATTCTTAGCACCCCCTGCCCCGCCGTTACCATGTTCGCCACCTTAGCCAGGAATAGCGGGGCCGGCGGGGACTGGGGCCGTTTATTTGTATCGTTTCTCATGGGGAGTATATTGCCATAGTTGCCAAGCTTGGCGAGCGGGTTGGCAACCGCAGTTTTTTATTGTTTTTTTGCTTTTATCAGAAAGATGCTGCTGCCCATCTTCTGTATCATTTTCTCTTTGTCGCCTCTTACGACTGCCACGGAAGATATGGGTAGTGGGTATTCTACCCGCCACTACACGGCCTCATATAGATATGATTTAAAAATTTATTACGAACTCAAAATATAATTCATAATGAATTGGGGTTTTCGAAGGTTTCTGCGAGATGGGTACCGAGGCTCCTTTCAGCCTAACATAAACGCAACCAACTTGCGATTTCGCGCGATTGTTTGGAATTGTTTCACGCCGATCCACAAAACTTTTTAGAGAGATTTGTTACTACTGATGAAACTTGGGTTCATTACAATACTCCTGAGTCAAAACAACAATCAAAAGAATGGAGGAGACCAGGCTCACCGCCTCCGAAGAAAGCTAAAGTGATTTTGTCTGTAAGCAAGGTGATGGTGTCAGTATTCTGGGATTCGAAGGGAGTCATTATGGTCGATTACCTACCGAAAGGAACCACTATAAACTCTACTTATTACTGCATGCTTTTACGTCGGTTGCGTGATGAAATTAAGAAAAAACGCCCAAGAATGTTAACCAAAAAAGTTGTTTCATCAAGACAACGCACGCCCTCACACGTCCTACGAAACGATGGCTGAAATCCATAATTGTGGGTTCGAATTACTTTCACACCCCGCTTATTCGCCTGATTTGGCACCATCTGACTTCCACTTCTTCCCCAATCTAAAAAACATTTAGGAGGACAGAAATTTTCATCAAAGGAAGAGATTGAAGCTGCCGTTAATGCCTATTTTGAGGGCCAAGATGAGGCATTTTTAAAATGGTATAATGGCTTTAGAAACCAGATGGAAGAAGTGCATTGAGAAAAGTGGTGATTACTTCGAAAAATAAAAATAATTTTAAAATCTTCTGGTTTTGTTTTCATATTCAGGCCGCGAACTTTTTAATCCACCATTATGTATTTATTTAGTTAGCAAATAAGCAAATAAGCAATTGAGTTTAGTTAGTTTTACTACTACTAGTATAGTTGTAGGACGAATGGGTCGGCTCGACCGGGGAAGGACCACGCTCTCACAAAATACCAGCGTAAATTAGCAGCTTGATGCTGCTGTGTTTCGTATGGTGAGTGTAGAGAACCGGAGACCCTTTTTACTGGAAACAAGGCATTCCATCTTAGTCCTCACGGGTAACAGCGCATCTGCATTTTGATTCGTAGTCGAGGATAGATGTAGATGTGCCGCAGCAACCACTTACCATCAGGTGGACTGTGTCCTCGTTTGTCACCCTTACCCTAAAAAAAAGTTTCATTGGAAACGTTATAATTTTTCAAGTGAACGAGATAGGTATATACGGATGACAAAATATGGCAAAAGATGAAGACTCCGGTAAAGGAATTTCACATTTATGTTATCCTATGTATATACTCACTTCGATCCTACATACAAAGATTTTTCACACATAAATCTTAGATAGAAATCTTGATTTATTGTTAGAACTTTGATCAAAATAAAGTCCTTTCAGTTTGCATGGTAATGAATCTGATAGACCCTAATTAAAGATCGTAATTTATGTCAATAAAATAACACATTGTGAAATTTACCGTAGCCAGCGGATTTTCCGCATCGATATGGCTTAGAAAGCTTCAAAAAAAGTGCCCACTTCCTTCTAAAAGGCCGACAAAGCATTTGAAATTTTCTGGTGTTGGACATGTTAAAATTTTACTCCGCTGTGAAATGGACTACTTCGCTTGAACGAATAAAAACTTATGTGCAAGTTCAATGAAAATAAAATCTAATATACGAGGGGCGGCTGATAAGTCCGCGGCCTAAGGTACTTAATGAAAGAAAATATATGGTTTCTATTTTTATTTTTCAATATAATTGCCCTCTAGTGAAATACATTTCCCACATCTCGCATACAATGCCTTTAACCCACCCAAAAAATATTCTGTATCTTTCTCTTCAAAATGACGATCAACCGCAGCTTTCATTTCGTTGTCATTTGCAAATCTCCGGCCCCGTAAGTCCTTTTTCAAATTGGAAAACAGGAAAAATCGCTAAATGCTAGTTCTGGGCTATACGGAGGTGGTATATCTCTGAGAACCCTGAGTCTTTCAGGGCTTGCCTCGCAACTTGTGCGATGTGAACGGGCGCGTTGTCTTGCAGAAAGCGCTCCGCACTCCGCGCGTCAGTTTCCCAAGTCGTTTCTGTACAAAAGCCTCGCGAACCTGAGTCAATAAATTGGCGTAATATTGGCCATTCATCGTAGTTCCCCTGAGTAGGTAGTCGATAAGCAAAATTCCCTCGCTATCCCAGAAAACAGTCGCCATTAGCTTGGACGCCGACTTTTCCAGCTTGAATTTCTTCGGCGGCCTTTCTCCTTTTTTATCCATTGCATTGGACTCCGGATCATACTGTCGCCAGTATGATCCGGAGTCCAAACAATCCATGTTTCATTTGCGGTGACTATCCGTTGCCAAATATCTTCCTTGTAATCGCCGACTAGCTCCAAAAATCTTTGCAACTTGTGAGTCGACGTTGCTTGTTGAGCGTTGTGAGAATTTTCGGTACCCAGCGCGCGCTAATTTTTCTCATATTCAAATGTTCATGTAAAATTTCTACAACTCGTTCTTTGCTAATCTGCAGTTCTTCAGCAATCTGCCACAATTTGATTTTTTCGAGTTTTCGGACGTTTCCTTCGGTCAGTACCGTGACAGGGCGGCCCGGGCGAGGGTTGACTTCACAGCTCTCTCGTCATTGTTGAAATATGCGGGCCCATCTTTTCACCATCTTATATGAAGGCGCAGAATCCTGAAGAACCGATAACATCTCTTCAAAAATGTCTTTCGGTGTATTTCCCTTCTTTACGAGGAATTTTATCACGGCGCGGTGTTCAAAATTCCGAGAATTTTCAGATTCAGCTGACATGGTGATGTTAGTTGTTCAATAAATAATTGAACTATGAGTGCAAACTTAATTAGTGATTGCTTTTATAATACTACTGAGTGTTGCAACTAGTGACATGAGTAACAAGCTAATTACTCATCGTTAAGTACCCTAGGCCGCGAACTTTTCAACCGCCCTAGTAGGTTCCATAAGATTTTATAAGTGTATGATAGTGTCGTAACAATATGTGTGATTTCAACGCTTTTATAATAACAGGGCTAGCACAAACCGGTAGACGGTACGACAGAGGATTTTATATTATAAGCATATATTTAATACTTATTGATCAAAATAAAGTATATAATATATTTACTCGTGGAAAAATAAACTTGGGGTACTGAGCGTCAGCGTGTTAGTTTTCTCACTGCGGTATCAAAGAGCACGCTGAAGTATACTGTATTTGGAAGCAACGGTCGTACATTGGCATTGGTTGCTAAGCGTCAAACGGTGAGATTTTACATAATATCATGCCCAAACTATAATTATGAAACCGAGGAGAAACTCGCTCAAAAGCAAATTTTCGATGGGTAGTCGCAAGTCGAATAGATTTAAACCTATGCGACCCATAGCATTCATGAAGTTATCGGTGGATGTCTGAATTTTAGTGCACGCTCTCGGTATCGCAAGAAAATTTCCTCGTCAGTGGGCCCTGGCAGGTAGAGGAAACTTAACAATGGAAATCATTCAGTATACAGTATATACGACTATATAACGCCATAGACGATTTGAGTATCGAAACTGTTTATGGTATGAATTTGATGCGAGCAAGCATGGCTGTAGCCTACCGATATTTCTATCGAGCAATTTGCAGGTAGAGCCACACTGGAGATGTATTCTGTTGCACCACGAATATGTCTTGATATGGCTAGATCGGGGACGGACCACCGACAGCATAATACTGCTATGTTTTGTATGGCAAGGGAAGAGATTCGAAGAAATTTTAATTTTATAAAAAGAGATTTTTTTCAAACTTAGCCTGACCACATACGAGTAACAAATGATATACGAGCAACATTTATAATTTTGTGTGTAATCGTGTTCTTGAAAACGGCTCTAACGATTTCGATGTAGTTTACAATATGGGGATGTGCGTGGGCGAAAAATCAATCTAGCTAGGTCTCATTTCTGGGAAAATTCCGATAGTCGTCTCTTACGATCAGGGCTCGGAAACCGGTTTAAATTCGAAACCGGTTTCGGTCATTGACCCCAAAACCGGTTTAGAATTTAAACCGGTATTCCACAAACCGGTTTTTATGGAATACCGGTTTTTACAAATTTAGGTTTAGGTAGTAACAATTAACCGGTTAAAACCAAGCTTTGTAATGTCCCCGCCCTCTCCCTTACCCCGCTTGTATTCAACTTTGTACGGCTGCGCTCTGTTGAATTCACGAAGTTTTTAGACGCACGTACGATATATTCATTGCATCAACGCGACTTCCTTATAACGACATCCCTCATATTTTTTCATCTTTCAGCAATTACCGTATTATAAATAACAGAGATAAGTTTTGTTTCAATTAATTATGCGTTATCTCCACTTTAAAATTAAGTTTCGATATCATGTTTAATTTGACCTTATATATTTATATTGACTTTAATTATATAGAAAGTTTTCTACTAAAATTACGCTTTGCATCTTTAATTCAATGCCTTTAGTTTTAGTAATATATCGCAATAAATGATGAACTTTCTTAACAGAAAACACGATTTTTTAAAAAGTTGATGAAATTATATGTTACAGTATTTGTTCTTTTTAGGACTGAAGTGAGGCAGATCACCAGATTTTTTAGATTTAGAAGCTCGTGATTAGAACCAACCTCTATCTCGGTCTTTGCAAAAACTAATAATTACCACTTCTGAGGTAAATAAAGTTTAATTAGAAGTCGTGTCTTTACACGATAAAAAAAATTTGTTATTATATATTAATAAAAATAAATTACCATTTTTCACATCTCTTTAATGAGGAACTGAAGCATATCTTAATATGTTGTATACGTACAAGATGCTACTAAAAATATTAGTTTTTTTTAAACAGAGTAGAAGGTAACCACATAGACGAAATTGACTTTACTGATACTGAAGTCAATAAAGAAAGATAATAATTTGAATGTAACAAATCATTATTATTAAAATCGGCATAAAATAAAATAAAAATTATTATTAAATATTTTGCTGTCGACTGTCACGAAATACATATACTGAAAATTCCTGTCATTTACTAACAGTAATTATTAATAACTCCCAATGAACTAGATACTCAACAGTATAAATCACACTGATATTTACGATCTTGTATTGAATTATAAAAGAGAATGATTAAAAGTGCAACCAAGTTTCCTCACGCCTCAAGATCAAAATAATATAGTGATCGCTTTTGAATTTTTTACAACCTTTCATACTTTACCAATATCAAAGAAAATATACACTACGCGAACCAATATGGAATTAAATCTATTTAAATAAATAAAATTGAAGTATCTGTTTGTAATGTCAAAATAACAGATTTTTACCAAATACATATTATGAAAGTTGGGTGCGTTGCCGGCCTTTTAGAAGGAGTAAGCTTTTCTTGAAGGTCCCTAAGTCGTATCGGTCCGGAAAAATCGCCGGTGGTAAACAATTCCACAGAGAAGTTGAGCAAGGAATTATTTAAGGAATTATTAGTTTTATACGTGGTAGAGCCATGCTGCAGCTATATTAGTAGTATAGCTGTAGCACGAATGGGCTGGCTCTCACTGAAGAAGGACCACGCCTCACAGAATATTAGCGTAAAATAGCAGCTTAACACTGCTGTGTTTCGTATGGTGAGTTTAGAACCGGAGACCTTTTTACTGGAAGAGAGGCATTCCATCTTAGTCCTCACGGGTGACAACGT
>JAGSMP010003447.1:0-10013 GCA_029286625.1 Parnassius orleans | reverse complement strand
TTTTATACGTGGTAGAGCCATGCTGCAGCTATATTAGTAGTATAGCTGTAGCACGAATGGGCTGGCTCTCACTGAAGAAGGACCACGCCTCACAGAATATTAGCGTAAAATAGCAGCTTAACACTGCTGTGTTTCGTATGGTGAGTTTAGAACCGGAGACCTTTTTACTGGAAGAGAGGCATTCCATCTTAGTCCTCACGGGTGACAACGTATCTGCATTTTGATAATTATTATTAATCACCAAATAGTAATTTGGTAGAGAAAGCAGGCCAAAACGGACCACCGCTCATCTATCTTTACTTATAATAAATCTGTAGAGAGGTCAATTCTGTACATTAAATATATTTCCAAAATAACTATCAGGGGTGATTAGTGATCGATACTGATGCCAAAATGCAAACGGTAAAATTTTTGTCTGTCTGTCTGTCTGTATGTTCGTTATAGAAACAAAAACTACTCGACGGATTTTAACGAAACTTGGTACAATCATTCTTCATACTCCTGGGCAGGTTATAGTATACTTTTCATCACGCTACGATCAATAGGAGCAGAGCAGTGAAGGTAAATGTTGGGGAAACGGGAGAAATTACTCCATTTTTTAAGCTTCCGTCGCGTGTGCAGCCTTAATGGTTAAAGCTACACAGAAATCATGTATAACGGAAATGTTCTCCTTAAAATTATATAAAAAATATCCCACGACAGCATATGTCTATCTTTTATGGTTGACTCACAATAACACGTGTAACTCCCGATAGCTTAGCAGTTCGGAGCTTTCTGATTATACGAGTATTTGTCTACTCTTAAGTTTATAACACTCTCACTCATACCTAATTAAAAAGTTAACATTATTATCTATTCAATAAAAAGAATCATAGAAATCGGTATAGAAAACCAAAGTTATACATGAAATACGCTAATAAGCCATCGCGCGTGAATACTGAATCATGCTTTAAGGATTATTTTTGTGTAACGGTCGCCGCACTCGACGCGGCTCGCGGCGGTAGGTATAAAAAGGCGGGGGGTCCGAGTGCGAGCCCCCTCACCAATTTGGTTTCCGAGCGGAACACTCTTGTCCCCAACAAGTTTACCGTATTGTGGAATATATCCTCAGCGGTTTTTATCCTCGCCGTCATAAGACCATCGCGGTCTTCTTCGACATAGCGAAAGCGTTTGATAGAGTCTGGCACGTAGGCCTTATCTACAAACTATACAAAATAGGTCTCCCTGATCGTCTTGTTCGTCTCGTGGCCTCCTACTTGAAAGACCGTACCTTTCGTTACAGACACGAAGGCACGCTCTCCTCTTCGCGTCCAATCAAAGCCGGTGTCCCACAGGGCTCGGTACTTGCCCCTCTTCTATATATCCTGTACACCAACGACATTCCCATACCGTCGAATGGTGTTCAGCTCTCCCTCTTTGCAGACGACACTGCCCTCTACTGCAAAGGCACGTCATCATTTTTATACGGAACAAGATCCAAAAGTCAGTTAATGACTTAGGAGCTTGGTTCCAAAATGGCGTATCGATGTGAACCCGGAGACGAGCTCCGCCGTTCACTTCGAACATAAACGACGCCGCTCCACGACTATTCCGCCAATCCGTATGTTAGGGACCCTGTCCCCTGGCATACGTCCGCCAATACTTAGGTGTCACCCTTGACACGAGGCTCACTTTCGAGCCCCATGTCAAGAGAGTAACTCGAAACGCACGTTTTTATCGGGGTAGGCTCAACAGTATGTTGGGCCGACACAGTAAATGTCCCTCCGCAATAAGCGAACTTTATAAGGTCTGTATACGACCAGTAATGACATACGCAGCCCAAATGTTTGCTCATGCAAAACCTAAAACCCTGTACAAACTCCAAGTTGTACAAAACTATTTCTGTCGTCGGCTACGAACGCACCCTGGTACGTCCGTAACGCTGACCTCCACCGAGACTTAGAACTCCCCACAATACAACAGTTCCTAAAACACTCTCTGAGAACTTCTTCAAAGCCTCAGAATCTCACTCTAATCACCTTATTCTTGAGGCAGCTTCCTATGCCGCCCCACTCCCTCTCGCTATCGAGTCCGCAGACCGAGAAACTCTCTCTCGGACCCCCAACCAGCTTTCGGCCGACCTGAACTGCCTCTGGCGGCTCAGGCCGAGCCTCCTTCAATGTTTAATATGCCTTAGTAGGCTCGTCTCTCAGCGGCCTTCCGCCGCCTGCGCCCTCTTTCCTAAAGAGGGTCGCGTCCGATTCGGCAGAAGGGCCACTATGGCCAAAGCCGTCCGTCCCCAAGGTGGTGTTTAGTGGGTAGGCACTTAGGTAGTTAGGTTAGTCAGTGAGTCCACATAACCACGCAGCCGGCTGCGTGGTATGCTTAAAGCATTCACCACCTCCTCCCCGCTTCCGGAGGGTGCTTTGCATTGGGCGCAAAAAAGTGCGAGCTTCATACAATATTTGGCTGTTGATGCGAATAGACGTTCAGAGTGTTCGACCTTATTGACAGACAATAATTGATTTTAACAAACCGTGCTTATCAGCGCGACTTTTAGTCTACTCTTACGTTTAATAATTTATTTTTAGATTTCTTTGGTTGTTATTTTATAAAATAGGTATTAGTTATTTTGGTAGTGTTTAAATATTTCTTAGTATTAGCTTAATTATAAATTAAACTTTTTATTTATTTAGCTGTAGTTTTAAATAGGTACCTAGGTATCAAATAGGTTATTTCATTCTATTAGACGTAGTTTAGGTACCTACTTATATATTTTTAAGAATTTAATTTTGGATTTAAGGATTTATTTAGGATCCGTTTTATTATTTAAGTAGGCATTTAGATTTTTTTAAGTGTATGGTAGCTATAGTTAGGACCTCTAACGTAGATTATTTTGTTAGGTAACTGAATGCCGTCGATTAAAAATAAAATACACAATTCGAGAGAAGCTAAGAGAATGAGAAATGTGCGTTCTCAAGAATCGGCAGAGGAAAGAGCACATCGGTTAAACTCTATGAGAGTTAGTGCCTCAACTTCGAGCCAATGAAAGCTCCAGAAAGAGAGATGCGATTAGCAGCTGACAGAGCGAGACGAGCTACATCACGGGCGTCTCAAAGTTCTCAACGAGAGCTAAGGCTTACCATTGACCGAGAACAACATGTGTTATCCCGAGAAGCTGAAACTGTTTCACAACGAGAATTGCGGCTCACGGCTGACCGCGAACGGCATACATTATCTCGCGAGTCCGAAACCTACACTGAGAGGGAATTACGTAACACAGCTGACCGCGAACGGCATACATTATCTCGCGAGTCCGAAACCACACTGAGAGGGAATTACGTCTCACAGCTGATCGCGAACGGCATGTACTATTCCGTGAGTCCGAAACCTTCACTGAGAGGGAATTACGTCTCACAGCTGATCGCGAACGGCATGTACTATCCCGTGAACCGAAACCTACACTGAGAGGAATTACGTCTCACAGCTGACCGCGGATCGGCATACATTATCTCGCGAGTCCGAAACCTACACTGAGAGGGAATTACGTCTCACAGCTGATCGCAAACGTCATATTTTATCTCGAGAATCTGAAACTTTTACTCAATATGAAGACCGTTTGACAAATGATAGGGTGCACCATAATATTATTCGATCTCTTGAAGATGAATATGAGCATGAACAACGACTAGAGTCGGAACGCGAATATTACAATTCTTTGAGACAAGAACGATTAATAAGTTGGTCTAATGAAAGATTAAGAATTGAAAATATTCGGTCTCTTGAAACGGACGAACAGCAAGAGGCCCGTCTTACTGCAGACAGATTTCGACGTAGTCTTAATGACTTAGATGTACTCATAGAAAATCAATCTACAAATTCGGTGGCGTGGTCAGACAATTATTAAAGTGGGTTTGATTATATCCTCACAATTGATTACTGATCATCTTCTGTAATAGGCGATATGAACATAGTATGTTCTTTTGTAATGCTTCAAAGTGGAGTAAGAAGTCGGCTGGTTTCTGTTGTTCTGGAGGTAAAATAAATTTGCCTTCGTTCGAAGATCCACCGGAACCTTTGAAGTCACTACTTTAGGGAACATGTGCAATCTAAACAGTTCTTAGACAATATTCGCACTTATAATAGTGCGTTTCAAATGACATCCTTGGTGCTCAACAAATCTCAGAAGGTCCTTTCATGCATACTTTTAAGATGCAAGGTCAGGTTTACCATTTGATAGGATCCTTTGCCTGAAGACCAACCTAAGTTTCTTCAAATATATTTTGTATCCGACTACAACGAACTGTCGAATATAAGAAATCAATATTTCCGAATTTAAATACTGAACTTATTTCACAACTTCAGAACATGTTGCATCAGGTTAATTCGTATGTATGCAGTTTTAAATCGGCATTAGAAGCTCTTCCTCAAGATGGTGATAACAATTATAAAATTGTTATAAATGCCGATAGGCGTCCAACTCAGGAACACCCTGGACGTTATAACGTTCCATCCACGAATGAAGTTGCTATAGTATTGGTCGACCAGGAATGTGGTAGGCGTGATATCGTTATCCGTTCCAGAGACAATCGTTTGCAACGTATTTACGAAACCCACAGGGCTTACGACAGTTTGCAATATCCTTTGATACTCGAGGGGAAGATGGTTATAATTTCGCTTTATACCAAACTGATCCGCGTACAGTCGCACCTAATTATAATAAAAAGATGTCATGCCTTCAATTTTATTGTTACCACTTGCAAGTGAGACGGAATAGATTTGTATACTTTCAACGTTTTCGTGGCTTATTCAATTAGTTTATTGTTGACATGTATGCAAAAATTGAAACCAAAAGATTAGTTTATATACGATCTAATTAAAGGCAGCTGCGCGCTGAAGAATACGTGCACCTTCGCGACGCCATGCAGCAAGATAATGATACGGTGAATATGGGCCGTTTTAACAATATCTCCGTAATAAATATTTTAAAAATACAATTAGTGCGTAAATTCAAATATAATATTACTTTTGAAAACCATTGGAGTTTTTGTAAACTATTGAGTCCACATCAGTGCGCCGTTTCGATCAGTTGTGTGTATCTTTGTTTTCAACCACCCACAATGGTGTTGGTGAAGTGTGCTAACTGTAAGAAAAATATTACCAAAAAAGCGCCTGGTCTGGTATGTAGTAGGTGCAACATTACTGTCCATTCGGATCCATTCTGCGCCAAGCTGTCTAATAAACAGATAAATACTCTACGCAATTCGCCGAACATCGAGTGGAGCTGCGAGGAATGTATGAAAAATGTTTCCCGTAGATCTTCCTTTTTCACTCCGCACGAAGAGGCTGATGACGATGACTCCGTGGTTGTGAGTTCTTTGAATACCCAAATTGACACTCAGAAGCTTATCAGGGACATCAGCCAGGAGTTAAAGAAAACGTTCCGGGAAGAAATCGGGAATCTAGAAACTTCAATTGATTTCCTGGGTGAGCAGCTGAGTACTATTGATCAAACCCTAAAAAAGCACGATAACAAAATCAAAGAACTGGAAAATAAAACCAAGACCTACAAAAAAGAACAAAACCTTGAACTCAGAGGAGCATACTAGAGCAAGAAATAAAAACGTTTCAGCAGAAATCTTTATCAAATATGGTAGAAACGACTCGCCACCCATACGACGAGTACAAGGTGATAAACAAAAACTACTCGATCATACCATTTTTAGTAATGAGGTGAGCGTTACAGATTGGGAACAGACAAATAACATGAGTTCGTCAAATGATATACTTTCATTTATAAAAAAATCGTTCCTAACAGCTATAAAGACCGCGACTATTAGTAGGTCTGTTAGGTATTCTAGAAATCGTAGGAATCTGCCTATAGCCCCTTGGATCAATGGTAATGTTACCCGATTATGTGAAAAAAGGGATTACTTGTTTAAGCTTTGGAA
Organism: Parnassius orleans; assembly: GCA_029286625.1. Lineage (NCBI taxonomy): Eukaryota > Metazoa > Arthropoda > Insecta > Lepidoptera > Papilionidae > Parnassius > Parnassius orleans. The sequence goes on along the minus strand of JAGSMP010003447.1, from coordinate 4,083 downwards.
AAATAGCTCTTTTGATCCTAAAATTAGACTAGTATATAATAAAACTAGAAATAAACTCCATAAACTAATAGAATCAAAACGAAATACATACTATCTTAATGAAATACAAAATAACTTTGAAGATACAAAAAGTTTATAAAATCATTAACCAGATGTTAGACGAGTAACATTATCGATTGACGAGGCGATACTGAAGGCTTTGACGGACAGGGCCTTAGCTCCAAAGCGATAGCTAACAACTTCGCAAATCGCAAAAAATGGGTAACTGTCTGAAACACAGTTCCTGTTACCAATTCTGCAGACGATACGTGTCTTCTCGTCTCGGTAGGGATATCTCAAATGCGTGTAATGCTCTTCAGGCCAATTTGGATATGTTGATACGATGGTGCCATGACGTTGGTCTAGTGTTAAATGCCGATAAAACCAAACTCATGATTATCAAATCCCCATACATAAGGTATCCTACTTCAAAACCATTAATTGTTCATAATCACGACAGCCTCCATCAATTAGGAACTTGCCAATGTCCTACAATCGAAGTTGTGGCCACACAAAAATACCTCGGTCTTATAATTGACTCAAAGTTTAACTGGGGCCACCACATTGAACATGTGTGTAATAAGTTGCGTCAGTTTCAAGCCAATATAAAAATCTTAAAAATCGCATACCTTCAAAGTAAGACTTATGCTTTACAACTCTCTGGCTGAATCTTATATTCAGTATGGCTTGTCAAGCTATGGTCGGACGTTCAAATCATATTTAAAACAGATCTATGATCTGCAATTTAGAATTCTTAAAATATTGTATCCCCAAATATGTGTACTAATTGATGATGGTGAAAATGCGATTTTAAACATTGTAAAATCTTACCAGTTTATGACCAAATTAAGTTCATGTTATTAAAACAATATTTCTTCTGCGATAATATAAAGTCATACATAGAACAACCTGTACGTACGCGCTATGACACAAAACCAGCTCCGGCACATCACTGCTAATAATGTATGGGCAGCGGACGGCCGCTTACCAGATACCGCATTTAATAAATAACTTACCTTTCGATGTACGCGAAATAATATCACAACAAAACATTAAAACTAAACTCAAAAGCTTTTTCCTATCTAAATTATAATTACCTACTATATCTACTTACTTAGCAATAACGTACCTACCTGCCTAGTTCTTACTTTACCTTGCTACTACAGACTTTTATTTTTATTTTATTTACAACTACTGACTTTAACTAAGTTGTTAACTTACATTCTTTGTCTTTATATTCCTACCATACCTACTACCTACTCACATACCTAAATACTTACTTAATATGCTGACTTAAACTAATTATTTAGCATCAAGTCAAACCTCAATAGTGTCTCTCTAATAGTGTCTCCCAACGGATAGGTCTCAAGATGAACATGGACAAAACAAAATCATGTTTAATGTCCATGTCACACCTATGCCAGTAGTTGTTGGGAGCACTAAGCTCGAAGTTGATAACGAATATGTTTACCTGGGACAAATAGTCCGACTAGGTAAGTCCAACTTCGACCGAGAGGTCAATCGACGGATTCAACTCGGCTGGGCAGCGTTCGGGAGATTACGACCCATCTTCTCGTCAGGCATACCTCAAAACCTCAAAACTAAGTTGTACAACCAGTGCGTGTTGCCAGTGATGACATACGGAACTGAGACGTGGTCCTTCACTGTTGGCCGTAGGAAGCTCAAGGTCGCTCAGCGAGCTATGGAGAGGCTATGCTCGGGGTTTCTGCGTGATAAACTTAGAAATGAGGATATCCGCAGTAGAACCAGAGTAACCGACATAGCCCAAAGGATTAGTAAGCTGAAGTGGCAATGGGCCGGCCATATAGCTCGAAGAACCGACAACCGATAGGGAAAAAGGTTCTCAGTGGCAGCCTCGTACCGGCAGGCGAAGTGTAGGGCGTCCCCACTAGATGGAGTGACGACCTGGTAAGACATGCAGGAAGTCAATGGATGCAGGTGGCTCGGGACCGTGCTGTGGCATTCCGTGGGGAGGCCTATGTTCAGCAGTGGACTTGTGAAGGGCTGTAATGATAATGATGAAGTCAAACCTCCGTGGTTTTAGATGTTAATTAGACCTATATCTGTATTTTTTTTGATCTGATAAATAAATTAAAAAAAGTTATTTTACCCTCTTTTTACTGGTGGTCCACGCTACATGCACGAACGTACTCAAGATGCTTTTGTTACGTGAAAATGTGGACGTCCTGACTTATTTATTACTGTAACTACCAATCCCAAGTGGGATGAAATCACTCAGGAGCTTATTGAGGTCAAGCACCGCATGACCGTCATGATATTATCGCAAGAGTTTTTCATTTAAAATTAAAATCAATGATAGATCTACTTACCAAAGATAACATTTTTGGAGATGTATTGTGTTATATGTATAGAGTTCAGTGGCAAAACGCGGCTTACCTCACGCACATATCCTGCTTTGGTTAAAGATAAGGTTCGACCTAATGAACAGACAGTTCAATCAGTGCTGAAATTCCAGATCCGATTGCAGATCCCGTGTTATACGACATTGTTAAAACTCATATGATACATGGTCCATGTGGTGCATTTAACGGGAATGCTCCTTGCATGCAAGACGGTCGTTGCACTAAAAGATATCCAAAAGCATTAGTGGATGAAACTGTAACAGGACATGATGGATACCCATTATATCGTCGCCGTTCAAGAGACAATGGTGGTTTTACTGTTGAAAAGCGAGTGTCTGGACAACAGGTTACTTTAGATAATAGGTGGGTCGTTCCGTATTCGCATGTGATGTCTAGAGCATTTCAAGCTCACATAAATGTTGAAATGTGTAATAGTGTAGAGTCAATAAAATATATTTGTAAGTATATTAACAAGGGCAGTGACCAAGCTACATTTGCGTTGAGAAATGAACATGATGAAGTTACTAGATTTCAGTCAGGCAGATATATCAGCTCTTCAGAAGCTGTGTGGCGGATCTTAAGTTTCAACATTCACGAAAGATATCCATCTGTGACTCATCTGGATGTTCATCTTGAAGGCGGTCAACGTATATTTCAACGCCGAAAATGTTACAGAACGATTAGAGAACCCTAGACAAACAACTTTATTAGCATTCTTTCGACTTTGCCAAACTGATGATTTTGCAAAATCTCTTTGTATGAGGAAGTTCCATCGTATTATACCTACGATAAGCAACGAGGTGTCTTTAATCGTAGACGCCGTGGCAGGCCTGTAGATGGCGAGTCAGGTATTTTCAAAGAACATGTTCTTGGTAGAGTGTATACCGTTCATCCTAACAACGCTGAGTGTTTCTATTTGCGATTATTATTACATACAGTGAGGACCAACATCATTTATAGATTTGAGAAAAGTAGACGATGTTGTTTATCCAACTTATCATGCAGCTTGCCAAGCGCGTCGTTTGCTTGAAAATGATCAGCATTGGGATTACGCTTTAGCAGAAAATCCACGACGGTTACGCCATTTATTTGCAACATTACTCACATTTTGTAATTTGTCAGATGCTGTACAATTATGGGAAAAATATAAAGAAAAATTTGCAGAAGACTTTCTTCGGAATATATCTCACAATGATGAAGGCGCAACTAATGATAATTTCCGTGATCTTGCCATAAATCTGTGCTTATTAGCTCTTCAGGAAGACTTGACAGCAGTAGGCGGTAAATCACTCTGTGAATATGGTTTGCCAACACCAACCTCAGTCGGAGAGGTCACCAATAGGAATATTCTGCAGAGATTGGTTACAACTCAATGGAACTGCTGGCAACATTAGAAAACGGTGTCCCAATGATGACTGCAGAACAAAGTTCAGTCTATGATCGCGTGCGAGAGTGTTCAGAATAATTTGGGAACAATATGGTTTTAGATGCACCTGGAGGAACTGGGAAAACCTTTTGACTAAATTAATATTAGCTTATGTTCGAAATCAGCGTAAAATTGCTCTTGCTGTGGCTTCATCAGGTATAGCTGCAACATTGCTACCAGGAGGTAAAACTGCTCACACTATGTTTAAAATACCAATTGATTTAGATCGCACGG
>JAGSMP010003445.1:0-11052 GCA_029286625.1 Parnassius orleans | reverse complement strand
TTAATATATGTAAAATTAATTATAAATGTACTATCTAATTAGTCGTTAAAATTTTAATGTGTTGATATATAGTCTTAAATAAATGATGATAAACTACGTACGATATTGAACTTTTAAAAGTGAACACTTTAAATTTGAAATAACTTCCCCTTTTGCTTAAGTGACCAGCTGGACTAGCATATGTCAGGACGGCCTACACTCATTATTTACAGTGTTTTGAAGCTGGGAAAATGCTGTAAATTTCACAGTACGCGATCAACCCGGGTTTGAACCCCACTGCCATCATCATCGTTATCATCATTACATCACGTACCTTCACGGCCCACTGCTGAACATAAGTCTACCCTAAGGAATGCCACAAAGCACGTTCCCGAGCTATCTGCATCAATCGACTTCCTGCATATCTAAGCAGGTCACTCCATCTAGTAGGCGACGTCCTACACTTCGGTCTACCGGTACGAGGCTGCCACTTGAGAACCTTTCTTCCTCATCGGTTGTCGGTTCTTCGAGATATATGGCTGGCCCATTGCCACTTTAGCTTACTAATCTGTTGGGTTATGTCGGTTACTCTGGTTCTACTGATTCCCGCCAACATTGATGAATTTGTTTATTGTAATTTTAAGTGCTGGATTTGCTACATGCCTCGGTGGTGTAGAGAAACATCGACAATAGACGTTTGGTACTGCGGTTGTCAATCCGCTTGCCAAGCTTGACAATTAAAGTTAATCCTTACAATGACGCCCATGTCCACGAGGATACATGGCGGTTCACTACTGTGCGATTTACGCGGAATTTTCTTCTTCGTACGACCAAACTGTGGAATTTACTGTCGCCAGCTGTTTTCTGTAAGGAAGGATGCGATAGAAAAGTAAGGAAGGCAAGCCAGTACATATTCTATTATATTCTTACTATGACATCAGGTGGTCAAACACCTCAGTCCTCCAGTTACCATGGGTGCTGTAAAGTGACCAAAACATCGGAAATTAAAAACTTAAAATTAAACGCAAAAATCCTTAAAATTTGTTTTATTCCTTATAAATTTTATTCACAGTGAACGTGGGAAGCACTAAACCATGAACGGGAGTAGAAAAATTGTGGCGGTGAAGAGAATCTGCCACCCCACAATGTCCCATCGCAAGAGGCGACATAGGAAAATGAACAGGAGATGGGCAGCATAATATCTTCCTGAAAACAGATCAAAATAATAATGGCCAACCCGTCACCAAGCGTGGCAACTATAGCAAATATCCAGCTACTTGACAATTTATGGGGAGGCCTATGTTAATTTTAGTGGACTTTGATAGGCTGACGATAATGAGTTCTACTCATCTTTGCAACCTTAATATTTACGGAGTAAAACAAAAAGAACATACCCGAAAATATGCATGAAATATAAACTGTACTGTAAACTGTAAACTGAAAAGTAAAAAGTAGCAGCTACATACATGTTACATCAATCAACAGATTCATCCTCGAGGGAATCGTACACGTTTTGCTCCCGTGCCATGATGAAATCTCATGGCGAACTACACGGCCCTGGTATTTGTTTAAATACAATTCATAAAAACTGAAACTAACCTTTTGCATGATTGTTGACCACATCTACCTACCTAGTAATTACACATCCGACGATGCCACGAACGAATTTTCAATTATTTACATTGTATATTCAGTAGCATTCTATAACTTAATTTTATCATGACTAACCATTTTAGTTTATTTAGAAGTAAGTAGATGGCGCTATGGTTAGATGCAATAATGAAAATATGGTTAGATGAGCCAAAACTATACTATCTAGTAATATCAGCGATAGAAGCGAACAATATAAAATCTCTTAGTGTTGAATAAGCAAGCTATTATAAATACTCTAAGAAAAACCTTATCAATTTTCATATTTTTGATATACGTCATTTTATTTATTGAAATTATTACACTTTTAAAATAAAATAAAAAATACTAAATAAACTAAACGTTAGTATTTTTTAAATAATTTTAAAATCTAATTATTTAAATATTTGTAAGTTATTTATATTATTTACTTTATAACTATGTAACTGAAGGCAAAATATACAACTTTTTCCATTTGATGACAGATGGCGCTGTTTTGATAATAAATCAGTGTAGTTTCAAATTATTTTACCAAGGCTATAACTATATTTTAATCTTCATTTATAAGTATGGTATTTATTTGAAAAACACCAGTCATACTGCCTATAATGGATGAGTCGCTCGCGTCCGTAGGTTTCGAACACCTAACCCTAGGCCCACCGTACACGTGTCCCCGGGTGGTGCAACGTGAGCACAAAGCCGAAGGATAAACTCGGCCGTATGGTAGCGGCGTAAAATCACCCTTGTTCGCACCATGAGCCAGCAACAAAGAAATGGCCTGAGTTCCATGCCCTTTAATGGAACAGGGTGAAGAATCTCCGGGAGAAAACCCGGCGATGAGGTTCACACCCGTCACGTTCTGTCTCCCGGAGAACGTATGGAGCAATGAATGATAAGATGGATGAAGTATGCGAAATGATGAATGATAGAGGAATAGATGTGTTATGTGTAAATGAGACGAACGAAAGGAAAGGATGCATGCACATGGCATGTATACCGCTTACTGGTCTGGGTAGACGAGACCGAGCGGGCATGCCAGGGAGTGTCATCATTTCAGAAAGAATGAGCCAATGTGTGAGAGAATAAGTGTATGTCAAGCTATGGATGAATGAAAGTGGGCTCAAAGGTTGTTTGTACTAGGGATACGCCCCAGATATGTCTAAACCCACTTATATCCGAGAGCAGTTTTGGGACATGGTAAGGATGGTGTTGATGAAATGTAATGGAAATGAGAATATTATTATGTTAGGAGATTTTAATGGAAGGGTTGGCGAAGAGGCTGAAGTTATGAAAGGATATTAGGAACGTTTGGCGATGAAAGTATAAATGAGAATGGTGAAGACCTCATGTGTGGAAAAGAATCGTTTTGTGACGAACACTTTTCTTTCGCCATAAGAGGATTCACATGTATACATGGGAAAGAGGTGGTGATAGAAGTATGATAGATTTCATAATAGTGGATGAAAGAATGAGGAGCGCAGTGGTAGATACAAGGGTTTACCGGGGTCCAACGTAGGGACGGATCATTACTGGTCTTATGCCGAATTAATGGTCTATTCAGGCGTTGGCGGCATCGGACATCTGTGTCTACCACTGCGTTACAAGTATAAGAATAGAGGTTACAAGATGAAGGTGTGAAAGAGAAGTATAAATGTAGACTGAGGAAAATATAAGTGGTTTGAATGAATTATGTACGAGTGATTTAGACTTGAAGACTGTATGGAATAGTGTTAAGAAAGTTTTGGTGGATGCAGCCACTGAAGTATGTGTAAGTAAGAGAACGAATGAAAGGAAAATACGTTGTGGTGGGATGTTGAGGTACGGATGGAAATTGAAGCAAAAGAGAGCATGGCTGAATTTACTAGCAACCAAAGCTGGTAATTCTGGTGGTATGAATGATGATTGAAAGAAAAAAGCAGACTTTAGACGTATAAATAAGAGAGTAAAAGTAGTTGTTGAAAGGAAAAAGCAAGAAAGAAAGAATAAGAATGATAGAAGGATATCTGATAACTTCCAGGCAAATATTAAAATGTTCTGGAAACTCGTAAGAACTGCAAGGCGAAATTCAAAACAGCTAGAATGAATGCAAATATACGAGACGAGAATGGCTGTATGATGAATGATGAAGTTTGAATTTAAAATGGAAGGATACTTTGAAAGCGTATTTATGAGTGAAGAGTCGTCTGAATTAAGTGAAATAGAAACTACGAAAGAAGTGAGAGAGGTAGGGAGATAAGTGTAGATAAAATAATGAAAGCAATGAGCATGAAAGCAGGTAAGGCAGCCGGATATGATAGAGTATCACCGAAATGCTAAGGGCTGAGAGGGAGTGGTGGCAGGCCTGTACACCTTGTTTAATTTATGTTGGGAACTGAAGCGGTACTGGAACACTGGTGCAAAGCCGTTATAGTTCAATATAACAAGTGTTTCAGAAACGCTCTCCGAAAATGAAGACAGATGATAGTACTAAAGATACTTATGATGATGGGTCACAATGAAATTCGATCCCGAGGAAAAAAAAATCATCTTTTCACAACGTTTTATTAACTTTATTCACGCTCCATCATGTTAGTACAATTAAATGAAACGATATTTCATTAAAAAAAATTAAAATACTTAAACATAAAACAAGCAGTAAAACTTAAAAAAAAAATCAGCTGACAATAGGGTCAATATCCTCGCGGGCACCGAAATCTAGATCGGTACGAAACAATGCATTAGGTATACTACTCACTTACCCTCCCTTTTCACAAGCGCTGCCTCGTGTCGCCTCGCGCTGTGGAATTTACATGTCAACGTTGCCAACATGTGTGAATTCTCCAAATTGTGGGGAATTTAAAGTTATTGGGGATTATATTATGGGGAAAATGGGAATTTTTAAAATCGATAGCCAGGCTGGAAGTCAGAACCTTTTTCAAGAAATCTAAATACTTATCTTAACATTTTGTTACATTACTTATGAATATCGAATGACTTTTTTTAATTATCTTATTGCACCACATTTAATTTTCGCATTTATTTCGGCAACTTTTGTGTATAATTTAATGCTTTTCATTTCTTATTTTTAATTTAAAAGAAAGTTATTTAAAAAGTAAATCTTATAAAATTAGTTGAAAATTGATTAATTTCTTAAAATAAAATTGAGGGAACTTATGGGGAATCTGTTGTTTTGTCCTTAAATTAGGAATTTGACAAATTGGTGTTGGCAACGCTGCCATGTTGCACCGAAATTTAGTTTGCCGGCGACATAAGAATTAGAAGCGGCAATCACTATAAAATTGCAAGTAATTTTTAATAATTTTGACGTACTTTTTTAAATTCAAAGTATTGGTCGGATTAAATGAAAGTCAATTAAAATAAAGTAAAAGAATTATTTTTGCATTAATTCTGATAGATTAATTAACTGTCGATCATAATTGCAATTGATTTTAACTATTAAATTATTTAGTAACATTTCATTTTTTATTTTCATACAAAATCAAAGATAACGATGAAATAGTGTTTATAAAATAATTGTGTGAGTACTGAGTACCCAATTAGGTACGTTTATTAATTTCAATAATTTTTGTAGTAAAGAACTGCTTGTTGCGTCAGGGCTCAATTGATTGTGTAATTGTATTAAAAATGACAACCATAACTTCTAAATTCCATATGAAGACTAGTCGTAGGGATAACTAAACTTATAAATAAAATAAACGTTGGCGATGTCTTTACGGTTTAACGGTCTGTGGAGTCCTCACTCCTCAGTGCTTCAAGGACGTTACTCGTGCGCATTTGTTTTAGCAGGATTGATTAATATAATTTAGTTTTGAGACAGTTCCGTGTAGACTATCACGAACGACAGTTCAATTGTTTTGTTTATTAAATTATTGTCGTTACATTTGTTATTTATTACTTAATGATATTATTCTTGTTGTTACGTTTTGTGTTTTTTGTTTTAATAATGCCTAACGCGTAGGTACGTTTATAGTGCTCGTGAATACGGCAACATATTAAACATGTCTTGGAGAATCTCATAACCACGGAGGATCGGTGTTGCTCATACCTATTTTTTTAAATAACTTAGTACTGAACTGATCTGAATAGGAACATAACTGAATACATCCGAATAATAAACATACCTACACAATGGATAAAAAGCATGACTCTAACCTTGTTAACATTTTATTTAAGTATTTTTCATTAGCGGGAATCGGACCAGTTATTTGGTTTATTTAACCTAATTTTTTTAAATAACTTAGTACTGAACTGATCTGAATAGGTACATAACTGAATACATCAGAATAATAAACATACCTACACAATGAATAAAAAGCATGACTCTAACCTTGTTAACATTTTATTTAAGTATTTTTTCATTAGCGGGAATCGAACCAGTTATTTGGTTTATTTAACCTGTGAATTGAATTAAAGTGGCTACGAGACAAGCACAGGCAAAATAGCAGGTTGGTAGATAAGTTAGGTATTTGACAAGTGTTAAATTATTAGGTATTGTGGTACCATCGCTAAATGCGGGCTGCCTGAATTCGGCGTTCGCGCGTACATTGACCCTAGTCAGCTGATAGTAATTCAGTAATTCCCTGCTGGTATTATGTTTCAGTATTTTCCATGATTTTTAATGAAATTAACGTTTTATTTAGTTGTACTAACACGATGGAGCGTGAATAAAGCTAATAAAACGTTGTGAAAAGATGATTTTTTTTCATCAGGATCGATTTTATATTTCACCCATCATCAAAGATATAGTTAGTACTGTCGTGGCGTCTCGTTTTCGGGAGCTTCAAAAATACCCCCTATATGGGAAAGGGTCAGCAGGACTGTAAAAACTATCGTGGTATCAGCTTGCTTAGTATTGTGGGTAAACTGTATGCTAAGGTGTTAATTGAAAGAGTTATAGAAGAAGCTGATGGAAAAGTTTGGGATGTGCAAGCTGGATTTAGAAAGGGGATAGGGTGTACGGATCAAGTCTTTTTTATGCGCATGATTGCGGAGAAGTTTCCACAAAACCAGAAAATTTTTGCGTTCATGGACTTGGAAAAGGCTTATGACAGAGTGGACAGGAATGTGTTATAGCAAACACTTAACTCATTTGGTTTGAGTGCTGGTTTGATACAGGCATTGAAGTCTCTTTATAGGGACTCTAGTGCTTGTGTCAGGATCAATGGGTCTACTGGACTGGTTTGGCATCCAAAGAGGTGTCAGACAGGGCTGTGTAGCTTCCCGTGGCTGTTTAACCTATTTATGGACAGTTGTTTGCAAATTTTGAAAGTTGAAGAATGGGTTGAGAATGGGTGAGTTAACCGTCAAATGCCTTTTATACGCCGATGATCGTCATATTTGCATCGTCGGCGGCCGAGTTGCAATGATGATTAATTTAATGAACTGGTCATAAAAAGAAAGGTAGTGAACGCAAGTAAGACGAAAGTAATGGTTTTTGAAAGAGAAGAAAGTAAAACGTTATGTGAAATAAAAATAGAAGGGGAGTTGATTGAGCAAGTGGATGAGTTTGTATGTTTGGGATGTTTATTTAGCAGGGATGGTAGATATGACAAGGATATAGAACGACGAGTGAACACAGGAAATAGAGTGAATGGGGCTCTCTATTGTGAAGAGTCAGAATGTGTCAAAAAAAGCACGTTTGGCAATTCATAATGCTGTGTTAGTCCCTACTTTAATGTATGGTAGTGAAAGTTGGGTCTGGCAGAAGAAGCATGAGAGTAGAATAAATGCTGCAGTAATGCGGTCATTAAGGAGTATGCTAGGGCTGAATCTGAATGACAGGGTGAGAAATAGTGTGATATGAGATAAGTGTGGTTTGCAAGATGACGTTGTGACCAGGATCAAGAACGGGCAACCCGTCTTATTTTTCATGCAAACGCTCGTAGGTAATTACGGCGTTGTAATAGATCTTTCTTTGAAACTTTTGAACTAACTGGTATCTTGTGCCTTATATCTAGGTTTCTATGTAAACAAAAATCAAAATTTGGAGAAACAAATTCAGTATAAGCCTCCAAAATTCTGCTTTTTTGCACAAATTTTACCTGAACTTTGGCCGTTCATAATGTACTCATTAATTGTAAAAGTAAAGAAAATATTTTATAGAAACCTCGCGAATGTAATGGAGATTGATTAAATGACAAAAATTTATTTCACAAGCTTGTGGCTTACTGAAAAGCACGTATTTCCTGGAACAAGTTTTATGAAATTTCCGCACACTATTTTTCGTTCAATGTTATCGCGTTCTCACTTGCTTATTAGTCAAGTGGCTGTAAGAAGGATGCGGGGGACAAGTCCGGGGTAGGGGCGGGGTGAGACGGGGGAGTTGAATGACGAACGCCGCTGGCACACCTGTTCGGCTCTCAGCCTGAGGCTCTCGGAATTGTTAGTAAGTATTCTATTTGTTGACTGCGCTACGTCAATGTGCCGTTGCATTTTATTGTTGTTAGACATCTGTTTTACCTACTACAACGATCTTATTTTTTATATACCGACACTGATTTTGCTTGGTAAAGGTTTAGTTATTTTATAATGTGAAACGAACTTGACATTTGTGAATACGGACACCGACTTTTTTAGATAAGGATTTGGAAGGAGATCGATTTTATTACTATTGAGAACTAAAACGTCGTTTTGTAAAATGGGTAAGTAGATTTTACATAATTATACAAGAGCTCAAGTAGGTGCCAAGTGTACTGTAAAAATATCAAACCAATTTTCATGTTGATAGTATGTATTACTACTAACTTTTATACGTGGTAGAGCCTTGTTGCAGCTATATTAGTGGTATAGAGTTTGTAGCAGGAATAGGTCGGCTCGACCGGGGAAGGACCACGCTCTTACAGAATACCAACGTAAAATAGCTGCTGAACGCCGCTGTGTTTCGTATGGTGAGTGTAGAAAACCGGAGACCCTTTTTACTGGAAACGAGGCATTCCATCTTAGTCCTCACGGGTGACAACGCATCTGCATTTTGAATTTTGATTCGTAATCGATGATAGATGTAGATGTTTATGGAGCCAAGTAACCACTTACAATTACCATCAGGTGGACTGTATGCTCGTTTCTCACCCATATTCTATAAAAAAACCTATGTACATAGGTAGGTAAGTACTTACCTACCAACTACTTATCAAGTCATAGCCAATGTCGGACAGACACATTTTTTCAAACCAACATAAATCGATGTAATTATGTTGGTTTGAACTACTGATCTTGCAGATAACACTCAGCCAGATTACCGAAAAGGTAATAAAAGCGTTTACGTCTTTCGCTCTAAGGAAAAAAGAATGGACCCACAAAACAAAAAGATAATCAAGCGTAGATTTATTTATAACAAGAGGGGTATTCTCATCATCACCGATTTCGCTCAAATTTATAGGATATGCAGACTTGACTAAAATGAAAGTACCCGAAGTGGAAACTCATATATTAAAGCGTATAGAAAATAAAATGTTTCGCACCGTATAACCATTTACGTTAGTGCGTATGCCGACCACGAGTTGGCGTGTGGTAAAACTCTGACTAAATTCAATGATCGTGGGTTCGACTCCCGTGTGTAGATTTTTTCTCTTTTTCTTAATTTTTATATTATTCATTTTCCAAGCATTATGCAATAGGAATATCGGATGCCATTTTTATTTTCTACGCTTGGCCATCTGGGTTTCCACTTCGGGTACTTTCATTTCTAGTTAAGCCTGCATATCCTATAATTTGAGCAGAAATCGGTGATGACAGTAGCGAATGTCCCTGTAAGTACTTTTCTATTTTCAACTGACTTCAAAAGGAGGAGGTTCTCGATTCATCGGAATCTTTTTTTATGTGTTTCCGATTACTCGAGGTTAACCGATTACTCAATTTTATTGATTGTTGAAAACGGGACGCAGGACTTTAGTTTGAGCACAGTATAAATATGTAACAGTATTTATATCTACATCGAAAACGGCCGAAATGAAAAAAGGGGTCTTTGTACTTATGATTATGAGCTTTTTTACTTTTACTATGAATAAGTATTGGATCAAACATGAAATCGCGAAAAAAATACTATTGAGTACATTTTATCGAGTTCTGTGAACATATCTATATGTTAAAACGGCTGATTTTTTCGCGATTTCAAGGTTGATCCATAATAAATGATGTTCATATATATCCGTAAAATGAGGCTTTTCGTGTTTAGGTAAATAAATATATTAGGTAAAAATAATGTCGAAAATTTTCGTACCAATTTCAAATTGAGCACTACAAAATAACAAACGAAACATTCCTTATTAAAATAATACGACAACAATTTTATATATATATTACCACTAACGCTAGATTTAGATATCTCTTTTCAATACTTAGGCTATGAACATAGGAATAAAGATATTTTTTTTCCAGGTTTATAAATGAAAACAAAACATTGACAATAATGATGTATCACGCTTAGGTAAGGCGAAAGCCAAGTTGAATATATGTACCTTAGTTTATGATTATAATGGTGACTGATACAGTGACAACCTACCTAATATAATTCATTTTACAGGGCTACACACATGAACTCTTAGAAGACGTAGAAAAGTTCTTGTGGACGATATATATCTTGTTTAAAGCTTAATGTACAAGCAATTGTACATAACGAACAAGGAGGAGAATGTCATACTAGGTACAGTCGGTAACAATAGTTATTACTCTACCTATTTCATATATATATATTATGCACAAAACAAACTTATTTGTATTTTTTTATATAGAATATAAAGATTTCTTTATTGTTTTAGGCTTACCCAGGATAGGGTACCACTTCAAGAAGTTACTGTAACAAATGAAGCACAGAACAAGGTTTTTGATGAAAATGAGATCGTGAAATATGACCAATATAATGACAATATTGATCGCAATCTACTATTATTATCAAGGTAAGTGATTTCTTCACTACTGTGATATAAAATGTAAATGATAAAATAAAAATAGACATATCACGGTTCGCTTTTTGTTCTTCATCTAAAACTGTGTTTATTTTTTGTAGGCAACATCTTCAACAAAATAAAGATAAAGAACTAGCTGAAGAAATCAACTATTCGACCAACTTGAGCACACATCTCTATCAGACAACGAGCTAATTGTTACAGAAGAACAAGAAAATGTCAATGAAACACCTTCATTAGAGGGGAATCGGTTAGTCGACATCGGCTATGTCGATATCGGCTGGCTTGGAACCATGTCGCATCATCCATTTGATTGTAATTTCACCTTTATGGATTTTATAAAAGAAAAAAGGCTAGGGTTCATGTCGAGCTTTCACTTTGTATGTAAAATGTGCAAGATAGAAAAGATAATACTTTCTCAAGAAACCAACCAAAAAGATTATATAAATGCCAGTATAGTAGAAGGCGTATTTCCAAACTGGAATGGATACATAATTGGACGAAATATGTGCTACTTTAAATAAAATATGTCTGAGCGTTA